>VSMD01038316.1:0-305001 GCA_008750895.1 Mirza zaza | reverse complement strand
TGGCCAATTAATTTCTTTCTATTTATAGTAGAGATGGGGTCTTGCTCTTGCTCAGGCTGGTCTCGAACTCCTGAGCTCCAACGATCCGCCCACCTCGGCCTCCCAGAGAGCTAGGATTACAGGCTTGAGCCACCGCGCCCGGCCATTTTTATTGTTTTGTTTTTGGTTTTTTTTTTTGACACAGAGTCTCGCTTTGTTGCCCAGGCTAGAGTGAGTGCCGTGGCATCAGCCTAGCTCACAGCAACCTCAAACTCCTGGGCTCAAGCAATCCTCCTGCCTCAGCCTCCCAAGTAGCTGGGACTACAGGCATGCGCCACCATGCCCGGCTCATTTTTTCTATATATATATTAGTTGGTCAATTAATTTCTTACTATTTATAGTAGAGACGGGGTCTCACTCTTGCTCAGGCTGGTTTCGAACTCCTGACCTCGAGTAATTCGCCCGCCTCGGCCTCCCAGAGTGCTAGGATTATAGGCGTGAGCCACCGCGCCCAGTCTTTACTGGTTTTTTTTTTAGTTCTTTATTGATTTATTTTTCCTATTTTGTTCCTGCTTCTAACCTTTGCCCTGCCTCTGTATTTTATTAAAGTCAGATATAACTAACTCTCTTCTTTCTTACATACAAAAACTATACAGGTAACCACACTCTTTAGTAGTCACATGAAATGGTCATTTAATTATAGCAGATCCAGAATTAGTCCTGTGGACTTTGCTAAAGTGACTCAACCTCTCTGAGGGTGAATCTGCTAAAGTATAATAAGAATAAAGCCACCTACTCCGAATTCATATAAAGCACTTAGTATGCTTTAAGTACTTAACAAACACAAATCTTTTCCCATTTTTCTCCAGAGTAGATGCTGTGTCTTTAGTCTTTAAGGACCAATACAGAAGAGTAAAACTCACCAGGTTAAAAAAATCTTCCTAAATCACATAAAGGTGGCCTTGTGGTGTTGCTAAGAAGCTGGGGATAAAGACATATATGTAGAAGAGATGTGGAGCCCTGGTTCCAAACATCACTCAACCAGAAAAGCTATGCTTTGTCATAAGATATTGGTACACCACAAAACTGCATTTAATAAAATGGATCCGACAGTTTTTTAAAAATGAAGTCTGAAAAATCGCCATTATTGACAATCTCACCAATACAAAGACATATATACAAAAATTGCATCTTCAAGAATCACTGAGCTTCTTCCTCGATGGTTCATTTTTTCCCTGGCAGAGGGTCTGCTCAGCACACAATGCACATCTCATCTGTCAAAAGTGACCAATACTATTCAAGGCCTGATCCTTTTGCTTCTGCAAAATGGGAATTTTTTGAAAGCTACTGGGGATGTCTCATAAATGAGAAGGGTGGAATGACTAAACCATGGCAAGAGAAGGGAAGAAGCTGAGCATTAGAACAATTAGAACCAGGAACTCAAACACCCAGGACACTCACTTGTCAGACAGCATCATTCTCTCTCAATGCAAGACCAACTTCCCCTCAGAATGGCAAACATGACTATGAATAACTCTCAAGTGCTACACCTTACCACACTTACCACAAGAGAGAGATGATTCTCTCCCCCAGTTTCAGTTAAAAACTCCCAGGGAATTCTAACTGGCCTCGCCTATATGAAGGGAGATAGGGGAATGACCAAGCAAGGGAGGAATTTGAGAGGTCCCATTAGCACTACATGGGAAAGGATAGAGGGATGGAGAGAGAGAATCCTAAATAAAGGAAGGCATACTAGTCCCGTAAGATACAAAAATATGGTAGGTAGATAAAACAATATGACTATTATTATAGTGGGACAGTAGAAAAAGCAACTTTTGGAATCCAAAGGATCTTGGTTAAAATCCTTACTTGATCATTTAACTAGCAGTAAATCTTGGGCAAGTCATAATCTCTAAATTACTTTTTTCATCTACTAATGAAACTAATGTAAGATTTAGAAAAAAAATTCATAAAATTCCTAGCATGGTTCCAGTATATAATAGGCATAAAGGTAGAAATGTTTTTTAAGTCACCAACATTCACTAAATTTCTTCCCTCCCCCACCAGTAAAGTTAGAAATAATTATTTAAATGTTTTCACATTCACTGTATTAAATGCTTATGAAAGTTTCTGGTGTATAACAAGCATTCTTCTGTCATTCAGAATCATTAAATTTCAGGTGAATCAATCTGGTATTTGATTATCTTTAGCAAGAAGTACTCTATGCTACTACCTCTATACTAGAATAAGTTCTTCCATACAGTGAACTGAAATCACTTCCTGTAGGTTTCATCCATTTCCTAGTTTGACATATTATAAAAGTCCATTCCTGCTTCATGGCAGACCTCAAAATATTTAAGGCAGCCATGATGCCTGCCCCCCCCCCCAATTCCCCTGCTCAGGCTAATTTTCAAATGTACATTCCTAATTGCCTTAATCATTCCGTATAACATGATTTCAAATTGTATCTTCCCTCTGAATATTAACCTGTAACCAGAAGTAAGTGTAATAATTCAGGTGGGGAATAGTCAAAACAGAAGCATCCTTGTCGTTTCCCTTGTACCAACCACCACAATTCTTTTGCTGTCACATGCTGCTAAGCCAGCAAGATGTGCCCCTCCTTCCACCAACAAAGATGGGGAAGGATTTATGTTTATTAAGTGCATAAAACATGCTACTGGAATTAGGTTTGGGATGGACAGGGTCTTACATTTTTCCATATTCAATTTCCCTTTGTCAGATTCACCTGACCATATAAGCCTATCAAAATCGATCCTTAGTTCCTTAATCTGTCATCCAAAGCATTCACTATCTTAGGTAGTCAATAATTCTATTTACCAATATTTCTAGGTCTCTTTCTTCCAAGCATATGGTAAAATCACACTTCTCTACCCATCCAACACCCAGGCTGGGTGTGGCCATGTGATTTGCTTTGATCAGTTAAACATGAATTGATGTGATGGGACAGAAGTTTTTGAGGGTTGATGTGCAATTCATCAGGTTCCCTTTCTCCAGCCACAAATATAGGCAATGTTCCAGAAGGTAAAAATCTCTAGTTTGGGTTCCTATGTCAGGAGAACACTGAGCAGAGCAACATACTGACCTAAGAATGAACATGCAGTATGAACAACAAATAAATCATTTTTGTTTTTATGCCACTGAGATTTGAGAGTTATTTACTATAGCAAAATCTAGCTCATTCTGGCTAATATACTAGTCCTCTCATATCTGTGCCATCTGCAAATTTAATGAATATGTCTTAAATCTCATGTAATCCACTGAAGATAGGAAGTTCCATCCACAAAAATGAAAGTTAGGCTGTTTTGGTTTGTACTCAATGAATTCAGGCTAGTTTTAATGATTAGTGCTTTACCTCTCCGGGAAACACCCTTTAAATTTATTCTAGAATCCCACCTGAGAGCCACATCAAGCTTTATAAGCTACTTTCTTCCCTTTTCTGAAAAATGGAATAACTCTTCCCTGTCTCTAGTCTTCAGGCACATTTCTCCTTAACTCCACAAAGTTATTTAGAAATTTCACTTTCAAGTTCTTACAACCCTAGGATATAATTCATTCAAATTAAAAACAAGTAGTTGCTATCTTAAAGCACCCCTCTGTATTTCATTTCCCTCTCATTATTCTGCTCTAACCCAAAGCTTACTATGAACATGGCCAGCTAGAGAAATCCTTTCCTTCAGAAATGATATGCATGTAATGTTCAGTGGGCTATTCTCACTGTCCTCTGCTATTTATTCACTTCTAAGAATCTTTTCGAAAAACATTTACCAAATACTATATATTAAGCAACTGCTTGGTCTGGGACATGATCTCTACCCTCAAGGAACAGTTAAAAATATCAAGTGAATACTACAGAGGTGGGTAAGAGCCCCACAACACAAGAGGTCTTGAATGCCCATTTAAGTAGCATACCAGAATGCCTAAGAACATAAACTTTAAAATCAGACAGTCCTGGGGTTAGTTCCTGGTCTCATTTTCCTCATCCATAAAACTGGGATTAAAAAAACAACAAAGGATTGTTTGAAGAATTAAATCAGACAATAAAAGTAATAGATTTAGCTATATCTAATGCTACTGTTATCCTGAAGGTAATGGTTAATAATTGAGAATTTTAAACACAGGTATGACCAATCAAATTTGTATTTTAGAAATATTATGCTTTGGATCCAGTAACAAGATAGATCAAAGGGTGAGCCTGAAGTCCGGAATACCAGTAAAAAGGCTACTGCAGTAACCAATGGTTCAGCTAGGCAGAAAAGAGAGAAGGGGAAGGACTTCTAACATGGTAAGACAGAATCAACAGAACTTGGTGATAAACTGAGTATGGGAGAAAAAGGGAAAGATAAGACTTAAGAATGACTTCTAGATTTACAATTCATGAAACTGAGCAGATGACAGGACCATTCACCAAGGTGGGAAACACAGATGACAACACAATTTTCAGGAAGGAGCAGAAACTCAACTTGGGACATGTCAAGTTTGAAGACTATATGAAACATACAGCAAGAGAGGTCTAGAAAGCAGAGGGACATCCAGTATCTTAGTCTGGGAGTCAGTATCTTAGTCTGAGAGTCAAGATACACAAATATTTGAAGCCATTATTTACATAATCACTGAAAATGTCATTAAAAAAACATGCAGAGTGAAATGAGAAGGACTGAAGTTAGAAAACAAATGCAAAAAAAACATTTCTCAGGTAAGATCTACATGAAGGTTTCTGAAGGGTAGATCCTCTGAAAACATAAATGTATCATATCATACAAAAAAAGATAATGCTTAAAGTTTCCCACCTTTCAACTACAATACAAAGAGCAAGCTTCTTAAATCTTTGAGTAGTCTAAATTTTTTTTTGCCTTGATAATCAATCTCAGGTTGGTGACCAACATACAAAGAAACTAAAATCTGTAAATACACATTCAACATGACTTACATATCAATAAAATAAGACAAATATCTAAAAAAGGCTTAGTCCTGGATCTGATGATAACTACAGAACCTTGTATAAGTTAAATCCTCTCCAGGCCTCAGTTTTCTCATCTAAGATTTGAACTACATGACTAAAAATTTATTTCCAGTGTATCGCCTGTTTTTAATGCTTCACATTTTATATGGCTATAATGTCAACTATAGACATCTCTTAAATACACATCTTTAACAACAAAAATTCCAAAGTTAAATTCCAAGTTGAATGGTAAAAAAAAAATTACCTTCTAAAGCAACAGAAAACACACAAGGCATGCAGTGTCAAGAAAACTGTATCTGTGATTCTAAGACAGCTCCCCTACCCTCCCCAAAAAAGCCTGTTACAAATCTAGAAACTGTGAGTTAAATTTTCATTGCAATACAGACCATCTCTTATCACTTTGTAAATAAAAATCCTACAGCTTTCCAAAGGATAACATGAAAAAATTTCAAGGTATATTTTCCATAGTAAATTTCTGGATAAAAAGTTTCAAAGTTAAAACCATCTAATTTCTCCATTAGTTAAAACTAAGACAAGGAAAAAAAATAAAAGGCATCTAAATTAGAAAAGAAGAAAAATTATTTGTTTGCAGAAAACATGATTTTCTATGTAGAAAGCCTAAAGAGTCCACGAAAAAAGTATTAGAATAAACAGATTCAGCAAAGTTATAAGATGCAAAAATCAACATACAAATATCAGTTGCATTTCTACTCACTAACACTGAACAATCCAAAAAGGAAATTAAGAAAACAATTCTATTTACAATGGTATCAAAAAGAATAAACTATTTGGGGATGAACTGAATCAAGGAGGCAAAAAAATTTGTACACTGAAAACTATAAAATGCTGCCAAAAGAAATTAAAGACAGAAATAAATGGAAAGATATCATGTGTTCACCCATTGGAAGCCCTAATACTATTAAGATGTCAACACTCCTCAAAGCAATCTACCGATTCAATACAATCCCTATCAAAATCCTCAATGATGCTTTTTACAGAAATAGAAAAATCTAACCTAAAATTCATATGAAATCTCAAGGAATTTGAATACCCACAACAATCTTGAAAAATACAAAACAAAACTTGGAGGTTTCATAATTCCTGATTTCAAAGCTTACTACAAAACTACAGCAATCAAAACAGACTGGAACTGGCATAAAGATGGACATATAGACCAATGGAATAGAATAGAGAGCCCAAAAAATGATAAAATGATTTTTGGCAAGGGTCCCAAGACCATCCAATGGGGCAAATGACAGTCTTTTCAACAAATGGTCTTGGGGAAACTAGAGACCCACATGCAGAAGAATGAAGTTGGACCCTTCACCTTAACACTATCCAGAAAAATTAACTCTAAATGGATCAAAGACCTCAGAGTAAGAGCTAAAACTATAAAACTCTTTGAAGAAGACATAGGGGGAAAGCTTCATGACACTGGATTTGGCAATGATTTCTTGGATATGACACCAAAAACCTGGGTAACAAAAGAAAATAGAAAATCAATACACTAGACTTTGTCAAAGTTTAAATCTTTTGTGCATAAGGATACTATCAACAAAGTGAAAACGCAATGCAGAGAATGAAAGAAAATACAAGCAAATAATATTTGATAAAGGATTAACATTTAGAACATATAAAGAACTCCTATAATTCAGCAACAAAATAATTTTAAAATGGTCAAAGAATTTGAACAGACATTTCTCCAAAGATACACAAATGGTCAATGAGCAAATGAAAAGATGCTTAACATCACTAGTATATTAGAAAGATGCAAACCAAAACCATAAAATACCATTTCACATACATTACAATGTCTATTATTAAAAAAACAAAAACCTAGAAAATAACAAATGTTGTCAAGGAAGTAGGAAAACTGAAACACTTACATACTGCTAGTGCAAATGTAAAATGATACAACCATTAATGCATACATTACATAACAGTGGTTCCTCAAAAAAAATTAAACATAGAATTACCATATGATCCAGCAATTACACTCTGGATATATACCAACAAGAATTCAAAGCAAAGACTTTAAATAGATATCTATATACTCGTGTTCATAGCAGCATTATTCACAGTAGCCAAAAGGACACTTGGCAAACAACCTAAGTGTCCATCGATGGATAAATGGATAAATAAAATGTGATATAAACATACAATAGAATATTATTCAGCCTTAAAAAGGCAGTTTTCACACATGCTACCACATGGATTGGCCTTAAAAACATTTTGCTAAGTGAAATAGCCAGTCGCAAAAGGACAAATATATGATTCCACTTATGAGGTAGAATGGTGGTTGCATGGGGTTGGGGGAGGGAGGAGTTGCTGTTTTAAGGCTATGAAAGAGTTTAATTTGGGAAAGATAAAGTAGTAGAGATAGACAGTGGTTAATGTTTGCACAACAATCTGAATGTAATGCCACTGTACTATTTACTTAAAACAGTTAAAATAATAAATTTTATGTTAAATTTCACAATAAAAAAACTAACAAAAATATTTTTCCTAGTAGATAAATGAATAGAGTTTAGAATAGATATTTTTGTTTGATTACTTTTAGGATGAAAATTTTTAACACTTCAGGTAAAACAGTGTTCCAATGGATTCTATTACACACATAAAAAAAATTTATGAAGACCTATGCCCCTAAATATCTGTCACTGTTCCTATGGAATATGAATGAAGGTATATATCACTTCATCTCAAATA
Organism: Mirza zaza; assembly: GCA_008750895.1. NCBI lineage: Eukaryota > Metazoa > Chordata > Mammalia > Primates > Cheirogaleidae > Mirza > Mirza zaza. The sequence continues at coordinate 297,332 of VSMD01038316.1, read as the reverse complement.
GGGAAAGCAGAGAGTAAAAGCTAGTAAAATTAACATGGAATTTAAAAAGATAAATATATCTACTTGAATGTCTCAAAAAGTACATTGGTGATTAGGAAAAAATCTTGTTTCCAAGGTAAGTTTTTTTTTTTTTTTTTTTTTGAGACAGAGTCTCACTCCATTGCCCAGGCTAGATAGAGTGCCATGGCGTCAGCCTAGCTCACAGCAACACCAAACTCTCGGGCTCAAGCAATCCTCCTGTCTCAGCCTCCCAAATAGCTGGGACTACAGGTATGCGCCACCATGTCTGGCTACCTTTTTTTTTTTTAGTTGTCCAGCTAATTTCTTTCTATTTTTTTTTAGTGTGTGTGTGGGGGTCTCGCTCTTGCTCAGGCTGGTCTCGGACTTCCGAGCTCAAATGATCAGCCCACCTCGGCCTCCCAGAAGTGCTAGGATTACAGGCGTGAGCCACCACGCCCGGCCCCAAGGCAAGTAGTTTTAAGTAGAACTTCTTTGCATTTAACTAGTGAAAAAGTATACAAATCTGAATGGCAAGTAATATTTGTTCTAGCATATGAAAAAAACACAACAAAAAAATTATGGTGTTTTTCTAATATTCTAGTATCTAGAAGGGATAAAATCATTGCTTTTACAATTCAAAGCTGATCCTTGACAAATTTTCTTCCCTTATTTCCTCTGGATCCTCCACTGCTTTGCACCACCTTGCACTTGTTCAATGACTTCACAGATGTTTCTCAAAGCCTTACCTAAACACAAACCAAATTTACTTTTTACAAGATATAACCAAGACTCTAAATTAAGGCAACCCTGATGAATTTTATGTGTGTAAGAAAACATATGTGGAAAGTCCCTTTTCCTCTAAATCACTTTCAGTAAGACTTTCCTAAATGTTGCCTGAAATCACTTCCACAGTACCTACCAATTCATTCAAACCCAAAGAGCTTATTTTCAGTTTATAGAAACAGAAAATCTTTCATTTCTTTAAGGTTAGAATAAAGCTGTAGTGTGTGAATTATTAAAATGTTCCTATCATCTCACCTTTTTATAGGTATGCAATCTCTTACATTTAAGGTATTTGTTAAAATTCATCATTTCTCTAAGACTTTCAAAAGATAATGATTTTTCCACAATTGTTTGCCCATTTCAAGCTCTAGAAAATAATTTATCATTTCCTGTAATTCTTTGTCATTCTTTCAGATATAATTCTCCATTTACTGATCTACAAGTAATGCTTTTTTAGCCACAGGAAGTCAAAATCTAACCATCATATTAAATTCTGTCATAAATTTTATACATTAAAGGCATATCCTGGTCCAAAATATAAAGCCAGAACTTCCCATCAAAGCTCAAGGAATTTGAATCTCCTAGCCTGTGGTAGCCTAACCCAACAAGAAAGACAAACTTTCAGCTCAATGATATCTGAGAGACCAATCTTAGGAGACTATCTGTTCTAAAAACTTTTTGTCTTAGGGCTCTTTCACACTTTTATGTTATTAAAGAGCCCAGAAAGTTTTGCTTATGAGGGTTATTTCTGTTGGTGACTACTGAATTCAAAATTAAAACTGAGAAATTAAGTATTTATTTTTAATTCACTTAATATATCTAGTATATATCAATATAAATAACTATAAAATAATTATTTTTAAGAATTAAGTGAGAAGAATGGCACTATTTTATATTTTTACAAATTTCTTTCACATCTGGCTTAATAGAAAATAGCTGAATGGGCATGGTGGCTCATGCCTGCAATCCCAGTACTTTAGGAGACAGAGGCAGGTGGATCGCTAGGGTGAGTTCAAGACAAGCCTGGGCAACACAGCAAAACCCTGTCTCTACAAAAGATAAAAACGTTAGTCAGGCATGGTGGCATGTGCCTGCAGTCCCAGCTACCAGGGAGGCTGACATACGAAGATAGCTTGAACTGAGGAGTTTGAGGCTGCAGTGAGCTATGATCATGCCACTGCACTCCAGCCTGGGTAGGTGACGGGGAGGGGAGGGAAGGGAATAAGAAAAAAGAAATTTAAGGAGTTGGAATCTTATACCTGCTTCTGCATTCAATGTGCTGTGATAAATTATCCTGGTTCAAGTATATGAAGAAAATCTGTACGCATAACTAGATACAAAATTGTAGCATATTTTAAAAGATTTTTTAGAAAATTGTGGATAATCGCTTTGGACACTACATCAAAACTTGACAAGTGATATCTCTTAAAAGTTAACTGCAAAGTGAAATATGAAACCGTATCAGTGAACTTTTCATACTTTTTCACATTAAAATCCATTGGTCTCTCTTGCATTTTGGATGGGTCTTTTACTCAGCGATGATTTTATAATGTCATGCATGCATCAGTCATTTGGAAAATGCTGGTTCACTAAGTTATGTAGGTCTTCCAATTATTGACATATTTCATTATATATATATAATCAAAATAGTCACATTTATTAATATCACTAACTGATATCATCAAGAAAGTCTTTAAGTACTGTAAAGCTAGTTATCAAGCTCAAGGTGGCCAATGCCAATTTTTACAAATTTTAATTTTTGCTTGAAAGCTCAAATTTTATTATTAGTAACAAATATTTACAGTTGCTTTTCTTGAAGTGACAAGTTCACTTTGTTCCTTTTTAAGGAACATTTTCAAGAAAGTGCTTGCCAAATATCCAAGTCTGAATAACCATAGTTTGTCAGTTGTTCTTTCAAGTCAAAAGTATTGTATTTAAAAGTCTAGTTCAGCTAGTAAGTCAATCACACGGATTTTTTTCTATGTAGCATATACTCTATCATACAGATACCTAAGGGTCAAGTGTAATAAAAATAATTTATACTTAAATATAGTGTTAAGGGAAATAGGATTTTTTCCACCTTAACTATGAGTGCAAAGTAGTGAGAAACATAGACTACTACTACTAGAGAGTTTGGTGCCACTGTCTTGATTCCTAATAAGATATCAGAAGTACCATTTGTACCATTGTGCAAATGTCAAAAACAAAACAAAAGTTTTATTATTATTACAAGAACAGTTTTGACCAAAGTGTACAGTAATGGATTAACTGGCCCAAGAAATGTTTGGCCCTTGCTCAGCCCCTAGGAAGTACCTGTAAGCCCCTGGAATGTCCTGCTTCACAAAGGGTCTTTGTTTACCTGGAGGTCTTGGTCCACAACAGATAGTCTAACAAAATGATTTATGGTGGGGTCTCTAGGCCACACGGTATCAGCTTGACCTTTGGATGGGAGGGACACTAAGATCAGCCACTGGTGTAGTCAGCCACATAACTATGTGACTCACCCCTCAATAAGAACGCTGGACACCAAAGTTCAGGCTGATGTCCCTGGTTGCCAATACTCCGTGTGCTTTACCATATATTGTTGGGGGAAGTAAGTACTGTCTGCACCTCTCTCAGGATAGCACAACTGGAAGTTTGTGCCTTGAACTCTGCTGGACCCTGCCCTATGCACCTTTACCCACTGCCGATTTTAATCTGTATCATTTTGATGGGATAAACCATACCAGGAATTTAACTGCTTTGCTGAGTTCTGTGAGTCCTCCTAGCAAATTATTGAATTTGAGAGTGTACAATCTCCCAAACCACACAAGGTTAGGCACAATCAAACTCTTGAGTAAATAAAAGCCAATTCCCCATTTATAGGTTTTTCTACACAAGACATTGTTTTCCCAGGGCCAAAAATGGGGGTGCGGCAGGATATATGTGCAGGATCCATGGATCCAGAGTTTCACTGCGACATAACTACCAGCCCTTTCTCTAAGCAGCCTATTTTAGAGCAGGGTTTCTTAATCTCTGTAATATTAATATTTTAGACCAGATGATTCTTTGTTATGGAGGGATGTCCTTCCTGTTCATTGTAGGATGTTTAAAAAGCATCCCTGGCCTCTATCCAATAGATGCCAGTAATAACCTATCCTCCCCAGTTGTAACAATCAAAAAAGTCTCCAGATATTGCCAAATATCTGCTGAGGAGCGGAATTCCCCTCCCCCCCAACATGGAGAATAACTTTTTAAGGAAAATCATCTAGGAAGTCTAAACTTGACTTTTTTTTATTTTACAAAAAAAAAGGAATAAACTTATTTTTAGCTCTATCTTACCACCTTTCCTAAAGTTATTTAATGATGGAAAGCAATTGTACATTCTGAGTCTTACTTTCAAAGAATACTTGGATAACAGTGGTGAATTCTTCCTTCTAAGGAACTCAGTCAGGTACCCAGTTTCAAGGAGGGGACAGGAAGCCTCTAACAATGATCCTTCAGTAAGGATACATATGTATCTTCCATATCTTATGCACATTACTGCACACCACAGAGAGAAGATGGTGTTTCTCAACATTGGGAACGCACACAAAAATAACCTGAGGTACTTTTAAAAAAAATATAGGAGCTAGGGTCCCATCTTAGACATACCTAATCAGAGTTCATTATTCATCCAGCAACTGAGTGTCCACTATATGCAAAGCACTGTTATGGGTGAAGGGAATACAGCAGTAAATATCAGATCCTTGCAGTAAACGTCATGGTCCTTGCCCTCTAAGAAGTCACATTCCAGTAGAGGGAGGCAGACCACAAACATATTAATAGATAAATTACCTCAGAGTTTCTATATTTATTAACTTCTATCGGTTCAAAGAAAACACTACGCTAATAAACTCAAGAAACACAAGCATTTAATGATTTTATGAGTAAGAATAAAAATAGCTCCTGTACTCCCAAAAGCAACTGTAGGCGATAAGTGAAGGTAGTCCAGAAACAAGGTATTCTCCTGCAGAAGTCACTCAAAGAAAAACAAAATCCACTGACAAGCTAATCATCACAAGGACTGTTTGCAGCAAGACTGGAGAAGGGAACTTTTTTTTCCCTTCATTTTACATTTCTAGGAAAAGCCATAATAGTAGTGAAACCCAGAAATAAATGTTCTGCTCATCAATTTTTCATAAAAAGTAGAAATAAAGCCTATTATATATCCTTTCTATGGATTAAAAAATAATAATAAAGTTGTGGGTACCAAATAATTAAAAAAAAAAAAGATCAAACACTTCCCTGTTAATGTCAAAAATACTAAAAAGCACTAGTGATATATACCCAGTCTTCCTTTAAGAATTAAAAACAGGCCGGCACGGTGGCTCACGCCTGTAATCCTAACACTCTGGGAAGCCAAGGCAGGCAGATCGTTTAAGCTCAGGAGTTCAAGACCAACCTGAGCAAGAACCAGACCCGTCTCTACTAAAAATAGAAAAAATAGCCAAAAATAGCCATAGCTGGGCATGGTAGCACTTTCCTACAGTCCCAGCTACTCAGGAGGCTAAGGCAGAAGGATTGCTTGAGCCCAGGAGTTTGAAGTTACTGTGAGCTAGGCTGATGCCATGGGACTGTAGCTGGGGCAACGGAGTGAGACTATCTTAAAAAAAAAAAAAAAAAAAAAAAAAAAAAGAATTAAAAACAAAAAAAAGAAAGGTCAGATGCCAGGATGTTTCTCTAATCTTTCAATACATACCTTACTCCCTATACACAAAGAGCAAGCAATCTGTTCATCCTGTAACAATGGTTCTCAAACTGTTGTTTCATAAACCTCACAAAGAGCTCCCATGGTTCCCACTCTACAAACTATAATATATAGCACTCCGACACAAATCTATAAATATTTCATGCCTGCAAGGGAGTAGCTACTTGGATATAAACAACTTTTAATTAAGAATAGAGAAGGAGAAATTACAGAGAAAAAGACACATCATCTTCTTAGAGTCTGTGGTTTGTTGCTACCATTTCTAAATAAACATTCAGAATCCAGTCTTTGCAAAGTCCTTTCCTCAAGGCTTAACTCTGATGACAGAATTCTGTATAAAATATAATGGTTGCTCCCACAGCTATAAGAACAAGGTTCAAGTCCCATAGCTTCGAACACAAGATACTCTAGGAATTGGGCCCCATATGCTTCCTTTCCAGCTTCATCTCATGCCACACCTTTCTTAATCCTCACTCAACTAATACCATGCATAAGATTGTTAAGGTATATGATGCCCAGTTGAGAAGATGAGGGGAGCTTGCTGATTCTAACATGTATTCTTCAGGGGATACAGATGAAAATCAAATACTAAAGGAGGTTTTTCAGGACAAAAGGATGATAACAGATAGTAAATGAAATCTACATGAAGAAATAAAGAGCACTGGTAAAGGTAATTACTGGTAAAGGAAAAAATGATAGCATAAAAGACCATACAAATATAATTTCAACTTTTTTCTTCTCTTGATTTAAAAGGTAGCTGTATAAAACAATTATAAAATATTGTCAGATGATCACATATAAAGATATAATATGCCAATAACAGCACAACAAAAGGGAGAAGGGAATGGAACTACACTAGAGGAAGGAAATGACATCAGATGGTAACTTGAATCCACAAGAAATAAAGAGTATTGCAAGTGGTAAATACATATGTTAATATAAAAGACTATAAATAATTTTTCTCCTTTCTTTAAAAGATATATTTTGTACAAAGCAATAAATGAAACACTGTATTGTTGGGTTTATTAGATAAATGAACATAATATATACGACAGTAATAGCACAAAGGAGAGAAAAATGAAGCTATACTGGAACATTATTAGTATTAATTTACAGTAGACTGTGATAAATTCAGATGCATACTGTAATTCCTAGAGCAAACATGAAGAAAAAAATTCTTAAAGAAATTAAAAACAGAAAATGCAAAAAGTGATAAAATAGGAACAAAAAAAGACATGAGATGTATAGAAAACAAATAGCAAATGAGAGATACAAATCCAACCATTTCAAAAGTAACATTAAATATAAAAGGATTAAACAGTCTATCAAAAAGACAGATTGCAAGACTGGATTTTAAAAAGCACTATCCAGTTATATGCTGTCTACAAGAGACACTTTCGATTCAAAGACGAAAATAGGATGAAATAATGGGAAAAGATACATTACATAAAGAATAACCATAGAATAGCAAGCAATATCCAATTATATGCTGTCCAAGAGAGACACTTTAGATTCAAAGACACAAATAGGTTGAAATGATGAAAAAAGATAATTATATAAAGAATAACCATAAGAGAACTAGAGTAGCTATACATTATATCTGACAAAATAGATTTTAAATCATGTTACTGGAGGCTGTGGGCGGTGGTTCATATCTGTAATCTCAGCACTCTGGGAGACCGAGGCGGGAAGATCGCTCAAGGTCAGGAGTTCAACACCAGCCTGAGCAAGAGTGAGACCCCATTTCTACTAAAACAATAGAAAAATTAATTGGCCAACTAAAAATATATAGAAAACAATTAGCCAGGCATGGTGTCACATGCCTGTAGTCCCAGCTACTCAGGAGGCTGAGTCAGAAGGATAGCTTGAGCCCAGGAGTTTGAGTTTGCTATGAGCTAGGCTGATGCCACGGCACTCTAGCCCGGGCAACAGAGTAAGACTCTGTCTCAAAAAAAAAAAAAAAAAAAAAAAAGTTACTAGAGACAAAATATTTTAAAATATTAAAATTGATTCAATAGGAAGATATGACAAATACAAACGTATGCGCCTGACAAAACAGGCCCAAAATAGTGAAAGCAAAAAATGACAGTAAAGAAGGGGAAATAAATAATTTAACAGTAATGGTTAGAGACTACAATAACCCATCCTCAATAATGAATAAACAAGCAAGCAGGAAACTAGCAAGGATACTGAAGATCTGAACAACACTATTAAGCAACTTGACCTAATTGACATCTACAGAAGACTCTACCCATTAGCAGAATACACATTCTTCTCAAGCACACATGAAACATTCTCCAGGATAGACCATATGGTAGGCCATAAAACAAGTCTCAAATTTAAAATAACTAAAATGATACAAAGAGGCCGGGCATGGTGGCTCACGCCTGTAATCCTAGCACTCTGGGAGGCCGAGGCGGGTGGACTGCTCGAGGTCAGGAGTTCAAAACCAGCCTGAGCAAGAGCGAGACCCCGTCTCTATTATAAATAGAAAGAAATTAATTGGCCAACCAATATATATAGAAAAAATTAGCCAGGCATGGTGGTGCATGCCTGTAGTCCCAGCTACTCGGGAGGCTGAGGCAGCAGGATTGCTTGAGCCCAGGAGTTTGAGGTTGCTGTGAGCTAGGTTGACGCCACGGCACTCACTCTAGCCTGGGCAACAAAGCAAGACTCTGTCTCAAAAAATAAAATAAAATAAAAAATAAAAATGATACAATGAATGTTTTTCAATTATAGTATAAATTAGAAATTAACATCAAAAAGAAATTTGGGAAATCCATAAATCTTTGAAAATTAAATAAGACATTTCTAAATAACTCATGAGTCAAAGAGGAAATCATAAAGAATTCAGAATATATCTGAGCTGAATGAAAATGAAAATAAAACATATCAAAACTTACAGGATATAGTTAACACAGTGTTTAGAGGGAAATTTATAGCTGTGCACACCAATATTAAAAAAGAAAATTCTCAAGTGAGCTTCCACCTTAAGAAATTAGACAAATTTCTGCTTGCTAAACCCAAAGCAAGCAGAAGGAAAGAAATGAGAGGAGGAATCAATACAACAGAAAAAAAAAAGAATAGAAAAAAATTAAAACCAAAAATTGGTTCTTTGAAAAGACCAAGAAATGACAAACCTTTAGCTAAACAGAAAAGAAAAAAACAAGAATGAAGACACAAATTACAAAAATAAGGAATGAAAGAGAGGATATCACTACCGACCTTGGAGAAATTAAAAGGAATTTAAGGGAATACTATGGACAGCTTTATGTCAATAAATATAAACAACTTAGAAAAATATAAACAAATTCGAAGACATAAATTACTCAAATAGACTCAAGTGGAAATAGAAAATCTGAAATAGACTTACACCAAATAAAGAAATTGAATAATTAAAATTTTCCCACAAAGAAAAGCCCCAGCCCATAGTTTCACTGGTGAATGTTACCAAACACTAAAGAAACAATATTAATCCTTGACAAATATCTCTATATTTGGATAGAAATCGCTTCCTTAATTCATTCTATGAGGCCAACATTACCCTCATAGCAGAGGCAAAGACATCACAAGAACAGAGATATAAAAATCCTCAACAAAATATCATCAAAGTAAATCCAGCAACATACAAAAAGAATCATATAGGTTGGCTATTCTTAAAATAATAAACGTTTACCGTATGACTCAGCAATTTCACTCTTAGGACTCTTCACAAGAAAAATTAAAACACATGTCTACACAAAGACTTGTATGTGAATATTCATAGCAGAATTATTCATAATTCTTAAAAATGTTTCAGAAACAATGCAAATTTTCATCACCTGCTGAATGGACAAATAATATTGGTATATCCATACAATGGAATACTATTCAGCAATGAAAAACAAACACATGTTACAACATGAATAAACCTGAACGTTTACAGTAAATGAAAAAAGGTCAGACAGAAAAAGATCACATATGACTCCATTTATATGAAATGTCCAGAGAAGGTAGACAGACCACTAATCAATGGTGGCCTAGGGCTGGGGGTGGAACCAGGAGTGACTACAAAATAGGCACAACGCATATTAGTGGGGTAATGGAAATATTCTAAAACTGGATTGTAAAGATGGGTGCAAAACTCTTTAAAGTTACTAAAAATAACTGAATTGTACCCTTAAGACAGGCGAATTTTACAGCATGTAAATTATACCTAAATAAATTTAAACAAACAAAAATGCCACTGGTCTAACCAATCATCAGCTTCCTTAATCCAACTTGAAACGTTGAACAGCTATCCAGGATCTTAGTTGTAGACAATACATCAGAAAATGAGTGAAGTGTAGCTGGAGAGAAGTAAATTGGATAAAAGGAAAGATTTCTGACAGGCTGGTTAGGCACATAGGAATGTGGAACCAATGAAAACTAAGCTCAGCACATTTTAGAATCAATGTGGCTCAGAGAGAAGGTTACCTGAAAAGTGGGTCAAATTTCTGTCTCCAGGGTTAATAAAAAATATATATGAACAAAAAATCTTCAATTTTTGGAACATTGCATATATCTGAACTTGACATGTGACAATGGAAAGGAAAATGTTTTCGCTGATCTAATCAAATAAATTCAACTCAAACAACTCTGATTTACTGCTTTATACTGACAGAAACAAGATTTTAAAAATTATATTGTAATATACGACACTCAAACAGAAATAAGCTTTGTTAAGGTTGAATTCTGTAATGCATGTTGCTTACCTGGTTTTACCCAATCTGAGTATTAGAATCTTACCTAATAGGTAGTGTCCATTCAGACACCAATATACTAATACAACAATATGTAGGGGCAGGAGGAAAAGTGCAAGAAAATGAATAAAATGAAATAAGAGATAAATAATACATCTAAGTTTCAGATAAGGATAGGATTAGGAGTACAGTTTGAGCTAAATATAAGAAAAAAAAGAGGAAGAAAACGAAGTGCAGAAATAATCTGTAGCAAGGAAGGAGATCAATAAGAAAGTTTACATAAGTTAAACTTCTCTTTTCTTAGTAAATTAGGGAGTGGGGACTAAAAGAATGGGCAAGTTGCAAGATGCAGAGAAGACTGAGATGAAAGGGAGGAAATTGAAAGTATGTATAAGTCAGGAGTTAAGGCTCAAGAGGTTGGGCCAAAGGACTATAAAAGAAGGGAAGATGAGGTAGAAAAGCAGAAATGAAAGCTGAAAGATGGGTATAAGTGGCGTGATAGTTAAAGGGAAGGGGAATGGGTGTTAAAGAGAACAAACTGAAGAATAAAGCTATAGAATGGCTGATATGAAGGGTTGCTAAAAATTGGGCTAGGAGACCCCCAAATAGGCTGGAGGGAAGTGAGAATGAAGCAGGCATGGGATAACCATGCCTACCACCTAGCCTCTTGAGTCTGAACTGGGAACGAAGAAGCATCAATCAATATATGGTGAAGTTCAGACTCACTTAGGTGAAGAAGTGGGAGAACCAACAATAAAAGAAGCTATGGTCAGAAAAAATGAATCTCAAATTCAAAACTATGTCTTCTAGGAGCTAAGGGAACAAGAAGATGAGCAGGTAAGTTCATTTGGCCTTATAACAGAATCTGGAAAGCTGAGAAGGTGCAATATTATTAGTAAGGAGAAGAAAATATAGACAGACTGATTAGTGACATTTAAAATTCAATAGCTAAAACATAGGAAGTTCTGAAACCAACAATACACGAAAATATGCAAAATAATATCTGTATTGATCATCTATAATAGTTAGGGAGTCAATACATTTAAATTTAAGTGGAGGGGATATACAGAAATTCAGTTTTATGATAAAAGATAAGCTGAAGGAGAATTTGCTTTATTAAGGGACTCTTTAAAATAATTTATGATAAATTTCTTAATAGCAAAGTTGCCCACTGTTTAGTAAATTGTTACTTACCATATACACAATATTCTAGAACATTTGTACAGTACATTTATACCATGTTTCATTTCTCCCCTTGACAAGCTTCTCAAGTGGGAAATACTCCAACCAGGTTTCCTCTCACTGTCCCTTCTACAGCAACAAAGGATGTCTGAAAGGTTACAGCTCCTTGGCCTCATGTATTGAAGTCTCTTGATTTCACACATCTCTTATTTGAATCACTCAGGCTCTCGCAAACATGCTAGCTTCTACCTGCCTATACCTTGGATTAGGCTACTTATTGGATCTATTTGACTAATATCATACTTGCTATTCTGATCTATTCAATTGGTTCCAACTTCGCTGCTCACTCTGATGCTGAAGGTTGCTTATATATCCCTTAAAAGCCAGCTGTTATTAACCCTCAAATCCAACTAATTCTAGGAACATACCTATTTCTCCAAGATGTGGTTGTCATCTGCCTTGCTATTTATAGTTCTCCCAGAAACACTCCTCACTCTGGGCATGATCCAGTCTGACACTCTGGAACTACACACTGCCTAACATACAATCTTTCAAAAAACAAGGGAAGTCCTAAGCATTCAGAGAGCTATCCGATACAGAAGGTTCTTTTTTACCCATTTACACACACACACACACACACACACACACACAAAATCTTTCAAAGTCTTGTTTGAATTATCTGATTTTATCCTAATTTATACTAATAAGAGTAAAATATTAAAGACAGTAAGTCCTTTCTGACTTTCGCCATTGCTAATTCAAAATTTCCCTGAAAAGAGGAAATGATATCAATAAGATATTTTATTTTTTAAAAACTTCAGTTAACCACAGGAAAAATAACAATATAATCTGCATCTAGACTAAGATTTGCAGTTCTAAATAAAGTACATATTTGATTCTCTCTTAATGGTAGAGATTTTAAAAAGCACACAAACAAAATACCCCATGTAATACAAATCTACTAAAAACACACTTGTAGTTTTGGCTTCTCTAAAAGGATATTTAGCCAGATGTGATGGCTCACACCTCTATTCCCAGCACTTTGGGAGGCTGAGGCAAGAGGATCACTGGAACCCAGGAGTTTGAGATCAGCCTGGGCAACATAGTGAGACCCTGTCTCTTACAAAAAAATTTAAAAATTAGCCAGGCGGGGTGGCGTGCACCTGTAGTTGTAGCTACTCAGGAGGCTGAGGCAGGAGGATCACTTGAGCTCAGGAGTTTGAAGTTGCAGTGACCTATGCTAGTGCCACTGCACTCCAGTCTGGGTGACAGAGTAAGATCCTATTTCTAAAAAATGAAAATAAAAACAAAAAGGATGTTTTATACAAGCTACATATGCTTCCCATCCATCAGTGATGAGAAAGAACAATATTACACAAGAAGAATGTGTGTAAATAAAATCCCATTAAATACCCTTCAAGAAGAGAACCCTCAAATTCATCCTTGGGTTCAATTAGCCACTTCTCCCTTGATGATCATAAAGCACAGGTAAAATAATTCCATCTTATCCTGTTCTAAGGAAGCAGAGATCTGTTTTATATATACAGATGTAACCCTGGTATCAACGACCAGCAGGCAGTAAATATGCAAATATTTGCTATGTAATAAAATAGTCAGGATATTAATTATAACCATTCCCATTTAAATTATTAGAAAGAAAACAAAATATACAAGGTCTGGAAGTCAACAGCTGAACACTTACCATAAAAATGAGTTTAAAAATATAAATAGTATAAACCAGGAGCAGTGGTTCCCAAATTCTGATCACTGTATAATGGAACTGCACTGATTAACAGTGGATATTGTAATAGGTAAATCCCAAAACAACAGTTTTTATTTCAGGCTTACATGAAGTCCAAGAAATCCATATTAATGATCAACTGGGATAATGAGGAGGCCAGAGACAACCCAGGCTGACAGAAGTTCAGCTCTCTTTGGTCTACCATTTCCAGAATTATTCTGGCAAACACCACCTAACTAGCAGGTGGGGAAGACCTTTCAAAGGAGGTTTGTATTTGCCAAAGCTGAAGTAATACTCAACACTCTTGCTTAATATCCTATGGCCAGATTTCAATGATATGGCTGTCCCCAAATGAGGGGCTAGTAAATGTGAGTTGGGTCCTGGGAGAAAAGGAAAGAAGCTTTGTGAAGAGCAAGCTGGTCTTTACCACAAGAAGTTTTAAAACATAGATTCAGGGGCATTACCCCAGGTGATCCTCATCCAGCAGGTCTAATGGGACCCCAAGAATCTCTATTCAAGCTTGCCAAGTGATTCTGACATACACCCAAGTTAGGAAATAGTGGCTTAGAAAGTAATGAGCTGGGGGCAAACAGGAAAAACAATTTCATAGAAAAGTTTAAAACAATATACTAGATAAAAAGAAAACTACAAGGTGATGAAAAAATTGAGGCTTCATGCCTAAGAGAATGCAGATGCAACTTGGAAAATTCTTCCCTGCATTTGGCCTGTGATAACAGTCACTCATGGCTTTCATCCTAACTCTAGCAGCTTCTTCTCAGGCTTTTTTTCCTCCACTTATTCCATATTCTCCATTATACCCTGCCTGGTTATGAGCTTTTATCATTCTTTGAGCAACATCATTTGCTTTATTACCACCTAAAAGCACTTTTCTTTGAGCCCGGCTTCACATTTAACTGCCTACTATAACAACTCTTCTCCATTTAGATGTCTCACTAGGACACCTCAATATATCCAAAACTGAATTCATCTCACCTTTAAACCAGCTCTTCTTTTAGCATGTTCTTTCTATCTACTTAGACCCTCTAGTCAAAACCCTAGTAGTCATTAAAGATTCATTCTTCTCCTTCAGCCCCTATAATCCAGTTAGCAAGTTCTAACAATTTTACCTCCTAAACATCTCTGAAATTCATCCCCTTTGCCAATGTCTTAGGTCAAACCCTCTCTTTTCCAATGGACAGAACTTCCCACCAGTTCCCCTGCCTGCAGCTTCACTCTCAACACCAATCTACATTCTACATTATCTTCCTGAATTCATTCAAAATACAAATTTGGCACTGATTCCCTGCTTTGGATCTTTCGGTGGCTCATCATCGCTTTCAAAATAAAGTTCCAACTCCTTAGAATTCAGCATACAGGATCTTCCCGATCTTGGCCCTCTCTCCAACAGGGTCATCTCTTGACACTCAAAGCTCCCGTGTTGCCACTATATTTACTTCTTGACAGTTCTCCAAACATGTTCTTTCATCCTTTGGAGTCTGATACAGCACTTGATGCACAATGAAATCAGAGTCAGTCAAATGAATGTATAAACAGTTATGTTCAATTTGGGAAGACAAACATGTAGCTAATTGGAACTATCAAACAGACTAATGTCATAGAGAGAGAGTTTAGGTGAAAACCCAAAATCTGAGCCACAGATTTGGGAATCATCATTAAAGAAACAATATTTTAGAAATCTTGAGAATGAAGCAGCTCTGACAATAACATGATCTCTAGCTGAAACCAGGGATTTTTACTAAATTTTTATTATACTCCAATAGCTACACTGCCCAAGATGAGGACTAGTATTGAATATCCATGTTTAAGAAACTAACAATCCAGAAACTAGGAAAAGGGAATTTCCTCAACCTAATAAAAGCCTATGGAAAAAATCACAACGACATCATATTTAATGATGAAAGACAGAAGATCACGAACAAGACAAGGACATCCACTCTCACTACTTCTACTCAACATTGTATTAACACTGAAGTTTCTAGTCAGGGCAAGTAAGCAAGAGAAATGAAAAGCATCTAGATTGGAAAGAACAAAAAAATTATCTCAAGTCACAAATATAATCTGTATATAGAAAAACCTCAGGAATCCATTAAAAAACTATTAGTACTAATAGACAAGCTCAATAAAGTTGCAGGGTACAAGGGCAATATACAGAACCAACTGTATTTCTATACATTAGCAATAAACAATCTGAAAATGAAATTTAAAAAATATATCCATATACAATACCATTAATTTAACAAAAGAAGTCCAAAATTTGTACTCTGGAAACTATAAGCTATCACTGAAAGAAAAATATCACCTAAAAAGCCTTAATAAAGGGAAAGCATCCCATGTTTATGGACTGAAAGACTTAATATTGTTAAGATGGCAATATTTCCCAAACTGATCTGCAAATTCAATTCAACAACCTATCAAAATTTCAACTGTCTTTTTGGCAGAAATTGACAAGTGGACACTATAATTAATATGGAAATGCAATTGACCCATAAAAGCCAAAATCTTGAAAAACAAGAACAAAGTAGGAGGACTCATACTTCCCAATTTCAAGCTTACTACAAAGTGACAGTAATCGAGATAGTGTGCTACCTGGCATAGACACAGACATACAGACCAATGGAATAGAACTGAGGGTCCAGAAATAACCTCACATTTATAGCCAACTGATTTGTGATAAGGATGCCAAGACAATTTAATGGGGGAAAGAATAGTCTTTACATCACATGGCACTGAGACAACAAGATTTCTACAAACAAAATAAATGAAGTTGAACTCCTATCTTATACCATATATAAAACTTAGCTCAAAATGCATCACTGACCTAAATGTAAGAGCTAAAACTATAAAAATCTTTGTATTAGTTTCCTAGGGCTACCATAACAAATGACTACAAATTCTGTGGCTTAAAACAACAGAAATTTATTCTCTCACAATTGTGGAAGGTAGAAGTCTGAAATCAAGGTGTCCTTATGAACATTCTAGGAGAAAATCGTTCCTTGCCTTTTCCAGCATCTGGTGGCTCCACGTATTCCTTGGCTTGGAACTGCATGACTCTAATCTCTGCCTTTATCTTCACATGGCCTTCTCCCCTACATGTCTGCGTCTATCTTCTCCTTTTCTGTCTCTCTTATTAGGATACTCACCACTTGGATTTACGGCCCACTTATGCCAGGATGATCTCAAGATCCTTACCTTCATTGCATCTGTAAAGACCCTTTTTCCAAATAAGGTCACATTCACAGGTTCCAATGGATAGAACTTGGCCATACCTTTTGAGGGGCTACTATTCAAACCATTACATCCTCAGGAGAAAACACAGAAGCTTCCTCACTTTGATTTAGGAAAGGATTTCTTAGATATAACAGCAGAAGCACATGCAACCAAGGAAAATATCCAAACTAAACAACAAATTAAAAACTTCTATGGTTTAAAGAATATCATCATAAAAGTAGGAAGACAACCTACAGCCTGGGAGAAAATCCTTGCAAATCTCCTATCTGATAGGGACTTGTAGCTAAAATATATAAGGAATTCCTACAACTCAGTAATTGTGATACTGTGAAATATATATTTGGTCTTTCTCCCCATTTCCTGATATATAGTTCCTAAAACCCTTGGAATCTCCTAAGTGATAAGATTATCTTATGCATGCTAATGAGCTATCTCCCAACCCCTAGACAGCTTCAGGATGGGGACTCATCACCTGAAGGACCAATGCATGATTAGAGGGTTGGCACTTCCAAACTTACCTCCCAGCCTCTGGGGGAGAGGAGGAACTGAAGGTTAAGCCTATCACCAATAGCCAATGATTTAATAAATCATGTCTATATAATGAAACTTCCATAAAAACCCAAAAGGCCTGGGTTCAGGGGGCTTCCAGGGCTGAATGCATGGAGGTTCCTGGAGGCTGGTGTGCCAAATAAGAAGGGAAGCTCCTGCCTCTTCTCCCATACATCACCCTATGCATCTCTTTCCATCCAGCTATTCATCTGTATCCTTTTGTAATATCCTTTATAATGAGTAAACATAAAGCGTTGCTCTGAGTTCTGTGAGCCGCTCAACCAAATTAATCAAATCCAAGAATAGGTAGCGGGAACCCCAATTTATAGGCAGTCATCAGAAGCACAGGTAATACAGCCTGGGGCTTACAACTAGCACGGGTGGGAAACCTGCAGCCTTAAGGCCACATACGGCCTTCTAGGTCCTTAAGTGTGACCTTTTGACCAAATCCAAATTTTACAGAACAAATCCTTTTATTTTTATGAATACTTCTGTTTGTCTTCTATATTTTTATTTTATTTTTTAAATGAATGTATTTAAAATACCAAAGAATAAGTTTCAACAAAATCCTCCTCCTAGATTGACCAGCACAATTAGAACATTAGTAAACCATAAGGACTAAACTGATGGCTGCTACACTCATGATTTAGTTCTAACTTCCCCCACCTGACAAGTATAAGGCTGGTTGGCGAGAGTTTATTGGGTCGAGTACACCAGTCTGTTTAGCTTTCGACAACAGTGCACTGTGTTTCTGTTTGAAGGGGAATTTGTAAACAGTTGCATAGCTCCACGGTATTTTTTAATTGTCTCCTTAACAGCCCATCCTGTCAAAGAAGACCAAGAGAATGCTGAAGAAGAAAACAGATTTTTTAATAAGGACTGGGAATTGCAGTATTATCTTATTTCTGCTAAAGATAAGATGATTTGCTTGCTTTGTGATACTGCAGTATCGACATTAAAGAAAGTCAATGCTCATCAGCATTATAACACTATTAAGGAACACAAACATTTTAAACTAGAGGAAGTGGTGCCAAAGGTTGTATTGCAGAAATTAAAAGATGAGAAGCAAAAGCGAAGACAATTCTTTAAAGCAGCAATAAGACCTAGAAATAATGCCACTGAAGCAAGTTATAAAGTAGCTTATATACTTGGGGGGTGGGGGGGAAGGGAAGCCATTCAGTGATGTAGAAGTTGGGAAAGAATGCACCAAAATTGTGGGATGCTTAGACCCTGATAACATTTCAAAGTACAAATAATTAATTGCCCCTTTCAAGGAGAACCACTCAACAGAACTTGGTGCAATACTTCAAAAGGAACATATACCTCATTCAATTGCTTTGGATGAATCAATTGATACTAACTTGGTGCAGGTTTTATACTTTATTTGGGTCATAACAGAAGATTTTCTTTGCTACAAAGAGTTACTTGATTTGGGCACTCTTACAAACAGAACACGGGAAATAGATACCTTCAACAACTTTCAAAATAAATGTCATGAATTTCGACTGAATTTGGCAAATTTAATGAGTGTATGTACAGATGGTGCACCTTCTATGACAGGAAAATATGAAAGGTTTACTGCACAGATTAAAAAAAGTAAAATATTATCAGATACAGATGCTCTCATTTCTTTTCACTGTATCTTGCACCAGCAAAATCTCTGTGCTAAAGCTACTATTTTCAGTGACACTTTGCAACAAGTTGTAAGTATTGTTCACTATACTCCTGCAAATGCAACACTGCGTCATTGTTTAGTAGCATGCTAAAACTGAAATATCAGGTATTCAGTGTGGATTTGCTTTATCATTCTAAAATGAGTTGGCTATTGCAGGTAGATGATATTTTAAAGTCAATGTTTGATGCTAAGAAAGAACCAACTGAAATATGGAAAAATGCAGAATACCCAAACCTTTGGCAATATGCCCCCAAAAATGCTTTCTTGCTGTTCAGCCACTTATTGCTATGAATCTACATTCTTCTACCTAACCCAAATCAAGATGTCCTTAGGGTCACAAATGACTGATACCCATCTAGAGGATCAATTGAAACTGCAGACCTCCATGCTACAACCACAGTCAAATGTTTTCCAACAAAAGGCAGACATAACAAAGTCATTAAAAGGTTACTTTGAAAATTAAAAGTTTTTATTTTTTTAAATTAAGTACATAAAGTACATAAAATCTAACTAGATTTTTACAAAATAATGCATATTTTTAAGTATGTCTAATTGAAGTTTCTTGAATGTGGCCTTATTTGACTACAGCTATTTAATAAATTAATGTGGACTTCCAACATGTGCTAAGTGAATGAAGTAAGACACAAAAGCCCTTATATTTTATAATTCCATTTATAAGAAATATCCAGAATAGCTAAATTCATAGAAACAGAAAGTAGATTAGTGGTTGCCAACATCTGGGGGGAGGGGAAATGGAAAGTGACTGCTAATGGATAAGAGGTTTGTTTTTGTAGTAATGAAAATATTCTGGAATCAGATGGTGATAATGGTTGCACAGTCTGTGAATACACTAAAAACCACTGAATCTGTACCCATTGGGAGGATGAATTTTATGGTATGTAAATTTTACCTAAATTTTTTAAAGTATATGACCACTTTGGCTATTTTATCTCAAAGAAAACTTTTTAATGGACATCTTATTTTGTAGTGTTTCTGCAAACTGATCTAAAACAGAAGTTACAAACTGGTTCCTAACTAGTCCCTTTTTAAAAACCTCAGTGTTGGTTGGGCGTGGTAGCTCACACCTGTAATCTTAGCATTTTGAGAGGCTGAGGCAAGAGGATCCCTTGAGTTCAGGAGTTTGAGACCAGTCTAGGTAACACAGTGAAAACCTGTTTCTACCAAAAAATCTTAAAAATTAGCTGAGTATCGTGGCACATGCCTGTAGTCCCAGCTACTTGAGAGGCTAAGGTGAGAGGATCACAGAAGCCTGGGAAGTCAAGGTTACAGTGAACTATGATGGTACCACCACCACACTCCAGCCTGAGCCAGAGTAAGAACCTGTCTCTAAAAAAAAAAAAAAAAAAAAAAAAAAAGAATAAATAACAAAACTACAGGGTTAATTGTTGTCAATGGTAGTTACCAACTTGTGAACATTTACAAATACCTATAGAGAGATGTTGCATAACAATCTGGATTTCTGACTTTCTAAAAAATCAAACACACTCATTTCACTGCAACAATGGCCTGGAGCTGAGCAGCAACTAACATACCTGATCCTATTTGCCATAATTTCTACCCTTCCTTATTGTCTTCTAAACACTGAAGCCAAGTGTCAGTTGCCATTTAGCTTCCTAGTTGTGAGTTTGTGATCCCTAATCTAAATAAAGACCTTCTACCTTTCTTATTAGGATGTACTGCTGGTAAATTAAAATGTAATCATGTATTATTACATTTTTACTAACTGCAAAGACAAAAATGACAGTGATATCTATTTTTTGTTTTTTTTTTTTTTAAAAAAAAAACCCTTGCCATTGTTACAAATTCATGCTGCATAAACTAAAGTGAAATAATTCAGGAAAAAGAAACTCAAGTTATTGGTTGGATATGAGAACAAATTGTTTTATTTACTGATCAATGATTTTATATTTAAACCATCTAGAACTTTCCTGATGTTTAAATACACAAAGAAAAACAACTCCTTCTCATTTGTAGCTTCTATGTGGTAAACTCTAGTTTGCAAAGCTAGAAGAAAACAAAATACAAGGTAAATATGGAAACAGACCTTGAAAAGTAAGTATATACACTTCCTATCTCAAGTGTATATAAGGGTTTTGAGCTAAAAGCTATGTCAAGTACTCCAAGCTTTAAAATTCTGTGTACTTTTCCAGATCTTCTCCTTTACTCCAAATAAAGTAATTCATTTAGCTGAATTGCTTTTCCTGTAGATGGAAAAGGTTAAGTGTATTTGCATTCCATTCATCAACATATAAGATGCCTTCTAAAAACAGCTATTCCCTTTAAACTAGGCAAAACCAAACTCATTGCTCAGTCTTCCAAAAAACAGACCAGATGGGCCAATTACTTCGTAGTTTAGAGGTAAACTTCAATGTTCTTTTTCCTCCTTTGAGCCATGCCCTTTCATTAACTTGTCCAAGTATCTTCGAGTATACAAGTGACATTTTTAAAGCTCAATATTACCAGAGTATTAATGGATATTATATAAAACTGTTGTAACATCACAACTGCTTCATAATTTCAATTGATAAATATATCAAAGGTGCAACTGGATCTAATGTCCAACTGAAAACAATCCTGTTTCTGTTTAAACCTTATGGTGAATGAAACAGGATGCTCTCCTAAAAGTTCACCAAATTCCTTATGCACAGTAATGTAAATCACAAAAATAACTTTTTCAAAACTGTAGGACCAGACACAAAAGAAAACAAGCAATCATTACCTCAGCCATTAATAATGGAAGCAGATTGGTAAAGATTAGTGGAAAACCTAGATCTTGAGTTTCACACCATTAAGAGTATAACATACATCAATAGTACAGGGATTAGCAGGATACGGTTTATCCCTTTACTATCCCTTACCTGTTATTCTTTAACACTACTGTCTCATAGAACTTTCTGAAATAACATAAATGTTCTAATATCTGTCCTGTTGAATAAAATAACCAATAGCTACATGTGGCTAGCAAAACTAAGGAACTAAGTTGAATTTTAATTAATTTAAATTTAAATTGCCACATGTGGCTAGTGGCTATCTGACAGCACAGTTCTATAATTTCGAATACAAGGCATAAACTCGACTTAATAGTTTTTCAAAGAATCATGCCCTGATATTAACACCAGCTAAAAACTTCCTGATACCAAATGATACACAGGTCAACGATCAGCCTAAACATAAAATGAAATTCACTTATGAAATGAAAATTTATAATATTAGAATCAGAATTTAAGGTACAATATTTACCAAGAGATAATATAAAAAGTTATGTCTCAAGTTTTTCCCCATTGTTTTTGCAAAAGGGGTACTCACTTTCAGAAACTCAGTTTCCCAAAGCATGCAAGTTACTTTCCCTTCAAATCTGTTCAATATCTTCTTTTGAGAAAAACAAATGGCAAAAATAAGTTCTCGGTACTAATAATTTCCTCGCGCCTTGCTAAATTTCACACGTTAATTTTCCTTTTCCTTAAAAGAGAGAGAAAAATGCTTGGAAGCGTCAGCGCCTCCTGAAAGCCTTATTACCTATCTACCCTGTTTTCAGATGTACAAATCATTCAAATATAGCTGAGATTTTGTTCCTATACACAAAGTATTTTTTCATTCACATAGTGTCACCAGTCTTTTTGGCACTTCGTATTTTTTGGCCAGTTCTTTTTAAGTCAAGAAAAGTAACCAAGATGGTGCATGAAATGTCAAACGAAAACAAGTCAGGGAACTTGCACATTGAGTAACTAGTCCCTAAGCAGAATCGACTGCCTTTAACCCGGAGAGAGTATGCCTCGAACAATCCAGCCAAGCAAATAGAAAAGCAAGGTCGTGACCCTAGGTCACGGCCGCCCGTACCGCTCCCGCCTGGCAGCGGGAAGCCACCTGTTAGGCCAAAGCCTCACCTGGCAGGAAAGAGGAGGCGCCTACCCAGCAGCTCGCCGGACGCGAGGGCGGCTAGCTTGGAACCCGCCCCTCTCGCTGCGGCGGCTAGACCCCCGACTGCACGTGGGCTTCACCCGGCCCCGCTGCTCTGACAGGCGGGTCGCCCGCGGCCCCCGGCCGCCGCCTCGAGCCGGGGGGCCAGAACCTCCGCTTCCCTCGCACACACCCCGCCGAACGGGCGCCCAGGAGGCCCACACTGCTGTCCGCCCTGCTTCCCTTTCTCCCCCGGCTGCGCGATCCCGCCCTGCAGCCCCTCACCTACCTGGTCGCGGAGTTTGAGGAACGCCATGGCGGTCGCCTCCGCGCCCACTCCAGCCTGCGCCGCCGCCCGGCCCACCGCTCCCGCCCCAGAAGCCTCGGCCGCTGCCTGGGGCCAGCGGGTCCGCGGCCGGCTGCACTGAAGAGACCGCGGGCAGGGGGCGGCGCCGCCTCCCCGGCCGCCCGCCGCCGCCGAGAGGTGAGGAGCCCGGCCGGTCCCGCCTCCTCCTCTGAGGACTCCCCGCCCTTTTCCTTCCTTTCTTTCTCTCTCCCTCGGCTGCCTCCCCACGCAACCCCCGCCGCCGCTGCTGCCGCCGCCTCCTCACGCCCCCTTCCCGAAATACCCTGGCAGCCCCCGCGGCCGCGCCGTTCCAGCCCGCGGCAGCAGCGGCATCCAAACTCCACTCCACAATATTACCACCACCGCCCGCCGCGATTGGCGGCCGCGCGGGGGAGAGGCCAGAGTAAGCCGAGCGCCCATTGGCCACGCCGCCGCGCTCGCTCGTGCCCGCCCTCCCGCGGAGGGAGGGGGCGGGGTGGAGGAAGCAGCGAGGGGTGGGCGCAGGCGGGGCGGAGGAGTCGGGAGGGGAGCGCCGCCGGGGGAGGGGAGCGCCGCCCGGGGAGGGGCGCCCAGGTGTCCCGGCTCCTGGGCGCGCGCCCCAGGCGTGGTGGGCGGAGCCCGGGGCTGGAGGTGAGGGACTGAAAGGGGAGAGAGGTGGGTAACGGCCGGGAATTCGCACGTGGAAGTAGAGTGCGGACGCCTCCCTAAGCCCGGGGAGGATCAAGGAGCCGGGTTGGGGGCCGGAAGGAATGTGAGAGCTGGGCACCTGGGGGATGCTGTCTTCCTGGGAGTGGCCGGGGGAGAGGGGTGAACCGGACTCGCACGAGGAGGGAGAGCGAGAATGCGCCCCTGGGTTTGGGGAGGATGGAGGAGCGAAGGGAGTGGGGTAAGATGTGGTCACAGGGTGGGCTGCTGCCCTCCCGGCGGCGGGCAGAGCTGGAGGGGACGGAGGGGTGGTGCTGGCAATCTAGACGGAAGGGCGTCGTCTTTGCAGCTGAACAGGTTGTGGACGCCCGAGCCTTTATCTGCCCGCAATCCCAATCAGAAGCAAGGTTGTTTGTGGTTCTCCTCTTGAAAACCATCCTGCTGGGGTTGCTTTCCCCCTCCCCCTCTTTCTTTTTTGGCTTCTGAAGGGGTTTGCCTCTCACTCGAGAGAGAAATCAATTTTTTTTAAAAAAAGATGTACAGGATTTCCAATAAATAGCATCCTTGGATGTAAGAGAAGAGGAGTGACTCCCTCACCCTGCCACACACACCCCCACGCCACCCCACAGCTCTAAAACGGCTTTTCTTTCTAAGGCAGCCGCGCGCCGTTACCATTCCCGGCTTGTGTGGGAGAAGACTGTGGTGCGCCTGTGTCTATGCGCCCAGCCGGCTCCAGCCCCTGGTTTATAAAAGGTACAGATGGTTAGGACGCAAACGTGTGACGTCAGGCTTGGTTTAACAAGTCCCCCTTCTGCTACATCAGTTGTGTCTCTTGGGACAGACCTTATTTAGAAAATCGATCTGAGCCTAATGGCAGTCTAGAGAAATGGGGATCTATGTCAGGACTGTCAGTTTATTGTAATGCTGCACTTTTAACAAAAAAAAAACTTATTTTTAACCATGTGAAAATGAAAAGAATGAGAGAGCAGAAACATTGCTGATTAATATTAAATACTACAACCCCTTCGATATTCTTTGGCATATACATACCATGGTTTTATTGAAACAATTTGTGAAAATTATATTCCTCATCATAAATGATATCTTCTGCTGAAAATGGAGGAATTCCCATAACTGACCTAACAGTCATTATGAGGATGAAAAGGAAGTCACAGTGCTCATTCTCTTCAGTACTTTTTTTCCCTTCAACTCCAGCAGATAAAATAGGGATACTATTTGTCACCCAACACCTCATCAGTTCAATGAGGCTAAATGAGTTAATGTGAAAGCATTTGAGTTCTCCAAAACAAAGGCGTTGTGATATTACTACTTTGTGATTACAAGTCACCTTTGTAAATAATTACCCATTCGCTGTATCCAATAGAGTTCTAGCTTAGTTAAGGAGTGTAACAATTTACCCTCATTCATACATAAATCTGTTAAGCACTGTGGATCTTGAGCCAGGAGTTAATACATACCCCTCAACCCCAGTAATCTGTCCTGTAGGTTAAAATTTAGAATTTAAAAGCACAACAGGAACTTGATGAGGAACATGGCAAAGATTAACTTTTGGGAGAATGCAAGTGGTTTTGAGAGTATGAATTTAAATTATGGACTAAAAATGCATTTTAATAGATTTTGTGATTGAAGCTAATGAAACTTCAAGGCTCTTCTGAAATTTTCTAATTAACAAAATTAGTGGAAATGTTTCATAGTGCACCATCTCTGTATTATAGTAGGCTCCAAGCTCTCCTGATAGAGGATGCTTTAGACCTAGCTGGGTTCTCACCCTTCTCCACCCTGAACACCATTTAACCTCTCTGTGTCTCAGTTTCACCATTCGGAGAAAACTAAGTTTAACATTACCTGGCCTACTCATCTTACACAGTCAAATAAGATAATGATATGAAAGGCTGTGGGACCTCTGACGTCCCATTCAAATTTAATATTATTATTACAGCAACTACATTTCCATAGCTGGTGAGAGGGTAACAACTATTTATTTTGAAAAATAGGAATAAAGAGTTTATATAATCAAGCAATAAAATAAGGGCCATGTTCAAATTCTGATAATATTTTAAAATCATTATTATAAGGTTATTCCTGCTTATTATAAAATATTCAAATACTAAGGGAATCCCTGGTACAAAAAATGACCATATCATCAAAGCCAAGGAGGCCAGAAACTTAAATGTTGTCAGTAATTTGTTTTTCTCCCTCTTTACCTATTTTCTGTTTTCTACCTGTCACTTTTATTCTCCCTTACTACAGCCAGCAGCTCAACTCACACATTTTAAGTACTCTGCAATCAGAGTAAAAGAAATGTAAAAGTAAAAAAGAAATGAGCCAATATTTCTGACAGATCTCAAGTAATGACTAATTGCTTTGGCTAGACTCATGCACCCATATCTCAGACAATAATTACTGCAAGGTACTATGGTTGATAATAGCCTCCATTCAGAATTCATGTCTAAAATGATAGACATGAAGGATAGATAGAAGGAAAGATGTCATACAGATGCGACAACCAGGGAAATTACTGTGAGCTAGGCAGCCACACCAAATTTTATTTGCTGTGCTACTACATGTTGGGCACTTGCTCAGCACCTTATCTGCTTTACTTCATTTATGTTTTTTGTTAACTTTTTTATGTTGGGAAATGGACCCAAAAAAGTTAAGTGTTCCCAGAGTTACCTGGTATTCCCAGAATTAATCAGTGGCAGGGCCTGGATGTGTAAGGGCCTTGAAAGCCAGTAGAGCAGCTTAGGTGGTAGGAAATAGACAACTATTGAGGGCTTTTGAGCCAGATAATCTTATAAAAGTGAGTTTTACAAAGAGCCTGAAATACATAGAAAATGCATGTGATAGACTGCCAAAGCAGCAAAGGTAAGTTCAGAGACTTAGAGAATATGATTAGAAGACCCAACGTATATCTAAAACAGTTTTTCGAGGAGAGAAAATAGAGAATTGAGGACAGGCAATATCCGTAGAGATGATGTCTGAGAATTTTTCAGACTTGAAGAAAAACATGAGTCATCAGATCAAAGGAAGATGGTAAGTCTCAACCAGAATAAATTGAGACCTGTACATAGTAGTGAAATTACAGAACACCAAGCAATAAAAAAATTTAGAAGTTAACCACTGAGAAAAGTCAAATTTTACTCTAAAAGGAATGACTGTCATCCTGCCAGCAGATTTATCAGCAACAATAAGTGACAGAAGACAATAGAAAATATCTTCAAATTACTGAGAAACTAGAATTCTATACCTAGCTAAATCATCTTTCAAGAGAAAGGACAAAATAAACACGTTTTCAAAATTTGGACTCACATACACTTATTGAAAGAAATCCTAAAGAATATACTCCAACAAGAAAAAAGCTGAACCCAAAAGAAAGAAGTAAAATGGGAGAAGAAAGTTACCAAATATTTGGCTAATCTAAATCAGTACTTTTTTAAGTGTTAGCATTTTGGAATTTAAAAACCAGGTGAAATTAAAATATTAAGCCTTAAAAACACGTAGATGATGGGAGGAGGGAGTTCTGAGTTAAAATATTCTAGAGTTTTATTCAGAAGGACTGAAATATTCCTTAACTTTAGAGCTTGACAAGTTATTGGTTAAAGTTCTTTGTTGTAAACAACAGAATCCATGCAGGAATTTCTTAAACTGATAACAGAGTCTTTGGGAGAACTAGAAAAACAAGCTTGAGCTAAACTAGAAAAAATGCCCTAAATAATTCAAAACTAGCATGATAAGGAAACTGCTGCTGCTTTCATCAAGCACCAAATATCAGGAACTCTACTTTTCTTTCTATGCCCCTCTTGCCATGATCAATACCAAATCTGTGTCAGGAACTTGCAACCAGGGAAGTGGAAGCTATGTGAAGAGCTTTTGTCTTCACACACCTTAATTTCCATGGGTGCTTCTGATTACCAGAGCCATGTCATAGTCCTGCATCCTAGATGCAAGAGAGGTAGGAAATTTAAATCTTGATTCTATACCAGGGAGATAGGACCTATATCCAGGGAATTATCCCAAATACAGAAGGCTTATTTAAAAGATCGTGGCAGCCTTGAATAGGACAGAGTCCTTTACCGATATACATGTTAAACATGTAAAGGTATGCACAAAAATAAGAAAATTAGAATGTAAAACTTCTAAACCAATAGAGGGAAGAAAATAGCCTAGAAGAAAATGCCTTTTTAGGTGAAAAAGAAAAGCAAATTAACGGCATGGTAAATAGGAAACTCCAATAGGATTGTAGAAAGAAGTCCAAGTATATTGTTAATCACCATAAATAAAAGTGGACTAGATCTACCTATAAAAGCTTTGACAATAACAAACATATTCAGACTGAATTTTTTAAAAAACAAGCTGTGTGCTGTTTATAAGACATGTGCTTAAAATAGATTGTCAAAAAATTTAGGGAAGGGATTACAAAAGAACTATATACTAAGAAAATATTAACCAAAAGATTGTTCATCTAAATAATATCAAACATAAAATGTAAGGAAAGAAAAATTGATAGGAATAAACAAGTAATATGTAGTAATCATAGAAGGAATGACTACCAAGAAGATAGTTAAGAACTTGTGTGTATTTAATCACATAAAGCAAAATGTGATTGAACTACTTAGAGAAATTGGCAAATGCACCATCAAAACTAATAGACAAGCAGAGAAAGGGTTGAATACCATAAAATCAATAAGCTTTATAGCATGTGAGATTATATGCACACACACATATATAATCAGAAGTAAAAATAAGTCTACACCACCCCCAAGACTGAGACACTAAGTCCAGCCATTTTACAGGTGAATTTTATCAAACTTAGAAGAGAAAAATGCTTTTCCTTTATTTTTTTTTTCCAGAGTAAGTAGAAAACTAAAACTAAATGTATTCATATTAACACCAAGACTCCTAATGCAGCAGGTGCTTTTCAGACACCTTGTGTTCCAACCCAACCCTCTGACATCCAATTCTTTGAAAGTGCAGTTATTTCAACATTAGGCCCATTCAGAACCCATTTCATTTATTCAAAAGCTTTCCCCCAGCACCCCACAAAAGCTTTTTTGAGAGGATCTCTGCTTAACTGCTACAGGCATCTCTCTGCTGTGACAGCTCTTCTGTGGTTGAAATATATGGAAAATACATACTGTAGACTGCATAAGAAAAAATATGCAACAATTATATACATACTATGTTATAAATTCCATAAAAACAAACAAAAAATAAACAAGTATCTATTAATAGAAAAAACTAAAAGACCAGAAGAAAATATACCTTAATATTAAATGAAGTTATGTTTGAATGACAGAAATACGAGTTATTTCTTCTGTTTCTATATTTTGCATATTTTTTTTAGTGAGAAATCATTTAAGTAGTTTCCAAGTATATTGGCATTTTATATAAATTTAAATTTTTTGATGATTCCATTACTTCATTGGAATAAAAAAGACATGGCACATATAGAAAACAACTATCAGAATGAGAAAAGAAATTCTAACTAGATAAATAAGTACATTAAATGTGAATAAACTAAACACCACCACTTAAAAGGCAAATATTATCAGACTGAATAAAACAGCAAGAACCTACTCTGTTGCCTATAAGAGATACACATGAGATTTAAAGATATAAGTAGGTTGAAAGTGATAGATGGAAAAGATGCAGTATGCAAACAGTAACCATAAGAGATCTGTATTGGCTATATTGATATCAGACAATATAAACTTAAAAAATATTAGTAGACACATCTTATTTGTCTTCTGTTTCTTTGTTTTTTGAGACAGGGTCTCACTCTGTTCCCTGGGCTATAGTGCAGTGGCATCATTGTAGCTCACTGTAACCTCAAAGTCCTGGGCTCAAGTGATCCTCTTGCCTCAGTAGCTGGAAATACAGGTGCATGCCACCACACCCAGCTAAAGTAGAGACATTTTGAAAAAGGGTCAATACAGTCAGGAAATATAGCCATTATAAATGTTACGTAAAAACTGTCCTCCCAAAATGGATAAAGCAAAAACGTAGAAATGAAAGGAGAAGTAGACAATTCATCACTTGTAAAGATTTCACAAGAAAACAATCCCATTTACATTAACAGAAAAAAATACTTAGGAATAATTTTAAACAAGGAGGTGAAAGATCTGCACATTAAAAGCTATAAAACATTAATGAAAGAAATTGAAGAAGATACAAATATTATTTCTATTTAGAAAGATACTTGTGCTCATGGATCAGAAGAATCAATATTGTTAAGGTGTCCATACTACCCAAAGCAATATACAGATTTAATGCAATCCCCATCAAAATCCAGAAGGAATTCTTCACAGAAATAGAAAAAAAAATTCTAAAGTTAAGGAGCTGGAAATGACCCCAAGTAGCCAAAGCAATTCAGAAAAAAACAAAGCTGAAGGCATTCAACCGCCTGATTTAAAATTATGTTTCAAAGCTGTAATAATCAAAACGGTAATGTATTGGCATAAATACAGAAACATAGACCAATGGATAAAATAGAGAACCCAGAAATAAATCCATACATACATAATCAATTAATTTTCGACAAGAGCACCAAGAAGACATAATGGGAAAGGAATGATATTTTCAATAAATGGTGCTAAGAATACTGGATTTTCAAAGGCAAAAAAAGAAAAGAAGTTGGACCCTTATACCATACACAAAAATTAACTCAAAATGGATAAAAACCTGAACATAAGACCTGAAACCACAAAACTCCTAGAAGACACAGGAGGAAAGCTCCTTGACATTGGCCTTGGCAATGATTTTTAGATATCACACCAAAAGCTTAGGCTACAAAATCAAAAATATTTGCAAACCATATATCTGATAAGGAGCTAATATCTAAAAATTATAAAGAACTCACACAACTCAATAGCAAGAAAACATAACTGATTTAAAAATGAGCAAGGGGGCCAGGCGCGGTGGCTCACGCCTATAATCCTAGCACTCTGAGAGGCCGAGGTGGGTGGATTGCTTAAGGTCAGGAGTTCGAAATCAGCCTGAGCAAGAGCGAGACCCCGTCTCTACTATAAATAGAATTAATTGGCCAACTAATATATAGAGAAAAAATCAGCCGAGCATGGTGGCACATGCCTATAGTCCCAGCTACTGGGAAGGCTGAGGCAGTAGGATTGCTTGAGCCCGGGAGTTTGAGGTTGCTGTGAGCTAGGCTGACGCCAGGGCACTCACTCTAGCCAGGGCAACAAAGTGAGACTCTGTCTCAAAAAAAAAAAAAAAAAAAAAATGGGCAAGGAACCTGAATAGGTATTTCTCCAAAGAAGGCATCAAAATGATTAATAGGTATATGAAAACATGTTCAACATCACTAATCATCAGGGAAATGCAAATCAAAACCAGTGTGAGATAACCACCTCACACCATTAGGGTAGCTATTACCAAAAAGAGATAACAAATTTTGACAATGGGGTGGAAAAAGGGTTTGATATTGTACAAAGAAATAAAAAAGATTGATATTGTACAAAACATGTTCTCTGACCACAATGGAATTAAGTTAAAGATCCATAAGAGAAAGAAATCTGAAAAAACACCAAATATTTAGAAGTTAACAACACACTTCTAAATAACCTGTGAGTTGAAAGAATCACAAGTGAAATTAAGTAAGTTGTAACTGAAGGCAAACAAAAATGCAACATATCAATATTTTTGGATACATCTAAAGCAACTTAGTTGAAATGTATAACTTGTATATTCTTGTACACAGTTGGTGGGAATGTAGAGTGGTGCGAGCATTGTGGAAAACAGTATGGAGGTTCCTAAACAAAAATAGAACTGCCATATGAGCAGACAGTCCCTTTTCTGGGTATATACTCAAAGGAAATGAAATCACCACCTTGTAAAAATATCTGCACCCCCATGTTCACTACAAATTATTCACAATAGCCAAGATATGGAAATAATGTAAGTGTCCATTGGTGGATGAATGGATAAAAAAAGTGATATGTGTGTGTGCATGTACATATATATCTAGGAGAATATCATTCATCCTTTAAAAAGGAGGAGATCCTGCCATTTGCCACAATATGGATGAACCTGAGGGATGTTATGCTAAGAGAAATAAGCCACAGGAAAAAAACATTGCATGGCCTCATTTATATATGGAATTAAAAAAAATAAAAGTCAAAATATATAGAGGCATAGACTAAAACAGTGGTTACTATGGGTGGGGTAGGAGGTGGAGAAAATGGGAGATGTATGTCAAAGGATAGCAGATATATACGGTGAACAAATCTAGAGATCTAATTTACAACCTGAGGACTATAGTTAATAATACTGTAGATTGTAGCTGCCCTTGCCCAAAAAAAGAGAGTTGGATAACTGTATGAGATGATGGGTGTGTTAATTTGCTTCACTATAGTAACCATTTTACTATAATATCTATATGTATCTCATAACATCATATTGTATACGTTAAATATACACAATACAATTTATTTTAAAATGGAGAAGTTGCAATACTCCACTTTCAATAATTAATTGATAGAACAACTATAGAAGACATTAACAACACTATCAACTAACTCTACTTAACTGATATTTATAGAACACCCCACGAAACGACGTCAGAGTACATATTCTTTTCAAGTACACATGGAAGATTCTCCGGGATAGACCATATGCTAGAGCCCAAAACAAGTTCTCAATAAAATAAAAAAGATTGATATTGTACAAAACATGTTCTCTGTCCACAATGGAATTAAGTTAAAGATCCATAAGAGAAAGAAATCTGAAAAAACACCAAATATTTAGAAGTTAACAACACACTTCTAAATAACCTGTGAGTTGAAGGAATCACAAGTGAAATTAAGTAAGTTGTAACTGAAGGCAAACAAAAATGCAACATATCAATATTTTTGGATACATCTAAAGCAACTTAGTTAAAATGTATAACTTTAGGTTCCTATATCAGAAAAGAAGGGACTTAAATTAAATAAAACCTAAGCTTCCAGCTTAAGGAACTAGAAAACAAAGAGCAAGTTAAACCCAAAGGAAGGCAAAAGAAGAAAATAATAAATATTATAGCAGAAAAACTATAGAGAAAAAATTTTAAACCCCAAAAGTTGGTTCTTTGAAAAGATCGTTAAAATTGGCAAACTCCTAACTAGACTGGCCAAGAAAATAAGAGAAACATCACAAGGTACCAAAATCAGGAATGAAAGAGGGACACTGGTATAAACCCTATAGAAATTAAAAGTATTATAAGGAGATATTATGAATAACCTAATGGCAACAAATTAGACAACTTAAGTGAAATGGAAAAATTTGTAGAAGTACACAAATTACCAAAACTGAATTAAAAAAAACCCAAAATATTGAATAAACCTATAACAAATAAAAATATTGAATTTGTAATTTAAAATCTTCTCACAAAGAAAAGCCCAGGCCCAGCTGGCTTCACTGAATTCTATCAAATATTTAAAGAAGAAATAATACCAATGTTTCACAAATTCTTTGAGAAAATAAGGAAGAGAATACTTTCTAGCATACTTTATGAGGCTAATATCACCCTGATACTACAGCCAGAAAAAGATATCACAAGAAAACTATGAGCCGATATTTCTAATAAAGAAAGATAGAAAAATCAGTCCAGGTTTGGTGGATCACACCTGTAACCCCCATACTTTGGGAGGTCGAGGCAGGAGGGTTGCTTGAGGTCAGGAATTCAAGACTAGCCTGAGCAACATAGTGAGACCTCTACAAAAAAATACAAAAATTAGCTGGGCATGGTGGTACAATCCGGTAGTGCCAGCTACTTGGAAGGCTGAGGCAGGTCCTAGGATCACTTGAGCCCAGGAATTTGAGGTTGCAGTGGGCTATGATCACGCTGCTGCCCTCATGCCTGGGCAACAAAATGAGATTCTGTCTCCAAAAAAGAAATCCTTAACTAAATATTATTAAACTGAATTCAATGATATAAAAAAAATTATATAACGTAATGAAATGGGATTTATTCAGGAATGCAAGGTTGATTTAACATCTGAAAATCAATAAATGTAATACATCATATTAGTGAAGTAATGGACAACAAACCCCCATGATCTTATCAATAAAGTAGGAAGAGCCAGCAAAGGAGACTGGGATGAGAGAAACCAGAAACCACAAGAGAATGTATTTCAAGAAAGAGGGAGTAGTCAAATGGTTGAATGCTTCTAATTCCCATTTTTTAAAAAATGAGAACTGAACATTGGGTTTGGCCCTTTGGAGGCTGCTATTAATAACAACCTTAAGAAGGATTTTAGAAAAATAGCATGTATACAAATCTGATTGGGATGAGCTGAAACACAACTCATTGTTGTAAGCAGTAAACAAGTGGAAAAAAGGAATACAGACCACTCTTCCAAGGAGTTTTGTTTTAAAGGACAGCAGAGAATGGTGTTGTAGGGAGAGGGATGAGAACTCTAAGGGAAATTGTTTTTGTTTTTTAAAACGAGAGATATTGCATCATAGGTACAGGTTGAGAAGTGATCGAAAATTAAAAGGGGAAAAAGTCAGTGTTGCAAAAGAGTGAGTAGATACCTGCAGAAACAAAATCTTTGAGAAGGTAAGAGGAAATGAGATGTGGTTCAGAAGTAAAGCATGTCAAGAACTCTGAAGGGTCTAAGAATTTAGAATTCCTACTTGCAAGCTAACAAGTTAGCCTGCCAAAATTTCATGAATGCTCAGCAAACCTGAGACAAGGGATCTGATTTCTCCAAGCACCAGTTCCTTGTGAAGCACCAGTCCCAATGTGAAGAGGGCTAGATGACACCTGTGCATGTAGGGGGCTGCATTAGAAATGTGGAACTCTCAGCCTAGGGAACCTGAATCTTTTATACTGGGCATAAAAATGTCTACCCTTTGCTCCAGAGAGAGACATTATCTTTATTATACCAGATAGTAAGCATTCTGCTTTTTGTTCCAGAGGGAGACATTATCTCTATTTTCCAAGGCTGTTAACTGTACAAGCATACTTAATAATATAGTCTGGAACAAAAGAAATGTGAGAGACACATGGAGAATTGTCTCAAAAGAGAGTGTAGGCTTAAGTTAGAGCAGGGACACCTCATCCATTTCAAGTGGTGGAGGTTGAGGGTGAAGAAGATAGATTATTGAAAAAGATGCTGG
The DNA here is from genome assembly GCA_008750895.1 of Mirza zaza. NCBI lineage: Eukaryota > Metazoa > Chordata > Mammalia > Primates > Cheirogaleidae > Mirza > Mirza zaza. The sequence continues at coordinate 262,655 of VSMD01038316.1, read as the reverse complement.
TAGCTCTCTTTTGTTTAATTTGATTTATTACCAGTGAATCAATAGATGAAGGTATCATGTAAGAATGAGGAGTAGGCATAGATAATGTGAGGCTTAAAGAGAGATAAAGCTGCCTAAAAGAGTAGGAGAGAGTTGACTGAGGAAATAACAGAATTAGTGGGCATTGCTGAAGACCCCCCTATAACTCGTGATTATGGTTTAATCAGTCAGCACAGTTGTGACTGTTTTATCTAGGTTTGTTTCATGCTTAAGTGCAGGGGAAGAATAGGCAGAGAGTTGGCTTTAACCAGGATTAGAGTTTTTCCAGGCAAGTATGATAGAGAAAGAAAGTGGCAAGGGAGTTATGGGTGTATACAAAGGCATGATTACAGCCATGGACCATGGAATCTAGGCTGGATGAAGGTGAGAGTGAGGAGAGGAAGGCCAGTGGAAAATTGAAGAGGCCAAAGGATCAGAGTTCTTAATGAGATTAAAGAATGGTTGGAGTGGGAGTATTAGAATAAGTGAACCTCAGAAGACAGGAGGTGGTGGTCAAACAATGGAATGCCTAAAAATCAAGATTTTAGAGCTACGTATATGAGCATGGGAGTAGGTACCTCACGTGGGGCAGAGAAAAAGATTATTGCAGGACATCAAGAAACTGAGTGGCCAGAGTGTCAGATGGATCATTTAGAGCTTGCTGAAGTCTCCAAGAATAACTGGAGTCACAGCAGAGAGAAAGACAGTGAGTCAGGTACTAAAATTTTCAGTGAAAGAGGGGAAGTGACTGGAAAGTCAGCAGATGATTGCAACAGAGAAGGGTGGCAGGTGCCATGGACTGATGGCAGACTATTCCTTCATTTAATAAATATTTCTTTACATATGACCAACCAAACACTGTGGGAGAAACAAATTCTTATCATATCCTCAAGGATTATACGGGCTAACTGGAAGATAACACATGCATCCATCAAAAGTGAAACAAGGAGGGCAAACATCCCAGTAAGATAAAGCAGAAAGAACACCAGCCTAAGAGTCTGAAGATCTGAGTTCTAGTTCCAGCCCTGTCAATAATTAGCTGTGAGCTTGGGTAAGTCATTTAACCTCATTAGACCTCAGTTTCCACATTTAGATATAGATTAGATGATTTCCAAGTTTCTTCAGGGCCTTAACATTTCATAATTCTATGACATAATACCTATTTCACAAGGAAGTTAGGGAGAAGAAGCATAATTAGCCAGATTTTACAGAAAGAAGAAATTGAACCACAAAGGACTATTAATACATAACTTGTCCAGCATCAGAATGTGAAGTCAGGTTCATTGTTACTTGTGTTATATCACATAGGGTACACAGCAGATCCTAATCTGTGTTTGTTTCCATCCACTTTCACAAAGTTGTGTTTGTCTTTCCATTATCTCTCTTTGTTTCTAGCTAGGTCATGATTGCTTGTGTCAAAGAAAGAAAATACTGTCAGAACCCATAATCGAAACACTGATGTTTAACACAGCCTTGAAAGTATTTAAAACAGCCTTGAAAGAATAAATTTTTGCAGAAAGCAAAGAGGTATGCATGTCACTCTGGTGTAATTAGGCTGACATGCATTTCGATGGTGGCCAATGTAATGAATGGGACCAATAACCCTGGACATCAAAATAATGTTGGGATTGGATTGGATATCAAGGTTTGGAAGTATATTATTTGGGTGAAAGGAATCACTAGCAGTTTTTTTTTTCTGTAATGTTTTTCCTTTGTAACTGTGATGTTACTCCTCTTTATTTATTTATTTATTTATTTATTTATTTTTTGAGACAGAGTCTCACTCTCTTGCCTGGGCTAGAGTGCTGTGGCATCAGCCTAGCTCACAGCAACCTCTCACTCCTGGGCTCAAAGTGATCCTCCTGCCTTAGCCTCCCAAGTAGCTGGGACTACAGGCACACGCCACCATGCCCAGCTAATATTTTCTATTTTTAGTTGTTTGGCTAATTTCTTTCTATTTATAGTAGAGATGGGGTCTCATTCTTGCTCAGGCTTTTTTCGAACTCCTGACCTTGAGTGATCCTACCACCTCGGCCTCCCAGAGTGCTAGCATTACAGGTATGAGCCACTACACCCAGCCAACTCCTCTATTTTTAAATGCATGCAAGCACATTCAGTCATACACTGAGATCCAGCTATATGCTAGACACCATTGTAAGGGCCAGGAGTATTGTGGAGAACAAAATAGCTAAGGTCTTTGTCCTTTCTCCCTTTCCTAATGTATACTGAATGGGGAAGGTAGTGATAAACAAGAAAATGAATAAATAAGAATTTTTAAGAGCATAATCAATGCTATGAAGAATATAAAACAGGTAACAAGATATCTGTTACCATGTTCTGCATTCCCTCCATTTAGAATATAAGTACCACAAGAACTAGGACCTTGTCTGTTATATTTATTCAGATAGAGTTGTCAGGAAAGGTATCTCCAAGGGGCCATGTGAGCTGAGAATTGAAAAAATGAGAAGTTTCCAGCCAAAGATCTGGGGAAGGAACATTCCAGGGAAGAACAATGTAAACTTCCCAAGGAAGCAACAAGTTCACCATGTTTAAGAAATATAACGAAGGCCAGTGTGGCTGGAGAGATGTAAGTGAAGGAAAGTGTAACATAAGGTGAGGCTGGAGCAAGAGTCAAGAACTAGAATAATAAAAGGCCTTGTAAGCCAAGGTTAGAAGTTTGAATTTTAATTTAATTGCTATAGCAAGCTGTTGTAGGGTTTTAATCAGGAATGTCACATGACTTCATTTTATTTTTAAAAGTTTACTCTGGAAGTTGTGTGGGGAATGGACTGAAGGCAGCAAGAGAAGGAAGTAAGGGATCAATTAGGAGGTGAGAAGTAATAGTGGGTTGGCGAAGGGAAAGAAGTCTTGAGAAGTATTTGAATTTGAGATATATTCTAAAGCTAGAACAACAGGAATAGCTGATGTGGAGTGTGAGTGAAAGAGAGGAGTCAATAAAGACTCTAATGTTTTGACCTGAGTAACTTGGTGGTCATGGTACCACTAACTGATAGGGAAACTGGGAGAGGGGAAGAGTTTTTCCAGGGAAAATCAAGAATTTGGTTTTGCCATGTGAATCTTACAGTGCCTGCTAGACCTCCAGACGGATATGTAGATTAAATGGTTGATATATGAGTATGGCAAGATGTCAGAGCTGAAGATATCCTTTTGTGAGTCATTGGCATTTAGATGCTATGTAAAGCCACAAGACTGAGTGAAATCACCAAGGGAAAGCATGTAGTTACGAGCACCAAGGACCAAGCCTCGAACATCTGTCTCAGGACTCCAGGTTTTACCTTTGAAAAATACAATATGTAATATAGAACTGTATTGCCTACCAGGTAAATCAGTCTGTTTTAAAACCCCGCTTTGTCTTCCTTAATCAGCAAGTAGTGGGAGGCCATCTTGGAAGGAAGCCATCTTGATGAGAAGCTCTAATCACACAGCAGCCCCTGGGACTTCCCAATATGTCCTAAGATACACAAGGAAATGCACTAATCCCCACTATGCCTCTCTCTTCCATGGTAAATCTTCCCTCACTCCCCCAGTCCACAGTGATCCCTCTTTCTCCTAACTCTTCTATTCCTCATTACTGTCTGTACCTCTGCAGACATTCCTTCTGGTGTTGTAGCTATTTATGCAGAGCAGATGCTCTAATCTATGTTTGTGTCTGTCTACTTGCACAAAGTTATGTTTGTCTTTCCATTATCTCTATTTGTTCCTAGCTAGGTCATGATTACTTATCATCCCCATTTTCAACATTTTAACTTCCTCAAGGGCAGGATTTTCTTATGTATCTTTCTTTCCCTTATCATGTTCTGTATTTCCCCATTTGGAATGTAAGTACCACAAGAGCAAGGACCTTGTCTGTTATGTTTACCACTGTACTCTGAGCCTGAAACAGTGTTCTTGAATAAACACAACTATAGCGGTTGTCATGTTTTAGACAGGTGATCAAGTACCCTGCCTCAAAGCTAGACTTTTCCTTGGTAAATGTAACCTCCACTTTTGGGCCCTTTGAGCTTTACCATTATACACACTTAATACCACCATACAAAGAGGTGTTTCACTTTGTACCACCTTTGTGAGCTCTTTCCATAGGTTCTGCTGATCCTGAAGTAGATGAGAATAGGGCATATATTTATGGTCTATATAATGGCATATGCATTGTTAGGATCTGTAGTAAATTACAAAAATGGCCATCAACCATTTCTTTCATCATTATTTGTACAAATTGCTCCTCCCAACAAGAGATAGAGTCTATTTCCCCTCTCCTTGAATCTGGATGATCTTGTGACTAGCTTTGGCTAATAGAATGCAGTAGAAGTGATATGATGTGACTTTGGTGCCTGGGCCTTAAGTAAGAAGCCTTGCAACTTCCAGTTTTGCTGTCTTGGGATATGGGCACCATCATTTAAGAAGCTTGGACTTTTGGATGATGTGAGACCACATGCAGAGAGAGAAGCCCAGCTAGCACCCAACTCTTCTAGCCACTGCAAGTGAGGTATGAAACATGAACAAAGCCATCTTGGATTTCCTAGACCCAGCCAAACTGCCCGAGACAACCACATGAAGCAGAGACAAGTCAACCCTGAGGAGTACTACCCAAATTGCACAACCATAAGAAATAATGAAGTAGTTGTTGTTTTAAGCCACTACTTTGGGGAGTGATTTGTCATCTAGCAGTAGATAACTGAAATAGGAGCTATCTCAGGATCCCTTTCATCACAAAACTTCTAGAAACATTACATTTAAAAAAATACAAAGGGATGTATTGGCTGTTCATTATAACACCATTTATAATAGTAGCAAACTTTAAACAACTCAAGTATCTATCAGTAGAGGACTGGTTGAATATGCCATGTAACATTCACATGATAAAGTAAAATGCAGCTGTGAAAAAGGAATGAGAAATACCTATGAAAACTGCCATGGAGTGATCACCAGGTTATGAGGTTGAATGAAAAAAAGCAAGGCAGAGAAAAGTATATATGGTATGATATGGTATTGTTTAACTAATTTTTTTTAAGAATGAATAAAATGTAAAATTTTTAAAAGAAATTATCACCTGTGAGGGGAGGGAGAAAATGGGGTAAATAGTAACACAGGAATATAATCTGTAAACTCTAACTGTGGGAAACTATAGAACAAACAACCCAGTTTCTTCCACAAATAAAATTTAAAGAAGACAAAAAGGGGGCACACTTATAACTTTGATTGATTCAAGCAATACAAAAGCAATCCATGTAACCAAAATATTTGTACCCCTGTAATATTCTGGAATTAAAAAAACAAAGATACTGAGGTATAGGTGGGGCTGTAAACTCAGAATTTTATATTCAGCTAACATATTTTTCAAAAACCAAAGAGAAATATAGATTATTTTTCAGTTGGATGAATTTCAGAATTTATTTCCAGCAGAACATACTATAGGAAATGTCCAAATGAATTCTTTCAGGCAGAAAGAAAATGATACCAGATAGAAATATGGATCTACCAAAAGGAACAAAGAACCCTGGAAATAGTAACTACTTGATTAATTACCTAATATTATAATATTTATAAATAAATAAATACAAATAATTTTTAAATTAATTTTATACATATAAAATAGCTTTTTAAAAGATAATTTATTATTTAAACAAAAACAACAATGTAATATAGGCTTTATAATATATGTAAAAATGAAATATATGGCAACAATAACATAAAAAATTTGCATATCATGTATCTAATGTAAGAGTAGCATCCAGAATATATAAAGAACTCTTAAAACTCAACATCGAGAAACTAAACAACCCAATTAAAAGATGGGCAAAAGATTAAAATAGGCATGTCACCGAAGAAGAAATGTAGGCCACATAAGCACATGAACACCTTATCAGCATCATTCATTATTTGGGAAATGGAAATTAGAGCTACAGTGAGATTACATCAAACACCCATTTTGATGTCTCAAATTAAGAAGACTGCCCACCCAAGTGTTGGCAGGATGGAGGGGAACTGGAATTCTCACACAGTTGTTGGTCACATAAAACATGTCGGTTTCCTAAAAAGTTCAACATACACCTACCATTTGATCCAGTAATTCCACTAATTGGCATTTGCACAAGAGAAATGACAACATACAACCATGCAAAATGTATACATGAATATTCATGGCAACTTTATTTGCAGTAGCTGAAACCTAGGGAAAAAGCATGCCCATCAGCCAGTGAATGCATAAACAGATCGTGGTGTATCTATACAATGGAATGGGATTCTGCAATAAAAAGAAATGAACCGTTAAGACATACAACAATATGATGAATTTTGAAATAGTTCATTGAAAGTAGCTCAATGAAAAAGATTACATACTGTAGGATTCCATTTGTATGCAATTCTAGAAAATGTAAACTAATCTATAGCGACAGAAAACCAACCAGAGGTTACCTGGAGACTGCAGGGGGGGTGGGTGAAGGAGGATTGGTCAGGACAGGGTGAGGAGCTGAAGGGAAGTATTACAAAGAGGCAAGAGAAAAGTCTGAACATGGATGGATATGTTATTACCTTGATTGTGCTGGTGTTTTCATGGGTGTGTACTTTAGTCAAAACTTGTTGAATCATGCCTTTAACTATGTATTTTTTATTGTATGCTAGTTATACCGTAATAAAGCTATTTTAAATCTTAAAAAAAGAAGACAAAAAAGGGATGGGATGGAAACCTAGTGATTAAAAGGAAGGACTTCAGGGGCATATCAACCAATTGTGATTTATGAACCATGCCCTGGGAACTGGTTAATGCAACTGCTCAAGCTCCACCCCAGATCTCCTGAATCTGCCACTTGGGAAGTGGGCCAGTACCTGTGTTTTCATAAGCCCTCCAGGTGACATTGATGTTTGCTTAAGTTTGAGAACCACTGGTTTGGAGAAAACTAGTAAGGTGTCCATAAATGCAGTTTGAAGAAAGAGAAAGAAGCCTGTGCTTTTATCCAAGTTAAAAAAAAATTGCTGATTACAGGGGAAATTCTGAGAGAATCTAAGAGAGAAAAATAATTTAGCTTGGCTGAAGGCCTGCCAGAGCTGTGGTTGTGGAGAAACCAATGCTCCACAAAGAGAAGCATAAACACCAGGCTGGGTAGCTGCGGTCTGCTGCTCGAGAGCAAGTGTGGAGTAGAGAGATCCAAGGCCTGTGGGGACCAGGCCTGAGCACCCTTCCCTGAGATACCAATCCGTAGCCAGAGAGACCTGAGGTCAATGTAGCTAAGTATAAAAGTTACCCTCTGAGAATACATAGGATAAAGTATAATGAATAATAAAACTGTATGATAAATTTTTTACAAAAACATGTGTCTATTTTTTTTTCACTTTTTTCATATTGCTACTAGAAAATTTTAAGTGACCTATGTAGCTCACATTTATGACTTGCATTATATTAATATTTCTTTTAACCCTGGCCTCTAAGACATACATAAAATGGAGGGTGGGCAGGAGACAACATTTGACCATTCTTTTTCTCCAGGTCTGAGCATGGCGGTGGGTGTCCAGAACAACAAACCATCATTTCTTATTCCTGTGTCATTTGTATTTTTATATCATGAAGATAGCTCTGTAATATGAGCCATAAAAATCATGCAACAAACATCTTTTATATCCATGTTTACAAGGTAGCTTTTCAATTCTAGAAAGTAGACTTTCCCATTGGGAGAAGATACACTGATTGGTAAAATCTATTAATAGAACATATCGTAATACATACTACATTTCTAATTCAAATCTGAATTAGAAACTGGCTTTCTGATTTATAAATCACACAAACTGGCTTTCTGATTTATAAATCAGTGTCTTATGTATTCAGTTGGCATAAGTCCATTCCTGATAGATCAAATACCTTTTGATATGCTGGCAAACTTAAATATCTGACCCTATAACTGAGATCAGGATTCTAGTCTAGGAATGGCCTACATAGAGCACACTCGCTCACTCTCTTTTCCCTTAACTACAGCAGACATTGATAATCAATTTCTATGCTCTTTTCTGTTGAGCCAAGTCACAGCCTCAAAGTCCTTTTTAACACAGTGCTCTAGGAGGCAACCACCACTTGACCTATAAGACTCTATTTGCCGACTTGGACGATAGTGACCTAACAAAACTGCTCCTCCTCAACATCCAGCCAGCTTTCCTCAGGTGAAACCTTGACCTCTCTCCCCTCTTTTCTATTTCCCAGAAGAGTAAACAGGTTCCACTGCCAATCCAGAAGGTTTGTGGTACACAATTGGGACCTGAAAAGAAACATGGCATTTTAGGAAGTCAAGACTCAATAGGATAGAATAATTCATATGACATGTTTTGCTATTTTTCCCAATGCAAGCTCCTATTTGGAGCGTAGAAATTACTATTTGTGATTTAGAACTCACCAGGAAGTTTTTGTATGGAATTTACCACCACAATAATAATAATAATAATAGTTCCTGTATCAGTTAGGATTGCTTTGGCTGCAAATAATAGAAATTGCCCCCAAATAGTAGCTTAAACAAGATAGTTTATTTTTCTTCCATGTAAAAGAACTCTAGAGGAAGGTAAGCCTAGTCATCTAGTATGGTGACTCCAAGGCTGTCAAGAACACAGATCTTATCTATTATTATGTCAGCTTTAGTATGTAGCTTCCATTCAAGTTACCTCATGGGCTAGGGTGGCTGCTGAAACACATTTGCTCCAGGAAAGAAGAAGAATGAAAGACACAAGGATTTATCCAGTTGTCTGTCCTCTGTTTAAGGAACTGTGGTAGGCTCAGTAATGGCTCCCCCCAAAATGTACATTCTAATCCACATGTGAATATGTTACATGCCAAAAGGGATTTTGCAGGTTTGATTAAATTGAGATCCTGAGATGGGGAGATGATCTCGCATTATCTGAGTGGGCCCAATGTAATCACAAGGGTCCTTACAAGAGGGAGGCATGAAAGAGTCATAGAAGATGTAAAGTCAGAAGCAGAAGTTGGATTTGATGTGATGCTACAACTAAGGAATGCAGACAGTCACTAAAAGCTGGAAAATGCAAGGAAACAAATTCTCCCATAGAGCCTCCAAAAGGAACACAGTCCTGACAACTCATTTTAGATTTCTGTGATGGTTAATTTTAGGTGTCAACTTGACTGGGTTAAGGGATACCCAGATAGCTGACAAAGCATTATTTCTGGGTGTGTCTCTGAGGGTGTTTGTGGAAGAGATTAGCATTTGATTCAGTAGACTGAGAAAGATTGCCCTCACCCAGTGTGGGTAGACACCATCCAATCTGTTGAGGACTCAAACAGAACAAAAAGGTGGAGGTAGGGTGAATTTGCTCTCTTTTCTGGAGCTAGGACACCCATCTTCTCCTGCCCTTGGATATCAGAACTCCAGGTTCTCTCCTTCAGACTCCAGTGGCTCTCTAGTTTCTCAGGTCTTCTACCTCGAACATAGAGTTATACCATTGGCTACTCTTGTTCTCAGGCCCTCAAACTTGGACTGAACTACACCACCAGCTTCCCTGATTCTCCAGCTTGCATATGGCATATTGTGGACATTTCAGCCTCCATAATCACATGAACCATCCTAGCACCGTGGGAGGCCAAGGCGGGAGGATCGCTTGGGGTCAGGAGTTCAAGACCAGCCTAAATAAGAGTGAGACCTCATCTCTACTAAAAACAGAAAAAAATGGGCAGGAGTGGTAGTGCATACCTGTAGTCCTAGTGAGCTACTTGGGAGCCTAAGGCAGGAGGATTACTTGAGCCCAAGAGTCTTGAGTTTGCTGTGAGCTAGGCAGACACCATGGCACTCTAGCCCAGGCAATAGAGCAAGACTCTGTCTCAAAAAAAAAAAAACAAAACCTATGAACCAATTCCTGTAATAAATCTCTTATCTATCTATCCTATTGGTTCTGTTTCTTTGTAGAACCCTAATACCTATTTTTTGTACCAGGAGTGAGGTATTGCTATAACAAAAACCTAAAAATTTGGAAGTGGCTTTGGAACTGGTTAATGGGTAGAGGATGGAAGAGTTTTGAAGTGCATGCTAGAGAAAGGCAATATTGTCATGAATGAACTGTAAAGGGTGATTCTTGTGAGGGCTTAGAAGAAGAGGAGAGCTGTAGAGAAAGTCTCAATTTTCTCAGAGATTACCTAAGTCATGATAAGACTATTAGTAGAAATATGAACAGTAAAGGCCATTCCGATGAAGTCACAGACAGAAATGAGGAACGTGTTATTGGCAACTGGAGGAAAGGCAATTCTTGTCATCAAGAGGCAAAGAACCTGGCTGAGTTGCGTTTGTATCCTAGGGTTTTGTGGAAAGTAGAATTTCTGAGTGATAAAATAGGATATTTAGCAGAAGAAATAACTAAGCAAAGTGTTGAGGTTGTGGCATGGATTCTCTCCATTGCTTATAGTAAAATGCAAGAAGAGAGAAATCATTTAAGGATGGAATTTACTAACAAGTGGGAAACAAAACTTAAAGATGTGTACAATTCTCATTCTGTAAAAAATTTAAAAAAACATGTTCAGGAGAGAAGACTAAGGTTGTGGACAAATGAATATTTATTTGATAAGGAGATTAATATAGATAGAAGCAAGTCTGGAGTTATTCATCAAGACAGTGGAAGAATGACCACAAAGGCATTTCACAGATCTCTGGGGCTGCCCTGCCCATCATAAGCCCAGAATGCCAGGGCCTGGAGGCAGAACGGTCTCAAAGCTCTGCTCCCCACATTCCAGTGCAGTGCGTTGGCCACCCCAGCTGTGGCTTAATCGGTCCTAGATATGACTTGGGCTGGCCCTCCAGATGACACAAGTGGTAAACCTTGGCAGTGTCCAAGTGGTACTAACCATGCAGGCACACAGAGTGCAAGAGCTGTGGGGTACATGGCTACCTCCAACTAGATTTTAAAGGATACTCTGGAGAGCCATGAAGCCCACCCAGGCAGAGAACTGCCACAGGGGTGGGGCCACTCAAGACAGCCCTGACTAGGGCAGTGCCCATCAGAGCTGTGGGTGCAGGGCCACTGAAGCAACCCTCCACTAGGGCATCGCCTTGTGGGGCTGTGGGAGTGGGACTGCCTCCAAGACCCTAGCCTGGGAGAGCCACATGCACCTGATTCCACCCATGATAGCTGGCATGTGGGATGTGCCCAGCAAAGCCATGAGGGTAGGGCCATCTGGAGCCTTGGGGACCCTAGTTCTCCACCCTATCATGTCTGGAATCTGGGACATTGATTCAAAGATTATTCTCAAGCCTTAAGATAGAATGTTTGCCTTATTGGGTTTTGGACTTACTTGGAACCAGTTACCCCTTTCTTCCTTCCTATTTTTCCCTTTTGGAATGGGAATGTCTATCCTATGCCTGTACCACCACTGTGTTTTGGAAGCACATAACTTATTTGATTTCACAGGCTCAGAGCTGCAGGGAAATATGCCTCAGGATAAATCATATCTTGAGTTTTACCCATTTCTGATTTAGTTTTTTAGATGAGACTCTGGACTGCAGACTTTTGAATTGATTCTGCAATGAGTTGTGACTTTTGGGATATTGGGATGGAATGAATGTATTCATATTTCCATGTGAGAAGGACATTAATTTTGGGGGGATTCAGGTGTGGAATGCTGTGGTCTGAATGTTTCTGTTCCCCTCAAAATTCATATGCTGAAACTTAATCCCCAGTGTGATGGCGTGAAAAGGTGGAGACTTTTGGGAGGTGACCGGATTAGTGCTCTTATAAAGAGGTCCAAGGGGGCTTGCTCACCCCTTTCACCACGTGAAGATGCAATGAAAAGGCACCATCTGTGAGGAATGGGGCCTCACCAGATACTGAATCTACTAGTGCCTTTATCTTGAACCTCCCAGCCTCCAGAACTGTGAGCAATAAATTTCTGTTGTTTTAAATTACCCAGTCTATGGTATTTTTTTTTTTTTTTTTGGTAGCCCAAATGGACTAAGATACTGACCTCCAGAATGGTAAAATAATAAATTTGTGTTATATTAAATCTGTAAATTTGGCAATTCATTGCATCAACAATAAGAAACTAAAACAGAAGTCTTTCCAGAAGTCCCTCTCAGTAATTCCCATTGAGAATTGGCTAGAATTCATCTCATTGACTAGAATTAAGTCAAATGACCACAGATGTCTGCAAAGGAAGCTGGAAAGTTTAATCTTTACCTGGGCACAGTGACACCTCATTTGCGCCAATTTGTGGGGCTGTCTCTTCCAGAGTCTCCTCAGGAGTAAGGAGAAGCCTGCTATGGTTTGAATGTTTGGCTCCTCCAAACGTCATGTTGAAATTTGATTCTCAACATTGGAGGAGGGGCCTAATGAGAAGTTGTTGGATCATGGTGGCAGATCCTTTATGGATAGATTATGCCCTCCTTTGGGGTGAAAACATTCTCTGTTAGTTCACATAAGAGCTGGTTGTTGACTGGGTGCTGTGGCATGTGCCTGTAGTTCTACCTACTTGGGGGGATAAGACAGGAGGATCACTTGAGCCTAGAAGTTCAAGGCTATCGTGTGCCATGATTGTGCCTATAAACAGCCACTGCACTCCAGCCTGGGTGACACAGCAAGACCCATCTCTAATACTAATACTAATAATAATGGAAGGCCTGACACCTCCTGACCTTACTTCCTCTCTTGCCCCGGGATCTCTGCACGTATGGCTCCCCTTCACCTTCTACCATAAGTGGAAACCTGAGGCCCTCAACAGATGCAGATGCCTAATCTTGGGCTTTTCAGCCTCTGGAATCAGGAGTCAAATAAACCTATTTCCTTACTAAGCTTCAGGTATTCCTTTATAGCAACACAAAATGGACTAAGACAAAGCCATCCAGCAAATCCTCCTTCACACCCCAATGGCCAGACTGTATCACATGGCTACTATAGCAGTCAGTGTTCAGGATGGAAAACTAAAGCCACTCTATCATTCTGGATATAAAGGCTTTCACATAGAATTAGGGGCATACAAAATGCTGGGAGGGTGGGGGCAAGGAGGAGAAGAGTTCAGAAACTCTGTCCTTGAAGGTTGGAGGAGTTGATCCTGAAAGATCTTACCCTGAAACACCTAAATATGCAGTTCCTCAAGTTTGTGCCAGGAAGCTGCTGGAAATCTCTCATCTGCCCAGCTATATATATGGCTATAACCATATCCAGAGGACTAATGTCTTTCTCTTTCCAAATCTTGCCTCAGTTCCTCTCATGAGCAATAACGTGGAATGGGACAGAGATGATGATTCTAGAGAACATGGTCATGGTACATCACTGGCAGCAGACAATCCAGCACGCCCACCTCTAGACCAGCCCCAGGAAAGGGAACAGGCCCCTGGGATTGCCCAGTGGGATTTACCTTTGATCCTGAGGGTAGGGCTTGGCCACACTCACCTGTGTCACATGGGGAACAGTTGAAACCCAGCCACCCTCCTCCCAAATCAGGGCATGACTAGCAGGGAAAACAAAGATAAAGCTGTTGGTTAAACAACCAGCAGTGCTTACTACATGCTGTATAACACCATAATGACAATTTTCTTTGCAAATACATATATTTGTTACCAAAGTAGCTAGCTGTATATTTTAAAGAAATATGCTGTATAACATTCACCATGCATACCTGTTATTACCCACAAGGTATGATCTCCTGCAAGCAGTTCAAATTTCAAGCTAAATTGTAAAGTTACAGTCAGCTGATTGATAATTTATTGCATTACTATATTTTGTAGAAAGTTAAACCTTCTTTTAGAAAATTCCTCCATGAGCTCTTTTCCTTCAGATAACAGGCCAAATTTATTGGTCTGCTGCTCCTATATATGCCTTGCCAGCACCCCAGCACATCTTAGATTTAATGAACTTCTTTGCATGACTCAAGTTTACAAAATCAGCCATCCCCTCTCTCTGCTGCTGAACTTCCTGATCTCCATTTGACTGTCACTTTACGTCCCAGTTAATTTCATTCCCTCAGAGATTGCAGGACCAGCTTTCCCCTGGAAAAAGGAAAGCTGATGGCGGTGAATCCATTTGGGGGGCCAAGGAAAGAATGCAAATGTCAAGGATGCTAGTTTCTGATTTTCTCACCAGGGCTCCTTGGAGTAAATTCTTTTTATAAGAAAGCCCCAAGGACAAGCCTTTTTGGAGAGTATCAGGAAAGTGATATATATGCAGGTGCCAAGGAGTAGCTTCTCTTCTAGAAGGGCCCCACAGCTCAGCGTTTCCTCCCACATGCCTCCTCGAATATGCAAGCTGCATATATATTTATAACTCTGCAGTAAAGAAGTGAACTTTATTAGCAGAGATAACTGTCATAATTCAAGCAATTGTGCTCTATAGAGCAACCAGAGACTACAAGCATCAGGATTATGTATGTTCAGTCAAATCATATGCAAATATAGGGGAGTTATGAGGCACTGAGGGTGAGCAAGGAAGAAAAAAGGGCTAGAGTTGGCCCTGCCTGTGGGGGACTTAGGGGTCTAGAGAACATGTCTGAATACTTCTTCCAGGGAGTTGTTACGTCCTTGGGTAGTAACTTCATCATGCATTTTTGCATTCACCCATCCTAGTAGCAGCCCTCAATAGGTGTTTGTTGAGAGAAAGAGTGAATGAAATGTTGACCTTGGCAATGCACAATAGCTCCTGAATTGGTTTGTGTGTGTGCACATCTCCCCCCCACTTCCTATTTAAACATTTGGAGCCACAGCTGTACGACTGAAGAGCCACACTTGCAATCACTACTAACCAAGTGAGGCTCTAAGCCAGTGCTTCTCAACCTTGGCGTGCATGTTAGAATCACTTAGGGGATATTTGAAAAGCCCAAAGCTCAGCCTTCATCTCAGACCAGTTAAAAACAGAATCTCTGGAGCTGAGCCCCAGGCATCAGAATGGTAATGTGAAGAACCATGGCTCTAAGCTAGCATGGAAACTGCTCTGCCTGCAGAATTAGGAGACCTAGAAGAAATCCCTCAGTACAAAATAGTGCCCGTGCCACTTTCACTGAGGCCCAAAGAGCAAATAAGTCAGAAAAAGAAATAATTGTGATGAGACTTAGGAATGTGTTTTTGTACTCATCTGGTACTTGAGGAGGGGAAGAGGTATGTCACATGTCTTGGGAATACATAACACTTCAAACAACAAAATGTTGCCACGCTGTGAAAAGAGGTGGGAGGCTATTGAATATCCCTCCCCTGCTAGTGACCCCTCCCCAGCCTTTGGGCTGCCAGGACACCTGAGCTGGGGGCGGGGGGAACCTTTCTGCACAACTCCCACCAGCCTCATTTCACCGCTGAGTTGTCTTTGGTGATCTTGTACCATTCTTGGGAAAAGTGGGAGAGAGGTAAGTAACTGTTGTTTTGGTTTGTAGACGTCTTTTGGTGGGGTGAGGGGAGCAGTAGCTGTACTGAAACTGGAGGAAGGGCAGCTGTGACTCAGGGGAAATTCTAAGTCGCTACAAGCTGCAGCAAGTGTGTGTCAGTAGGAGGTGAGAAAGGCAAACAGAGAGCTGAAAACTGAGCCAGGAACCTGCCTGGTGGATCATCAAAACTTGACTATAAATAACTGATGGAAAGACGAACGTGTTTAGTGAAGTTATTTTCTAAAGCAGCGTATAGGCAAAATGAGTGCTTTCCTTGAGCAAATCCTCAAGCTGTTCCAGAAGGCTGAGTGAAAATACAGGGACACCTGTCTGGTGGCGGTGCCTTCACATCAATAATGTTTCCAGATAACTGAAAGCTACCTTCATAGATGCTGAAACCCCCAACATTTTACTTGTGTAGGGTAAATCTTTCCAAAATGGGGCATATTCTTCCCAGAGGTGGTGAACAGAATGCACTGCCATTTATTGGCTTTTGGTTGTCCCGGATTCAGTAGCAGAACATAGATTTCCTTCTCGACCACCCTCGGCTTCAACCTAGGTGTAAGGCCATCAGTAAAGTATCTTGTTTTGCCTGGTTACACATGATGGGCTCTACTGCATGGACTTTGTGACAACTATTCTTTCCCCTTGCTTTGAGCCCCTTTGGCTCCCATGCACTCAGATATGTTTTGGATAGATACAGTCACCACAATTCTGGCCTCTGTATAAGTGGAGAGTTACTGAAATGAATTTACTTTGTTTTATTATTTTAGCAGTCTCAAAATTCACTTTGGTTTTTGAATATTTTCCAAAGACTCATAAGACTGTTCATATTTCATGACCTGAGAATACACTAAGGAGAAACAGCTCAGGAAACTGATCTAAAATAATTCATACCTGATTTCAGCCACATTTCTCAACATATTTTGTGCACAATCCTACCTTGTCTTGGTACCCTGAATATCATAATATTGACACATCCAGAGTAGCACAATTAAAGTAAAATAAGGCACTGTACCATTTATTAGCGATCAGCTTTCATTAGTTTGCATCGTTACAAACCTGTAAGAAAAAGAAGCCTGTGCATTGCAGAACACTTTGTACAAAACCCTGTGTTCCTGACTCAGTTGTGAACACCCAATCCCCCAGGCCTAATGGTTGAGAATTGTGGGTAAAATTAAGCCTAATGATGGCTCCAACTCCTGTGCTTGTTTCTTTGCTGAGGTGGTGAAGAAAGCTGGGATGCTGTCAGAAGCCACCACATCATAGTGTGACAAGGGGAGAGAGGAAGCAGCCAAATTACTCTCTAGCCGCAGAGACAGGAGTGTGGGGAAAACAGCCTGTAAGCTTCACTAGGTCCCATTTGAAGGGCACCATTATTGTAACCCAGGGTGACAAATGAGGTTCTCAATTATAACCTTGTGTCATTAAGAGAAGTCTACAATTATGGCCACATGGCTTTTTTCCCAGGCAGAGAAATGTGTAATCCATTTCAGGAAGTTTCACATCAAAGAATGGTTAGGTATGGACGTTTAAAATAGCAAATTTGAATTATCTGGGAAAATTGCTTATATAGACTTTTTCAATTCCAGTTAATAGGATGGAAAACTAAGAAAGGGGAGGACAGCAAGCTTTTAGTTCCAGTTGTGTTATTAACTAGCTGTGCAGCCTAGGAGCTCAGTTTCCTTTCCTTTAAACTGGAAAGGCCTAGCTTTACACTGTCTTACTATGGTAGCCAGTTGCTATGTTAATTTAAATTATTTTAAAACAAATGACAGATATGATCAAATACAAATATGAAAACTGAAGCAGGAAATCAACTGAAACAAAGGTTATCAGTGTGGGATCCGAGGCAGCAGAGGTAAGAATACTGAGGTGAGGCAAGTCTGCGTAATTTGTCAGGGAGAGCCCAGGCCTGAACCAGTGGTCAGGAGACGGGTGAGCAAGGTGATCTCCATAGATCAAAACCATTGAGAGTACTCATTCTTTTGATGTAGCCTTGAGGACAAAAACAAAACAAAACAAACAAACAAACAAAAACCATTGAGAGTAGGCACAGGCTCTTACTTAAGACCAGCCTGGTGTGAATGGGAGAATCAGGAGCCCATGAGGCCTTTTATTACATGCCCCCCTTCCATAACCATTGTGGTAGATAGACTCTAGTGTGGCCCCATTTTCATGACATATATAATCTCCTCACTAAGGACTTGCTTCTAACCAATGGAATATGGCAAAGGTGATGGAGTGTCACACTCATGCTTACACTATTATGTTTATATATAGCTCTGTCTTGCTAACACGCTCTAGAGAGACTCTAGAGCTGCCATAGGACTCTAGAGACTCCATTGCTGCCATAAGGAAGTAAGCTGCCACGTCATGAGAGGGCCTCTGGAGGGGCCAGGGCCAAGGAGCTGCAGGCAGCCCGTATTTGCAGAGAGCAGCCCCCAGCTGACATCCAACAACAAAACAGGACTTCACTCCTACAACCACAAGGAGGTGAATTCTGCCAATACCCGAAGGAGACTGCAAGCAGATGTTTTCCCAGATGAACCTCTGATGAGCCCGCATCCTTGGCCAACACCTGGAATGCAGCCTGGCGAGACCCTGAGCAGGGAGCACGGCTAAGCAGAGCCTGGACTTCTACCTACGGAAGCCCTGAGGTAACACATGTGGGTTGTGCGGGTTGTTTTCAGCTTCCAAGGATTCAGTAATTTGTTATGCAGCAATAGAAAACAAATATACCCATTCTGACTGTGGGCTATCAGGGTAGTTTTCAAGCATTTCTTTAGCTGTGGAGGCATGTATTTAAGTAAAATCATGCTTGGAAGCTCAATATATAAAACAAACAAACAAAAAAAAGTAGAACTTCATTTTATAGCTGGATAGAAGGAATAGGTTCTCCTGAATTTATGGTGGCCCAAGAGGAAACTTTGTAGAGGACAGTCTGAAAACCATCAGATACACTGAAGAGAGAACATAAACATGCTGACCCAGACACAGCCTTCAGGCTGCAGGGTAGAGACATACCCAGGTGACCTTCTATAATGGAGTACGGTGGACACTGTGCATAATCTGCCCAGAAGTCTCAAACTTCTTCACTGTTTCTGGTCACTACTCCCTGGCTTCTCCTGGGAACACTTCTTTCGTAATTGAGTTGCACATTGATCTTCATTTCAGTGTCTGTTTCAGGAAACCCACCTTGAGAGCTGGGGATTCCTGCCAAGGTACATGCCCAGCTGAGACATCTCAGTGTCTCTGGGCCCCAGTGCCCTACCTGACCCCTGTGGTGCTGGCATTTACCCTTCTCAAAGGAGAATCTGGTCAGCCTGATGCCACCATGCACACGAAGAACCTCTGATGGGTAGAGTTTTCTCTGGGCCACCTCAGAGGAAGTTGGTCTCTGTTGCACCACCTCAGAGGAAGTTGGTCTCTGTTGCACGACCCGTTTCCCCTCTGTTACCTTTAGCTCAGCCACTGTACCCTGTTCGTATCAAGTGGAATCAGGATATCCATGTGGGCTCATTCATATCACAAACCAGGGGCCATGGGGAGTTTTTGCAGAAATAATAAGTTGGGGCCATATTTGTCAGAAGAGAGCAATGAGTGAGGCAGGTACATACTCTCTGGCTCCTGGGAGTCCTCTTCGGGACTTACAGCTTGTGGGGAATCCAAAGAGGTGTGACAATAAGTGCTCATTCTGGATGGCTTGTGAACAAGGAAAGGCCACGGTGCAACAGGTCTCAGTCTTGTGTTTGCAGCTGTGTGGACTAGAAGTATTTGGACTAAAACTGGATCTACTCTATGGGGACACAGAATTAACATCAAATATTATGTGAATGTAAACGGGCTGTTTGATATACTAAAAAAGAAGCTTATCAAAGATGTAAATTCAAGAGCATGAGTTTATTAGTAACATCAGGTTTTAAAAGGGCACACAAAAGTCTTCAGGACCCTTAATGTTTCAGTTAACCTATTGCCATATAACCAACCACACCGAGATGTAGTGGCTTGAAGCAACAGCTATTTTACACTGTTTCTTGTTGATGATTCTGTGACTTGGGCAGGACTCAGCGGGGAAGGCTCCTCTGTGCTCCACGTGGTGTCAAATGAGGTAGCTTGACTGGGGCTGGAGGATGCACTTCTAAGACGGTGTCAGTTACATGCCTGGTGGGTTGGTGCTGACAGTCGAATGAGGACTGGATTCTTACAGGGTGGCTTATCCCAAAAGTGGAAGCGGCCAGGCCTTCCAAAGGCTTAGCCCCGGAACTGACTCAGCATCGCTTCAACTGGTTAAAGCAGGTCACAGGACCAGCTCAGATTCACCGGCAGCAAACTACAAGGGTGTGATTATTGGGAGGCCTGACTGATTGGGGGCCACCAGGACACCAGTCTACCACAGTTGGCAATGCTGCAGAGACGTTGATGTTGTTTATTCGACCTAACCACTAACCGAAGAAAATGGCTGTAGAGTGGCATTTAAGTTAAGACTCAGCGGTAGTTCTTAATGACTTCTGGTGGCTAGGGAATCTCAGGGACCTGAGGGTTCTGGAAGGCACTCAGTGAGTACTCAGAGTCAGAGGAAGCTTATTTTTCCTTCCCATCTTCCTGCTCAGGCTGAGGTTTTTAAACAAGTATTGCCAATAGAAATATAATGTAAGCCACATATGTAATTTTAAATTTTCTAGTAGCTGCATAGTTCTCGCTACATTGCCCAGGCTGGAGCACGGTGGCCGTTCACAGGCGCAATCCTGCTATTCACCAGCATGGGAATTTTGACCAGCCCTGTTTCTGACCTGGGCTGGTTCACTGCTCCTTAGGCAACCTGGTGGTCCCCCGCTCCTGGGAGGTCACCAGATTGATGCCAAACTTAGTGGAGACACACGGTCAGCATAACACACTATAGCCCAGAACTCCTGGGCTCAAGCAATGCTCCCACTTCAGCCTCCCAAGTACCCAGGACTACAGGCCTGCATCACTGCACCCAGCTATTAGCCACATTTTAAAAAAGGAATTAATTTTAAAAAGTTATTGAGTTGGGGCCAGGTGCGGTGGCTCATACCTGTAATCCTAACACTCTGGGTGGCTGAATCCTCCTGCCTCAGCTTCCCTGGTAGCTGGGACTATAGGCACAGGCCACCATGCCTAGCTAATTTTTCCTATTTTTAGTTGTTTGGATAATTTCTTTCTACTTATAGTAGAGACAGGGTCTCGCTCCTGCTCAGGCTGGTCTTGAACTTCTGAGCACAAGCAATCCTCCCACCTCGGCTTCCCAGAGTGCTAGGATGACACACGTGAGCCACCATGCCTGGCCAGTTTTAATAACATTTTATTTAACAAAATATCATTTCAACAAGAAAGCAATGTTAAACTATTAATGATATCTTTTACATTATTTTATAATACTAGATCTTTGGAATTCAGTGTATGGTTTTTATACTTACAGCACAACTCAATTTGGACACTAAATTTTCACTGGAAATTCTTGATCTGTATTAGATCTTATAAAATTCACAATTGAAAAAGAGGTAGATTTACATACCAAAGCTGCTAAAATTTTCTAATAGCTGAATTATCAGTTTTAAAATACAAATTACAATGAAATGAAATTGACTATTTAGTTTTTCAGTTGCACTAGCCACATTTCAAGTGCTCAATTGCTCAATAGCCATGGGTACCATTCAGATAGTGCAGCTCTAGGTCCTCATCCCTTGCCCTTGGACTTGGCTCTGGTGCCCTGTGGGCCGATGGGAGGAGGAGGTGGAGACCCCAGCGTAAGTCATGTTGAGCTGGTGTTGACATGGTGTTTGGGGAGCACTTGGGATCCTGAGCATACGGATCTTGTCCTGCCATTCATCCACTAAATCCCAAGAGCACTGTCTTAGGTTAGATTCCCTAGAAATAGAGCCTGAGACAAAGTTTGGGGTTCATACAATTTATTGAGGGATGCTCTGGAAAGAAAGCTGTAAGGCAATGAGGAACACAGGCAAGGCAAGAGAAGGAGCTGAGCAGGGATGTGTTCTCAGGTCGAATCCAGTCTTGGCTTAATCCACGAGGATTCTGAAATACAAATTGCACCATAAAGTTGTCCCACCTTGAGGCAAGGGGACCCGGCTTTTTGTGCCCCTGTATCTGTCAGTCATTGGCTGCATGCCCAGCATTTCTAGGTAAGATAGCTCATCCAAGAGCAAGTGTCCAGAGAAGGTCACAGGTGGAAGCTTTTAGCCATAGCACTTGTGGCAGCTGGGAGATGGGTACACTGGCTAGTAAAGGAGATTTGGGCAGGACACCAACAGCCTCTAGGGACCTAAGTACAGAGGACCAGGCCAGGACCCAACACTTTATTACCTACTAGCAATATGGCCTCAAGCCTCAGTGTGGAAACACAGTGAGCAGGGCTGGACCCTGTGGGGCCCAAGGGCTCTCAGCCTTCTGTCTCATACTTTTTGCATGCAAAGAAAAGTGAAAATAAGGAAAAGCAAAGAGAATCCCCAAAGGGAGATACTAAATGCTAACAGCATGGCTCAGTATGAAGCAAATCCTTGTTCTTCATTCATTCCCCTGAGGAATATTTAGTTGAGTGCCTTTGCTGGGCCACGCACTGTGTGAGGCTGTGAAGGCAAATTCCAAGGACCAGTTCCAAGGCCATTTTGAGCAATGGCAACATGACTAAAATAAGTACTGCTGCAGGGTCTTAAATGTCCACAAGAAGGGACAGGCCAAGAAAGGTGGGGCTTAGGGAGGCTGTAGGTCAGCAGAGAGTGCTGAAAAGTGTAGCAACAGGCCACAGCCAGCCTGCCAGGGACTCTAAGGGAAGAGCTGAGGTCAGAATCCAGGGCACCGTCCAAGTGGTAGGGCCTGAGAAAGCAAATTATGGTCAGCGTTCAGAAGCCCCAAGCCAGGGAGAAGGGCTCAGGCAGAGCCATGGGCAGTGCCAGGTGCTGGAAGACGATAATGTATTTAGCACCTACTATTTGCCAGGTACTTTGAATACATTTAATCCTCACGATAACCTTGCAAGAGAAGTATGAGGTTCAGAAATATTAAAACAGTGCTTCTCAAACTTTCATGAGCATATGAATCACTTGTGGATCATGTTAAAATGCAGATTCTGATGCAACAGGTCTAGGGTGGGGGCCAAGCTTGTACATTTCTGACGAGACGCAGGTGATACTGACGCTGCTGGTCCACAGATCATACTTTGAGTTGTAAGAGGTTACAACCCTGACCATGAAGTCAATGGTTTTGTTAGGAAAGGAAAGGTGGAAAATGAAGGGCAGAAAGACAAAAGTAGTCTGGTCTGAGAGACTAGTTTTCCACAGTCATGGCCATAGGCCACAGACCATGGCTGTCTGCTCTCCTAGATGAGGGCAGGTGTGGGCAGGTGGGCAGGGAGATGTGCTAGACTGAAGAGGGAAGTGGCCCCTCTGAAAGCTTGAGAAATAGAGTGGGGCCTCTGGAAGTTCTCTTGGGGTGACTATACTCATTTCAATGCATCTGATCCAGTGTATTTTATAGTCAGTATACTTGGCTTAATGACCAGCTAATTTGGATATTATAATATATTGTGGTAGAAATCACTTTCCAGAGGCTAATTTTAACCTGTTAGCCTCAGAATGAAACCAAATCCATTTCTCAGTAGTTCTCTTGACCTTTCCTGTTTTAAATAGTCTGTTCTTTATCTAATGCCATCTCATGACATTATTATTAAATTTTCTCCTCTATCTTATTATGGATATCAGTGCTAAGGCTTATTGAGACTTTGCTTAGGGGCCCTTGCTAGTTTTTAAATTATGATAATTATTATTATGTATTTTTAAAAAGACCTTGCATTCATAAGATGCTTTGTAGTTTCTAGAACATTTCCATTGACATTTTCTCCCTTTTGATCTTTACACAACTCAGGAGATCAATGTTTTTATCCCGATTTATAGAGGAGGAAATGGAGGCATAGAAAGTTGAAGTAAATTGCCCAAGGTCATGTGGCTACCTAAGTGGTGGAGATAATAACATTTTTAAAGTATTTTCTGACGTCAGAAACAGTGCTAAGAGCTTTATATGTAGCAGGTCATTTAGTCCTTGTTTCAATTCCATTATTATCCCTATTTTATAGACGAGAATACTAAGGCCTAGAGAGATTACCTACTTATTCAAAGTCACAAGGCTAGCAAGAGGTGCAGCCATGGTCTGAACCGAGGCACTCCAGTTCTAGTACTGGTGCATCTAACTTCTACACTAGAAAAGGCATGTTGCAATGTTTGGCGCCATAGCAAAAGCAAAAGCATTTGTGAGAATTTTTCTACCTCTCTTCTGGAATGATGGTGTCCTCACTAGCCATAGTAAGGATCTTAAGAGACTTGCGATTTTATTCTCATATAGGAGAAGGGTCTCGTCATTCTTATACTGGAGAAAGAAGCTTCCAAATGGGTAGATGATAAATAAGGCCTTGTAAAATCATCTGTTGGGCCCAACCAGCACCATAACTGGAGAGTTTCTAACACTTACACTTTGGTGCAAGGCCAGACCTCAAACAATCCCAGACTAGTGTGCCTTGTACTAGGTCTTCTGACACACCCCTGCCCAGCCTAAGTTCATGTGCACCAAACAGTCTTAGCATAACACTAGGTTCACCCCAGACAGTACAAATGAAGAGACTTTAATGAAAGAACTGCTTCTAGAAGTATTATCTAGGCCATGGGAACAAACAGGCTGCTGAGGCACCCTGAGACTAGCAGCAGTGGGAAGCTGTTACCACCCTTCAGCCTTGGAAAGGGCAAGGGAAAAAGAGTGTTACTGGAGCTATGTGAGCTGGAGCCATGGAGAAGCTGTAGCTGTGGAGGAACACAGCCAAGGCCAGAGATGTGGTGCAAAGAGGGAGAGAGAGAAATACCCTGAATTCTCTCTCCTCCTACCTTCCAGCTGCCTGCCAGTGCCCCTCATTGCTGAGTCCTTTCAGAAGCCAGCTGGCTGACAAGACTGGCTGACACAGTCCACTGGGGTCAGCCTCCCTGAGCGCAGAACAGGGCAGAGAACAGCAGAGCAAGCTTGGAGGAGAGCAGGAGGCAAGCAGAGAGTGACTGGCACAGGATCTCGTTGGTTCTTTCCTTCCATCCCAGCAATGCTAGGCAGACCATGTCAACCATTTCTCTCCAACCCATGTCAACTCCCTGTGCTAGGCTGCAGTTCCACAGCTTGTGCAACCTGCATAGTTCATTCCCTTTGCTCTGTGTTTTCTGACCTAAAGTTCTTTCTCCAATGAGGCTTCCTTGTCACGAGGAAAATGGAAAATTGGCCAATAGGAGGGTCTTGGTGTGCTCACATGTCAACATTCTGGATCTTTAAGCCAGTTTTCAAGGTTTGCTTTGCTCCAGTGCGAGGCTGAGTGTGAGCCATGCCTGAGGGATGGAGGACCAGAAATGACAGACCGAGAGAGGCAGTGGTGAACCAGATGTGGCACCACGGTGCCTGTGGTGCCAGTAACACCATGCCCCTCTGAAGAGCAATAGTCTGTGAGGCCCACACCTTGGGCCTCATTTTCCTCATGTATATAGTGGTACTAATCATTGTACCTACCTCATAGGGTTTTTGTGAGAACAAAATGAGTTAATCCACAAAGAAGGTTTTAAAACTCTATCTGATACACAGTAATCACTATATAAAAACTAAATTGAAAAACTTTGCAGGAATAGTGTTCAACCAAATGAGGATTTTTACCAAAAATTGGTGAAAAATGTATTAAAGTGGGAGAAAATATAGATAGGTAGTGGGAACTCAAAAAACAGGAAATATAATGAATCAGATTGGGGGACGTGTATCCATCTGTACCTTGCATTTCTCTTTCACCATGAATCAGTCTGCTATGGTGAAACTTGATAAACTTGGTGACTATTTGCTGACAACCTGCTCCAGCTCTCTCAGAGAGAATCTTTCATGATATAATGCCCCACCAAATTTGAATTCTAAAGGTAATTCAAATATTTGAGAAGATGTTTTAAAAAGCCAGTTTAAGAAAATTTCCTAAAATCATATTTTCTCCATTGGAAAATTAGGAAATAATTCTCTAATGACAATTAAAGTTTTAAATGTAAGACCCCTGAAACCACAAAAATTCTGGAAGAAGACATAGGAAAAACTCTTCTAGATATTGGCATAGGCAAAGAATTTGTGACTAGGACCCCAAAGGCAAATACAGCAATAACAAAAATAAATAAATGGGACTTAATTGAATTTAAGTTTCTGCACAGCTAAGGAAACAATCAACAGAGTAAACAGACAACCTACAGAATGGTAGAAAATATTTGCATACTATATATCTGGCAAAGGACTAATTGCCAGAATCTACAAATAACTCAAATCAGCAAGAAAAAACCCAAATAATCCCATTAAAAAGTGGGTGAAAGACAGGAACAGAGTTTTTTCAAAAGAAGATAGATAAATGGCCAAAAAACATATGAAAAATGCTTAACATCACTAATTGTAAGGGAAATGCAAATTAAAACCACAATGAGATACCAACTTACCCCTATCAGAATGGCTATTATTAAAAAATCAATTTGGATTCTGATGTAAACAAACTGGAAGGAAGAAAAAGAGGGAGGGAGAGACAGAAAGAGATAACTATACTGTTTATGACATTTATGAGACAATTATAAATCTGAATATGTTATTAAGGAATTTTTATCATTCTTTTAGGTATAATCAAGTTATTGTGGTTATGCTTTTATAAAATTTATTCAAGTACATACTGAAATTTTTACAGGTGAAATGATACAGTGTCTAGGACTGGCTTAAAAATATGGTGAGATGTGGAAACTAAAAAAGTTAATCTCATAGAAGTAGAGAGTAGAATAGTGGTTACTAGAGGCTGAGAAGGGTAGAGGGGAGGGAAAGATAAGGAGAGGTTGGCTAATTGATATGAAACTATAGCAAGACAGGAGGAATAAGTTCTAGTGTTCTACAGCACTGTGGGATGACTATACTTAAGAACAATTTTTTGTGTATTTTCAAACAGCTAGAAGAGAGGATTTTGAATGTTCCCAACACAAAGAAGTGATAAATGAGGTGTTGGCTTTGCTAATTACCTTGATTTGTTCATTACACATCGTACAGATGTATCAAAATATCATTATGTATCCTATAAATATGTATAATTATTATGTGTCAATTAAAAATAATAATAATAAAAAAGACACTATGGGGGTAGCAGGTGATAGAATGAGTGAAACAAGATTGGATGTCATGGATAGTTATTGAAGCTGGTGATGGGTTTGTTGGGTTCGTGATAACTTTTCTCTCTACTTTTGTGTGTTTGAAATTGTGCATAATAAAAAGGTAAAAAAAGATCTCATAAGAACTAGAAAAATCATTTTTCTCTCAAACTCAGAATGTCTAGAAATACCACCTATTTATGGTGTATTGACAATAACAGGATTTTACAAACAAGGTCGGGTCTTGTCAGGAAGGTCTGGTGGATGTATGAAAGCTTCCATGCATGCATGTGCAAGAAGTGTTCTTGGCATTAACATTCAGTAAGTGTTTATTAAGCATTTTCTTGTTTACTGACAATGCTCCAGGACTTATGGGATGCTCTGCCCAGTGTGTGCTTGTATCTGGCAGGTAAGGACAATATATTTGTATATATCCAGACAGGACTAATCCCCCAGTAACCTTGATCCTCACCATGTGCTCTGTACTGTGCTGGCTTTGCACCAGCATGCAGATATAGTTGTGATTTTATTACTATCCTAAAAGAATCCACAGGCTAGTGGGATGGTGTGATAAATGCACACAAAATAACTGACTGCAGATCAGAGATTTTGAGTTTACAAAATGTTTTCACATACACTGTTTCCTTTGAACCTTACAGCAGTCCCTGGAAGCAGCACATGATGGCTATAGCTATAGCAAGGTAAATACCAAACTCGGATCTATAAAATGAGCTTGTGGTAAACTCAAAGGAAATCTCCCTGACTTATAATCACTCATTGGGTGGCTAAAGAGGTAAGTGTAGTTTTAGGAAGGCAAGAGAGGATTGTGACTGTATCTCAGAGAGCTTAAATCCAACCACGGGACATGATCTAAAGGGGGAAAAAAGAATGTTTATGAAATGTGTCCTTTTAACTGATCCCATTTAATACTCTAGCCAGATTAGTAGATGTGCTGTTTTCTCTGTAGAATATACTGATGAATGTTTACATCTCAATAAATGCTTCTGGCTAGTAGTCCAGTCCCTTGTGTGCTCAGCTCTTGTGCTCCTATCAATTATGTTATATGCTTTCCTGGAGTCAGCTGGGCTTATTCCCATACCTGTTTATGCCAGGTCTACTAATTTGTAATCACACAGTTAAATAAAATATTATGTTAACCAATGAAATAATGAATGTAAAAATAATGAGTTCTTGTTTTTATGAAAATTAAGTTGGATGCTATTGAAAGGCTTGACAAAAGGTTTTGATGACAATGAAGTTGCAATTTTTATAATATTAGATTAAATCTATAAATAAAGGGATTTTTTCTCATTTCTATTTTTTTCTCTTTCTTTCTTTCTTTTTTTTTTTTTTTTTTTTTGAGACAGAGTCTCGTTCTGTCACCCCAGATAGAGTACAATGGTGTCATGGTATCATCATAGCTTACAGCAACCTCAAACTCCCTGGGGCTCAAGTGATCCTCCTGCCTCAGCCTTCCAAGTAGCTGGGACTATGGGCGTGTGCCCAGCTAATTTTTTCTATTTTTAGTAGAGATGGGGTCTTGCTTTTCCTCAGGCTGGTCTTGAATCCTTGAGCTCCAGGCATCCTCCAGCCTTGACCTCCCAGAGTACTAGGATTATAGACTCGAGACGCCATGCCTAGTCAAAAGTTGCTGTTGAATGATACATAAGTGAGACAACTGTGATTGTGATGAGAATTGTAAAAATCTAGAAGGATTCTGCTCTCAAATTGCTTCATAGGGATCTTTATTTTCTTGCTCTATTTTAAAGAAGTTTAGGAACTGAAATTGTAGATGATGCCTCATGGGTGGGCTTTATGCAAGAGAGATGAGGTAGATTTTAAAGAAATGACCTTAGCCCTATATCAAAAGATTGGCAATTAAGGTACATTGAAGTGTTTTAGAATAAAATGTTAAATACATCTTTTTAATGATTTCCCCATTTTTTCCAATTAACTTTTTAAAATTTACTTTTTAAAACAAATATCCTTTTTTTAATTTCAGAATATTATGGGGGTACAAACATTTTGGTTACATATATTGCCTTTGCACTGCCCAAGTCAGAGCTACAAGCATGCCTAAACCCCTAGACATCACACACCGTACCCATCAGGTGTGAATTTACCCATCCCCTCCTTCCCCCTCCCACCTGCCTGACACCCTATGAATGTTATTTCCATAGGTACACCTAAGTGTTGATCAGTTAATACCAATTTGATGATGAGTACATGTGGTGCTTGTTTTTCCATTCTTGTGATACTTCACTTTGAAGAATGGGCACCAGCTCTATCCAGGATAATACAAGAGATGCTAGATCACCATTGTTTTTTGTGGTTGAGTAGTACTCCATGGTATACATGTATCCCATTTTAGTAATCCACTCATATATGGATGGACACTTGGGTTGTTTCCACATCTTTGCAATTGTGGAATTGTGCTGCTGTGAACATCCGAGTGAAGATGTCTTTTTTATAGAATGTCTTTTTTTCCTTTGGGTAGATACCTAGTAATGGGATTGCTGGATCAAATGGTGGTTCTGCTTTGAATTCTTTGAGGTATCTTCATATTAATTTCCATAGAGGTTGTACTAGTTTGTAGTCCCACCAGCAGTGTAAGAGTGTTCCCATCTCTCCATACCCACCCCAATATTTGTTGTTTTGGGGCTTATTGATAAAAGCCATTCTGACTGGATCTAAGTGATATCTCATTGTGGTTTTGATTTGCATTTCCCTGATGATTAGAGATGTTGAGCATTTTTTCATGTGTTTCTTGGCCATTAGTCTGTCTTCTTTTGAAAAGTTTCTGTTCATGTCCTTTGCCCACTTTTTAATGGGGTTTTTTCTTGTTGATTTTCCTGAGTTCTATATAGATTCTAGTTATCAGCGCTTTATCAGATGTGTAGAATGCAAATATTTTCTCCCATTCTGTAGGTTGTCTATCTATTCACTCTAATGTTAGTTTCCTTGGCGATACAGAAGCTTTTTAATTTGATCAGGTCCCATTTATTTATTTTTGTTGCTGCTGGGATTGCTTTGGAGTTTTCTTCATAAATTCTTTCCCTAGGCCAATGTCTGTAAGAGTTTTTCCAACTTAAAATTTACTTTAAAAAATTCTATTGACAAACTACATTTCTCAATTTTGTTAGATAAGAGAGCTTGTACTACATCTGCACAGAGCCTAGACAAAGAAGAGTCAAGGGTACAAGAAAATAAATAGTTGGTGGTGTTCTCCAGGGTTGTCCATTAGAGAGAGGAGAAGACTTAAATAACTGCTCCTTAGAACTCTCTCCTAGATGGGGGTTTTGGGGGTTAAGTTGTTTGAGGTTGTCATGGATTGATGTCATTGGCCATTGGGATTATTCACCTTGTTCTGATTTCCTCTTCACCAAGAAATCCTCTGTCTATAATCTGGCCACTCATGTGCATTTCCTTGTAGAAGAGAACATACTGATGCGAAGATTTGACTCCTGATTCCTGAAGCTGTTAAAATTTTTCATTGTAAATCAGTGAATTATCACAATAATGTTTAATTTATAGGTGATAATACCTACTACCTCTTCCTATGCTTCTAGTGAAAATATACCTCAAAGAGGGTGGAAGTCATCTAACAGTGTTTATATATCTGCCATTTTTTAAATGTTGGCAACAGATTCAAAGGTTTCAATACCCCATATGGTCCAAATGAAATCACCAGTTTGCAATCCATACTCCAGAATCAATGATGAAAATGAAGACATTCTGGAAGAAGACAAGGTCAGCCCTATGGCCAAGTAAATTAGGGCAGCATCAATGGGCCCCATGGTTTGCATGACCCCTGAGACGGAGAGGTATTAACATCAAGTAACATACCAGGCATCTGTCCTGAGGAGAGTTAGGCTCATCTTTTGTGATACTTCAATTTCCAACAACAATGAAAATTATTGATTATTGGTGTTTATCATGTACTAGATACTGTGCTAAGCATTTGAAATGCATTTAATTCTTACAACAAACTTATAAAGAAATTGAGTCTCAGAGATAAGAGGCAACTTACCCGAGGTCACCTAACTAGTAGGATAGAAATACCAGAATTCAAATTCAGTCTTAGTCTGGCTCCAAAGTCCATGTCATTGGCCACCTTGGAAGTCTATCTCTTAGTTGTAGTAACCACTTGTTGAGTGTTTTGTTTGGCACGATGCTAAGAACTTCATGCACATATACGCATTAATATGTATAATTATATTTTATTAAGTATGTGTAGGATGTTCTGTAGCATTTTGCATATCCCTTGGTTACAGCTGGTTCTTTATTTGTTGGTTAGAATAGGGTGATGGTGCTGCAAGGATTTAATCTTAGCCTGCGTCTTTTGTAATTTGCTAAGTTTTAGAGAGATGATGTGATATAAGGCAAAAATACAGTCTTTGAAGTAAGATTATTCTGTTCACATCTTGGCTTTGCCACTTTCTAGTCAAGTAGCCTTTTATAAATTGTGTTACTTCTCTAAGCCTCAGAGTCCTCATCTGTAGATGAGGATGGTAATATTTGCCTTGCAGAGTTCTTGTGGAAGCAAGAAGTGATATTCATAAGGCCTAGCACAGCTCTTAGAACAATAGGAACTCAATAAATCAAGATTTTAAATGTGTGAATACATTGCCTGGTTGATCAGGAGCATTTGAGAAATGGTAATCATTATTTTTGATGCCCATGTTGTAATTATTTGTTGACTCTCTCCCCCACTTGGTTGATTGATTCATGCAACACATGTTTTTTAAATGACTTGACTCCTCTTTTCCTTTACTTTAATTAGTTTTGCTAGCATAAAGCAGGCAATTTATGCTCCATGGCCTGCCCCTTGCTGAAGATGCTCAAATAATTTATTTTGAGGAGACTAGCTACTATGATGTTAAAGCAAGTAAATTACGGACACTATAAGGTACCATAATGATGACAATTACAGTTTTTTGAGGGCTTATTTTGTGCCAGGCATTTTACTCATCACTTTACATGTCCTGTTCTGTTTGATTACTTTACAACAAAGATATAGGGTAGATACAGTGTTACCAGATATCCCTAAGAACCATTAGCCAAGACAGGGATAATGGAATAACTTCCCTACATTGATTGAGGCACAGCTGGGAAGAAACTATAGAAAAAGGAATGAAAAAAAATGAAACCAATGGAACAGAATAGATCCTAGAGGCAGCCCCATGCATGGATGGAAAATTTATATACAACAAATCTGGCATTGCAGATTGGTGGGAAAAGCATGGACCATTCAATAATTGGTGTAAAGGAAATCAGATGTCCATCTGGGAAAAAAAATTGGCTTCCTATCTTACACCGTACCCAATGATCAATTCTAGGCAAATCGAAGAATTGAATATGAAAAGGAAAACTTTAAAACTTTTAGAAGGAAATATAGGAGAATATGTGTCTGGCCTCAGTGTAGGAAAGAATTTCCTAAACAAAGAACAAAAAGTGCAAAACATAAAGGAAAGTATTGTCAAACTCAGTTCCATTAAAATTAAGAACTGTGTTTATTCAAAGATGGCAGAAAGAATGTAAAAGACAGGCTAGGGGCCGGGCGTGGTGGCTCAAGCCTGTAATCCTAGCTCTCTGGGAGGCCGAGGTGGGCGGATCCTATGAGCTCAGGAGTTCGAGACCAGCCTGAGCAAGAGCGAGACCCCATCTCTACTATAAATAC
Source organism: Mirza zaza (assembly GCA_008750895.1). Lineage (NCBI taxonomy): Eukaryota > Metazoa > Chordata > Mammalia > Primates > Cheirogaleidae > Mirza > Mirza zaza. The sequence goes on along the minus strand of VSMD01038316.1, from coordinate 230,416 downwards.
AAAGAAATTAATTGGCCAACTAATATATATAGAAAAAATTAGCCGGGCATGGTGGCACATGCCTGTAGTCCCAGCTACTTGGGAGGCTGAGGCAGCAGGATTGCTTGAGCCCAGGAGTTTGAGGTTGCTGTGAGCTAGGCAGATGCCACGGCACTCACTCTAGCCTGGGCAATAAAGTGAGACTCTGTCTCAAAAAAAAAAAAAAAAAAAAAAAGACAGGCTAGGATCTGGGAGAAGAAATTTGCAAAACACATAACTAATAAAGGAATTTTATCCAGAAAAAAATGTATGTTTTATAATATATATTTTTATATATGACACATATATGCATTTTATAATTATAATTATATAAAAATCAATATATTAAAAATCATTAAGAAAAAGGCAAAACCCAATTGAAAAAATACACAAAAGACATTCCACAGAAGAGAAACCATGAATGTCTGATAAACAGGCAAACATTCTCAAGCTCATTTATAATTAAGGAAATGTAAATTAATCCAGAATGAAAGACTATTTTATAGCCCCAAAATTGATAAGATATTTTAAAAATCTATTGGTGAAGCTGTAGAATAACCAAAACTCTTATACACTGTTGGTAGGAGTATAAATTATTTCAATCACTTTTGAAAATAATTTGTCATTTTCTAGTAAAGTTGAACATAGACATAAAATATTCTATGACCCAGCGATTCCTAGGATGTGTGTGTACATTTACACATGCATGCATGCCCACACACACACCCTAGACCAGTGGTCCCCAATCTTTTTGGCCACCAGGGGCCAGTTCCATGGAAGATCATTTTTCCATTGACTGGGGCAGGGTGGGATGGTTTCAGGATGATACAAGCACATTACATTTATTGTGCACTTTATTTCTATTATTATTACACTATAATATATAATGAAATAATTATACAATTCACCATAATGCAGAATCTAATGCTGTCACTGATCTGACAAGGGGTGGAGTTCAGGCGGTGATGCGAGTGATGGGGAGCAGCTATAAAGACAGATGAAGCTTTGCTCACTTGCCCACCACTCTGTACAGGCTGGCTCCTAACAGGCCACAGACTGGTACTGGTCCACAGCCTGGGGGTTGGGGATGGCAGTCCTAGACCAACTCTTGCACATGTGCTACATAAGACATGTACAAAAATGTTCATAGTAACCTTTTTGTAGTAGCAAAGACAATAAGAAATGGCTATCAACAAGAGAATGGATCATTATTGCTGTACTTATTCAATGAATTCCTTGCTGCAATGAAAATGAATGAACTTCAGCTATGTATATCAATATGGATGCATCTTTCAAACAAAATGTCAAGAGAAAAAAATCAAGTTGCAGAAGAATATATACGACATAACATTTATATAAAATGCAAAAACAGGAAAAACTGAATCACATATTTAAGATGTGTGGTAATCTATTTTTTTTAAAAGTAATGGAATGATGAAACAAAATTACTTTGGGGAAAAGGGAAGTCAGGAGAATGGCATGGAGGAGGGGCACAGAGGTGACTTCAACAGAACTGATAATATTGTCTTTCTTGAGCATAATGGTATATACATGGGGTTCATATTATTATTATTAATACCATATGCATTTTATGCATTTTATAAGTATGAAATAAGAAAGAAAATGGAGAGAACATGACTGGAATGAATGGCTATATATTTAATAACCCAAGAAATCAATATCTTTTGGAGATACCAGCCCAATATTCACTCTTATTTTCTCTATCAACCTTCCCCATCTCATCTTCTTCCCCCTGCCAAAAACAGAAACAGCCCAATTAAATAATCTATAATGAGGGTAGAATGAATCATTTAAAAAGCAAATGAAATTAAAAAAAACTGACCTATAAAATCACGATACCAAACAGAAGATACTCTTCTAAAGGCTGAGGGGTAGGTTCTGCCATGACATAGACTCTTCATAGATAGTTGTACCCTGTACTGTATGATGTGAGCATCAGGTGGTGATTATCTGGTGAAATGCAATGATACAAAGAGAAACCTTGGAATCAGGGTCTTGAAGAGCTTTTTTTTTTTTCTTATTTTGTTTTATTTTTTTTCCCCCTCAGAGTAAATGTTTTTGCTCAAAGTAACTCGGAATGGCCAGCTCCGTGGCCTGAAATCTCTCTATGCATGCATGCAGGTTGCCGATCTGTTCATCTATCTATCCATCCTTTATTTTTCCTCCAGTATTAGTTGAGTTCGTCCTTTATGCCTGGGCTAAGGAGGAGCTGGAGATGACAAAAAGAGAAGACAGAGCTAGTTACGCTGCAGGATAATGGTGTGAGATTGAAGTCAGGCCTCCAGCAGAGCCTGGGGCACCAGGTCACAGGTGGAACCTGGGGGAGGTCACAGAGGGCTTGTCACAGGCAAGATGACTGTGTCTTGATGTGTCTTGAAAGACAGAGGAAAAGCTTTCAGATATGTGGTCTTCGAACGTTTTTTTCTGCTTGTAAACTTCTAAAGGAACTCAGAAAAGCTATGTAGTGTTCCCAATTTTTATGTTGACATCTATTTAATAAAATTTTTCAACACAAGTTTACATAATTGTAAAGAATACCATTCTATTTATTACAAATCCCTACATTTTAAAACAAGCTTGTGATATAATTCTTGTAATGTTTCCAATGGAATCTATATACCAAGTGATTTGATAAAATTATCCTTTTAGAAATAATAGAACAAGCTCTTTATTTTACATCATTCTTTCTTCTCCTTGGATTCATATTTCCATTCCTTTATCTTACAGAACTTTATTCTTGTAAAACATACTTTGTGTCTTATTTCTCTATTACAAAAAGAAAAAAAAAAAGAAATTCTGTCTCCATAAGCCTCTAAATATTAAAACATCTTTTCTGGATCAAGTCATTATAATAGCTCCTGGTATGCAATTGATCAAAACAACATAAATATATGTTTTGATCATTATGGAACAAGATTTTTATTGCAAGTTAATCCCTTAATGAGATGGGTAGTGTTTTTTCCTCTCTTGCTCTCTCTCACTCCATTTTTCCTATAATTAATCATATCTATTATTGACTTATTGCTAGAATGACATAAGATTCAGCAATAATTTTCACCCTATTTTTAATTTTTTTTACAAGAATAAATGTTGAGAAATTTTGTTCAGTGTTTAAGCAGTGGGATTGGAAGTTTTGTTGTAGAAATGTCATTTAATTCTTTGAATTCTTTTTGTGTTAAAAAACAAAACATCATTTTGCGATTGTTCTCGCAAAATTATTCTCAAAGAGCTATCTGTATAATTCATATCTCTTACAACTGTGTGGAGAGCAATGAATCTAAATCATCTGACTTGTGTAAAAATACTTGTAACCAGTTATTAGTCACTTTCTTAACAATAATACCTGTCGACTTAAAAAGAAGAAGCTGAGGCAAAATTAATATAGAGAGCTTATTTGGGCCGGGGTTGAGGACTGCAGCCCAGCAAACGTTTCCAGGTTGCCCTGGAGAGTGCTCAGGTCACAAAGGAGAGGCTCAGGTTTTTAAAGGAAAAAAGAATGAATCAGGAGAGGGGTGATTACAAAAGTTGTTCACCAGGACTTCTCATTGGTTTACAGAAATAGCACTGGTCAGTGATTGGCTGTACATTGTTGAACTATCCAGCCTATGACATTTTGTGGCTACTTGGCCTCAGAGCCCACACAGTAAGTGGCTTCAAGAGGTAATTATTTGCCTGGAGGGGGAGTGAGACAAGACTGCTGTGATGTTTTAAATGCCTTTCTGGGCCTGAGAATTTAAAGGGGCTCACATTCCTCAGATTAAAAAAATTTTTTTTTCACACCAATATTTTAAATTGTTATTTTGCTTGGAAACCTGGAGGTTCTTGCACCCTGAGGCAACACACCACTGTAAGATTTGGGACAGAGGAGAGAAGGCCCTTTCTTCTGTAAAGTGGGAAGGAATCCATTATCAAGGGGGAACCTACAAGTTGACCTCACTCTTTCTTAGGTAGATTTTAGGAAAGAGAACAAATAGGCTTTGAGGATCTGGAAACTGATTCCCATAAAACTTCTCAAAATCCCATGTGGAAAATTTTCCAGACTCTTGCTGCCTGAAGTGCGGTCTGTGCACCAGCAATATTGGCATACCTGGGAGACGTTAGGAAGGCGGAGTCTCACCCCAGCCCAGGCCTACCGAGGCAGAATCGGCGTTTAACAAAATCCCAGGGTGAGTCCCAAGCACGTTAACATTTGAGAAACACTGGGCCAGGCCACTCTACTTTCTTTCCCCCAAAATTTCGTAGAGCACACACTGGCTTTGTGTAGGCTCTTTCCCAGGGTAGCAAGTCTCTGAAATGCCTCTTGCACGTCGACCGCTCATAATTCTGGCTTCAGTTCTCCAGGAAGTCACCTGGTTCAGCTTCCAGCAGCCCGTGAGGCCTACTCAACTGGGTGTTCTGATTTTGCAAATAATTTAAAGACTGCTTATAAAAACCCAGATGGTCCCCAGGAAACCCTGGGTAAGTGGCAGCTGACAGCTATCGCTTCCCTCTCACTAATGGTCAGATTTGGGGAAGGGATCCTTTTCCCTCCCCGAGTGTCACCCGAGCCTGTGATTTCGAATTACTGGATGCTAAGATTGGCAAGACTTGCTTATGTCATGGAGAGGTTTCTTCCCCTCATCCCAGTGAACACTGTGACCTTGTCATTAAGAGAGCTATAAATAGAAGAGTTTTTTTTTTAAAGAAAGGAAAATAAAAGCCTATTCAAACAGAGGGTCGAAAGCTACTGGTTCCGGCAAGAAGAAAATGGCTGATTGTACTTTCTGAAATGCTCTTGCCTTTCCCTGTGTTTTTGCTGCGCTGACGTTTGCGCCATCCGAGCCTAGCCTAGGCCTCCGCCCCCACTTGGCTGCTCACTCGCTGTGTATATGTGTGGGATTCCAGATCTGTAAACAAGGGCGCCGGCGCCGAAGCCTCTCTCGTGTGTGCAAACACCCAAGTGTCAGTGGTGTTTGGAAGCAGAAGGGCAGTCCGTGGGAGGAAGCATTTCCCTGACATTATTCTCACTTTGCCCCCACAGCTATAGAGCCTGTGGTATGCTGCATAGAACAAGGATGGCTCCGAGTTCGAATCCCGCCTAGTTACCAAAATTCTCCCGACTTCTGCGTCCCTATCTCTAAAATGGCTCTCAACTCAAATGGCGATGGGAGAATCAAAGGTGGATGCTCTATAGAAGTGGGTTTCCTCCTCCTTCTGAAACAAATGGACAGTGCTTCTTAAAACCATTGCTTCGTAAAATCATGGGATCTTAGGCTGGGGCAAACTCTTAAAAATTATCTCAATTGCTGGTGAAGAAACTGGAGGGAAAAAGAATTAGCACTGACGAGCCAAGTTCCAGATTTTCCAATAGTGCCTATGTCCGAATGATAATTTAAGATGCTGGTGTCCAAGAAGGGACACATTCCTCTATAGCTGATCAGCCACAGATCAATGCTATGGTTATAGAACCCAGAAGGCGGAACATGAATAGACAGACAGAGATAATACAGCAGAGCAGAAGGAGCTGTAGAGCACTGGGAGTCCTTGAAGGCACTTTATTTGCTGCTTTGAACAGCATTTTGAATAGCAAAATTACGCATTCATGTAAGCGGTTCACAAAATGTGGTCCCTAACCGGTAGCGTCAGCATCCCCTGGGAACTGTTAGAAATGCATGTTCTCTGGCCTCACCCTAGACCTGCTGAATCAGAAACCCTGGGGGTGGCCAGCAATAGGCGTTTTAAGCAAGCGTTAGGTGTGATTCAGATGCAAGCTAGAATTGCGGAATTGCTGGCTTACATTTTAATAGCTTGCGAACCATCTTTTCCAATGCAAAGTAAAACGAAATCTAAATGTCTCAGCATTTTAAATTCCTTACCTCTTTGACAAATAACTGGGGAAATTCCCAGATATTATTATCTGTTGATTCTTGCAGAGATATCCATGTGTAACTTTCTCAACTGCCTTGGGTGGCGTTTGTTTAATCATGAAGCAGTAATAGAATGATTTTGGAAATTAAGCAAATGAATCTGCTCTCACTTCGATTCTCTAGAAGTACTTTTCTTTTGGAGTTACAGATATTTATAGCTTTATCATACATTACACAGATCAGTAGGCTTTTATTTCCAACACCTTCACAATCCCATCTCTAGAAACAGTTACGATCAAGCCCTGCGTTGTCTGGACTGTGGCAACGTCTGAGATGATGTCCTGATGTCCCACTTGGGGCCCCTTCTAGGAGTCATCAGTGCCATCACTCCAGCCTACCTCCTGCTTATTCTGAATTTCCTGTTTGATGGTTAAAGGTCAAGGAGAAAGCCAGAAGTTAAAAGCCTGTGCCACATTCCGCCTCTTCTTTACATTCCCTGTCACCATTGACTATTTATGTGTCTGCCTCAAACCCCCAGATTGGGGCTGCTCAAAGGCAAGGACAGGCTGGGTGTGGTGGCTCATGTCTGTGATCCTAGCACTCTGGGAGGTCAAGGTGGGAGGATCGCTTGAGGTCAGGATTTCGAGACCAGCCTCAGCAAGAGCGAGACCCCATCTCTATCATCTCTGCTAAAAATAGAAACAATTAGCCTGTGTGGTGGCGCATGCCTGTAGTCCCAGCTACTTGGGAGGCTGAGGCAGGAGGACCACTTGAGCCCAGGAGTTTGAGGTTGCTGTGAGCTAGGCTGACACCATGGCACTCCAGTGCAGGCAATAGAGCAAGACTCTGTCTCAAAAAAAACAGGCAAGGATGATGGATCTTTGATTCCTCTTCTTCGAGGCGGGCATGCAATAGATGTTCATGGGCAGGAGAGAGCCCAAAGCCAGCGTGGCTGAGAGGCTTGCAGAAGTCTGTGGAACTCTTTGGTGCCTCCACCGCTGCTTTCTCTTGCTCACTTGGTGACACTGTCTCTCTTTTTCGGGTGGGTGTTTATTACCTACCTTGCTCCACCCGGCATTCTCCAGCGACTTCGTAAATGATTGACTATGTTCATCCCCAAAACTCTGCAGCAGTCAGCCTTTGGAAACAGAATGGAAGAAAGGAGATTCACAGCTAAAAGCTTCCTAATGAGGACACTGTGAACATGTTATTTTCAACATTCAACTCCCAAGTTTGAATAATTCATGAAAAAAAGAAATCTGTTGAACTAGAAGTGACTGGGCTATTTTAATGAAAGGAGAGATTTAGAATGTTTTAAGAGCTGGAGATCAACAGTTTCATGAGGGAACCCCAGGCAGGGAGAGGAAGTGACCAGCCCAACGCTCAAGGGATCAGTGAACTCAGGCCTTCTGTGTCCAGCACCCTCAAGGTCACCTGGGAGCTAGAGGTCAACCCGAAACTAGAACTCAGGCCTTGAGATGCACATGCCCAGCCCTTTCCACTGAGCCGTGCAACTTGCCACAGGGACACCAGAGGGTGGGCAGGCCCGAGGTCCCCTCTCCTGCACTGCTGGGTCACAGAAGACACAGAAAGATCATATTTCGTTTCCTTTTCCCTCTTCAATGATCTGGCCCAGTTAGTTTCTTCTCTGGCTGCACATTAGAACCCCCCAGGGAGCTTTTACAAAACTCTGATGCGAGAACCGCCCCAGTCCAATTAAATCAGCCTCCGGAGGCGGGGCCCAGGCTTCAGGCATTTAAAGTCCCCGTAGGTGGTTCCAACCTGCAGCCAATCTTGAAAAACACTGGGTCTGCTCCCTTCTCTCTCTTGTTTCTCCTATTCTTCTGAAGGCTAGTATCCTTCCCTTGCTCCTTCTGTTTTCTTTTTGCTGATCCTCCGGTTTTAACACTGTAAGCACATGGCTTGAGTTCAGGGCGCTGTCATTCCAAGCCATTTGAGACATTAGCCAAAACCTTAGCCTGGTAGTCCCCTTCTCATCTACATGTCTCTCTCTTAGCTTGGTTGGGTCTCTGTATCCCTCCTCCCAGCCTATGCAGGGTCACCTCCCAAGGCCTTACTCTCCCAGGAGGGGCTACACTATAGCCCTTCCCTCAAAGCCTCCCTCCTCCTTGGCTCCAGCCTCCTGGCAACCATGAGGCTGGACTGGAGGAGCTGGGAGCCCAGCCTGGAGGGAGAGTGGGGGGGCCTGGCTGCTCCTGTGATTATTGGTCCCAGAGGGAATAATTCTTCCAGCAGCTCTTCGTTCTTTTTCTTGCTGGCTAAGTGTGTGGGTGTACAGCAGGCATTTGCTAGGGAACGTCGGCAAAAAATAAAACTTTTCAAGCTTCAATTCTGCAGACAGATTGAGAGGCCTCCCAACAGTTCAGAACTGCTGAATCTGGCTCCATCCACCCACCTACCCCCCCCAGGAAGTGGTGGGTCGAGTTCGATGTGTTTTGATTTGCTAACAGTGGCCTAGCTTATGGGAGTTTAAATCATAAGGGTGATGCTTAAAAATAATCAGTCAACAATTAATTATTGAGCACTCACTGCATGCAGGGCACTCTGCTAGGCACTGATGAAACCCAAATGGAATGTCACCTCTGCTGAAGGTACTTTGTGGGCAATGGAAAGAAAGGGAACAGGGATGGGAAGGGGGCAGGGGTGGCAAGATGACAGCTGTGTGTTTGACTTCCCAGGATTGAAAGTCCTGAACTGTTTGTCCAGTCCATTCTCACCAACCAACCATATCTCAGCCTCCATATTGTTTTAATCTTGCCATTTGACCCCCAAGACATTTGGGCCCCTCAGAGAGCTTAGCAAACACTATCCCAAGACAGCTGCAGCTTCTTTCACAATCCATCTCCATCTTCCTCTGTGCCTGTGTCTTTTTGTCACTTTTCGACTCCCACACCTTATCTCCCTTGTTCTCTCTCAGATACATAACATTTTTTCATGACTACGTAAAGAAATAAATCCAAGCTGTCAGCCTTTCATCAAGGCAATAATGAATATTACAGATAGAAATAACTAACACACAATAAGATTAACAACAGATAAAATGGCAAGTAGAGAAAAAAAAAACGGTTATTGACAAAAAACTGCCTGAAGAATCAAATCTTCTTGACAGAATGTAGACACTCAAATCTGATTAAGAAAAATTGGATTCGGTAGAAATAATGGTCCCAAAGTAAAACTCACAAAGGTGGGTGATATTATAATTGGTAAAATTGGACATGGACAAAAACCTAATAATGAATCAAATTTTGTTGTAAAATTTAAACAGAAAAAGAATTGATGCCATTGAAAATTACTTCAGTGAGCTATATATAAAAATGGTAAAAACTGGAAACTAACTGTGCTGTATGGAAAATCAATCAAGGAATTTTATTACCAATGACATTTGTTCTAGAGACAATTTTTCTAATGGAACTCTATCAATGTTGGCTCAGTTCTGATGAAAATGTTTATAGTCAAATTTCCATACAGGTAAAATAACAGTGAAACTACCCTGACCCCACAGAGTATGCGGGATGGAAGGGCAGCAAGGTGAAAGGTAAGTCGCCATGCCCGGGTTTGGGGAGGGTTTGGGAATCTGTATTTCTAAAAAAATTGCTCCATCTTTTGAATAGTTTAACAATTCTGAACAATTTAAATAAACCAATTATAAAAAAAATGTTTTGGAAACAACTAGGATAAATTTGAACATGGACAGGATGCTAGAGAGTATTAAGCAATTATTATTATTACTGTTAGGCATGATAATGGGTTTTTAGTCACTTTTTAAAAAGTCCTGTTATGGATTGAATTGCATTTCCCCCAAATTCATATATTGAAGCCTTAACCCCCAATGTGACTGTTTTAGGAGAAGGGCCTTTAAATAGGTGACTGAGGTTAAATGAGGTCACAAGGGCTGGGACTTAATCTAAGAGCTGGTGTCCTTATGAGAAGAGGAAGAGACATGGGCAGGGGAGACTTGCACAGAGAAGAGGCCATGTGGGGACACAGTGAAAAGGTGGCCATCTGCAAGCCAAGGAAAGAGGCCTCAGGGGAAACCAACCCTGCTGGCACCTTGATCTGGACTTGTAGCCTCTAGAAGTGAGTGGAGAATAATTTCTGTTGTTTAAGCTACCCAGCCTATAGTATTATGGCAGCCCTGGCAAACTGAGATGAGTCCTTATATAGTAGAGATACCTACTGAATTATTTATGAGTGGAATAATATGATGTCTAAGATTTGCTTTAAAATACTCCAGAAATAAAATTAAGGGTAGCAGATCGATAAAACAAGACTGGCTTAGGTTGACAATTACTGGAGCTGGGTGGCAGGTGCATGTAGGTTCATTATACTATTCTCTTCCACTGTGGATTGTGTTTGAAAATATCCAAATAAATGTTAAAAAGTCAACACACAGTGATTTTGATGCAGATAATTACCAAGATGGTAGATAATTACCAAGAAAAAATTTCCCATAATCTTGTGTTCTTTTCTAGGCTGCAATGGCCTGGAATAAAATGTGTTTCTAATATATATTTATAAATAAAATGTTAACTAAATGTAATAAGGCAATAGGGAAAAGAATCAAAATGCTAACTTCAGGCAGCAGAACTCTGGGCAAGAGGCCAGGGAAGGAGGAATCAACATTTATTTAGTGCCTAATGCATACTAGGTGTTTTGTAAACATCATCTTTGGATACTCACACATGTCTATGAAATAGACTTTTAAAATTTTAATATTTTAAAAACATTTTACTATGAAGAGACTAATGCCCAGGAAGAGTGAATTCCGAAGATCCACACACTAGGAAGTGACTGAGCTGGGATTTTATCCCATCTACCTGCCTCCAAAACTTGCGTTCTTTTCTCTATCCAATGCCTTCTTCCTAGATATTGCCAAATGCAGTATTTATGTCCTTTAGATCATAAAGGACAGAGGAATTCTAAGGAGGACGAGATCATGGAGAGATGGGGCCAGTTAAGACTATCAAAGGAGTTCGGCTTGGAGTTAAGTCCTGGAGGTGGAGAAACGACATGCGTGCAGCACAAGAGTGGGGGGGATGGCACGATGCAGAAGCTTGGTGGCAGGTAGACAACAGGAGAAGTACGAGAAGCCACTATAGGCTCCTGGGGAGATGTGGTGAAGGCAGGACTGGGATGTGAGCAATGGGATTGAAAGAGACGGTGTCCCAGGACTTGGGCCTAGACACAATTGGTAAAGATGACAGTGTCAAACCTAGGTGGGAAAGTATCAACAGGTGAGGGAAGCCAGGAGGAAGTTATTATAAGTAGGGAGGAAAAAAAGGATGAATTCGGTTTTAGAAATGTAGAATTAGAGGTGAAGATAGAACATGCTAGTAGAGAGGCTCAAATGGCAGTTGGATTGACAAAGTTTAGATGTGAAAGATCATCCGGTCTACTCCTTCATTCAAGAACTATGAATCCGACAACTAACCAGTCAGCACCCTGCAAATACAAAGCCTTCACCCCTCAGGTCTAGCTCACACTGCAGTGCAGAAGGTAATCATTCATTCTTTACATGCCTATTGTGCACCAGATGCTGTTCTAGTGCCGAGGGTTCCACAGTCCTGGAAGTGCATGGATTGCCTGGATGACTATAAAGACCCCCAGCTGGTCTATCTGCTTCCACCTTGGCCTTTCCTCTGTTTTTTCTCGGATAGTGGCCTTTAGAGTTGTATAGTCTATGAGAATGGAACCCCTTAGATTATGCTGTGAAATGCACATCCTGTGTGGCAGCATGTGACAGCACTGGTAAAAGTCAGATCATGTCACTCTTCTGCTCGGAACTGTCCCAGAGCTCTCCTGTCTGTTCCCTGCACATGTAAGCCATGATCTGGCCTCAAAGTGTTTGCGCTAGCAGTTCCCTCTGTCTAGAAAACTCTTCTGCCAGATATCCACCCTAATCTCCCTTAAAGGCTTTACTCAATGTCACCATCTCAATGAGGCCTGCCTTGGCCACCTGTTTTAAGTTGTAACAACCTCTATCTTCCTTTGCTGCATTCCTAATATCCTATACCCTGCTATTTTTTCCCCCTTAGCTCTTGTTTCTTTTAAACACAGTAATTATTTTAGTTTTTAAAGAATTATTTTTCTCCCTTCATTAGAATAGAAGCCAGACAAAGGCAAGGCTTTTTGTCTGATTTGTTCAATGCTCTCACCCTAAGAACTAACTACAGTGCCTGGCACATAGAAGGTGCTCAATGAATGAATGGATTCCTTATTTCATGAATGAACTATGGCATAACAGGGCAATTGATAGAATAAAGACATGAATAAAGTACTGGAGAACAAATAAGGGGTAGCAATCCTACCTACCTTGGGAGTGTCAGGAAAAGTTTTACACAGGAGATGACAACTGAGCTGAGACTTAAAAGAATGGCAGGTGGGTCAAGGCAGATAGATGTGGTAGGTGAATAATGGCTCCCAAAGATACCCAGATCCTTATTCCTGGAGGCTGGGGTTACACAGTAAAAGAGATTTTACAGATGTGATTAAGCTAAATATCTTGAGATGGAGAGATTATTTTGTGTTATCAGGGGACCTAAATGTAATCACAAGTATCCTTGTAAGGGGGAGACAAAGGTAGATTTAGCAGCAGCAGCAGATGTCCATGTGACAGTGGAGCAAGATGCTTTGCTGCTGGCTTTAACGGTGGAGGAAGGAGCCATGAGCCAAGGAATGCAAAGAATGTAGCTCTAGACTCTGGACAAGGCAGGGAAACAGATTCTTCCCCTGAGCTTGTGGAGGGAGCATGGCCCTGCTGGAACCTTAATTTCAGCTTGGTGAAACTGATTTTGGATTTATGACCTCCAGGACTGTAGGAGAATAAATGTGTGTTGTTTTAAGCCACCATGTTTGTGATAGTTTGTTCTAGCAGCCACAGAAAGCTAATCTAGCAGGCAAGGGCATCCTAATAAGAGGGAATAGTATGTAGAAATCATGAAAGTGACAGCATATTCAAGAATCCCCTGAAAAATTTAATGTAACTGGCTTAAGCAGTAGGGAGTGGAGAAAAGATGGGGTTGGAGAGGTGGCAGGGGCTGGATTGTGAAGGGCCTTGCATGCCACGCACAGGAGTTGGGTGTATTCTGTTGGCGTAGAGGAATGTGATGACCCCTCTGTTGTGCCGCACAGATTGCCCTTCGGCCCGATATATGCTCCCGGCTCCGGGGAGAGCTGCAGATGGCCCTTACTCTCAGCCCTGTTCTGGAATCTCTCTTCTGCACACAGCCACCCGGCCCAAGCTCACACCAACTTCCTGGGGCAGCCCACAACCAATCGCTGGTCTACACAAGAGTGTACTCTGTCATCTCACCCCAGTTCAGGAAAACTCTGAATAGCCACCCTAGTTTCAGAACTCCCTGTAGGGTTAGCTAAAGCCTTGTCATGATGACTTTGGAGCTAAATTTCTCTGTGTCCATTCCTGCCTTTCCCCCTCCCTTCCACAGGTGTTAAACCCAAGAGTCCTCCTTAATAAACATCCTGTGTGATTGTCTCCGTTTCGTTCTGCTTCCCTGGGAACTCACCCCACCCACGGGAGCTAAGAGGTCTTTAAACAGGAGAATTAAAAGTCAAATTGGCGTGGGTGGTGGTGAGGATAAGTCGGATGAGTGTGAAGGTGGGCTAGGCTGGGGAGAGACTGGAGGAGAGATCAGTTAGGAAACTGGGGCAAGATTCCAGGTGAGAGATGATTCCAGGTGAGAGATGACAAAGTCCTGGCAAAAGCAACTCTACACGTGGGTCATCAACTTTTCCATAAACAGCCTCATGGAGCCTAGTTCATTGCATGTTAATTAAAAGAAATTCTTCCTTACAGGCAACACAAGTGAAAATATGCACATTACATCAAACTAAAAAGCTTGTGCACAGCAAAACAAAAACAAAACAAAAAACCAACACCCCCCCCAAAAAAAGCCAACACAAAAAACCTCCAAAAAACAAATAAACCCAAAACCCAATAATCAACAAAGTGAAGAGACTACCTGCTGAATGGGAGAAAATATTTACAAACCATTATCTGATAAGGGGTTAAATATAATAGGAACACAAACAACTAAATAGCAGGAAAACAAATAACCTGATTAGAAAAAGGGAAAAAGGACTGGAATGGACATTTCTCAAAGAAGACATATGAGTGGTCAACAAGTATATGAAAAAATGCTCACAGCACTAATCATCAGAGACATGCAAATTAAAACCACAATGAAATATCACCTCACACCTGTTAGAATGACTACTGTCAAAACAGTAAAAGATAGTAAGTATTGGTGAGAATGTGGAGAAAAAGGAACCCTTGCACACCTTGGGGTGGGAATGTAAACTAGCACAGCTATTATGGAAAACAGTATGGAGGTTCCTCATAAGATTAAAAATAGAACTACCATATGATTCAGCAATCTCACTGCTGGGTAGATATCCAAAGGACATGAAATCAATGTATTAAATAGATATCCACACTCCCATGTTCATTGCAGTATTAGTCACAATAGCCAAGATATGGAATCAACCGTAGGGTCTATCAATAGATGAATGGATAAAGCAAATGTGGTCCATATACACAATGGAATACTATTCAGTGACATGGATGTGACAACATGGACGAACCTGAAGGGTAGTATAAGTAAAACATGCCAGGAACAGAAAGACAATACCACATGATCTCACATGTGGAATCTAAAAAAGTCGAACTCATAGAAGTAGAGAGTAAAGTAGTGGTTACCAGGGAAATAAATTCAAGAGCTCTATAGTCCAACATGGTGCCTGCAGTTGATGACAACGTGTCCTACAGGCATACCTCACTTTATTGTGCTTTGCAGAGATTGTGTTTTTTACATATTGAAGGTTTGTGGCAATCCTGTGTCAAGCAAGACTATTGGTGTCATTTTTCTAACAGCATGTGCTCACTTCATGTCTCTGTGTCACATTTTGGCAATTCTTGCAATATTTCAAACTTTTAAATTATTTTTATATCTGTTATGGTGATCTGTGATAAGTGATCTTTGATGCTGCTATTGCAATTGTTTTGGGCACTGTGAACCACACCTGTATAAGACAGTGAACTTAATGGACATGTTAGGTATGTTCTGATTGCTCCACCAACTGGCTGTTGCCCTGTCTCTCTTTCCTCAGTTCTCCTTGTTCTCTGAGACACAACAAATTTGAAATGAGGACAATTAATAAGCCTACAATGTTTCCTCTAAGTGTTCAAGTGAAAGGAAGAGCCCTATGTCTCTCATTTTATTTTTTTTTGTTAGTATCTTTTCAAACAAATAGCTCTTTAAACAATTATATTTTGTTCATGTAATTAATACATTTTATTGAGTAGCTGCTATATGCCAGACTCTGTTCTAACTCACTGGGATTAAAAAAACAAAAACAAAAACACAAAACACTGTAATCCTAGCTCTCTGGGAGGCCGAGGTGGGCGGATCCTTTGAGCTCAGGAGTTCGAGACCAGCCTGAGCAAGAGCAAGACCCCATCTCTACTATAAATAGAAAGAAATTAATTGGCCAACTAATATATATAGAAAAAATTAGCCGGGCATGGTGGCACATGCCTGTAGTCCCAGCTACTTGGGAGGCTGAGGCAGCAGAATTACTTGAGCCCAGGAGTTTGAGGTTGCTGTGAGCTAGGCTGACGCCACGGCACTCACTCTAGCCTGGCAAATAAAGTGAGACTCTGTCTCAAAACAAAAAACAAAAAACAAAAAAAAAAAACACAAAACAGAGGCTCCTGTGGAGTTTACGAGGTGGAGATAAATTTTAAGAACAAACAAAAGATAATTAATTATATGAGACATTAATATGAGAATAAAAGCTATAAAGAAAGTGGAGCAGGGTGATAAAGATTAGAAGTGCTACAAAGTCTATGTCTCTCAGTTTAAATCAAAAGCTAGAACTGATTAAGCTTAGTGAGACAGTCATGCCAAAAGCTGAGATAGACCAAAGCTAGGCCTCTTGTGACAAGCAGTTAGGCAAATTGTGAATGCAGATGGAAAGTTCTTGAAAGAAATTAAAAGTACTACTCCAGTGAACACACAAATGATAAGAAAGTGAAACAGCCTTGTTGCTGATAGGGAGACAGTTTTAGTGGTCTGGATAGAAGATCAAACCAGCCGTAACATTCCCTTAGGCCAAAGCTTAATCCAGCGCAAGGCCCTAACTTCCTTTGATTCTGTGAAGCCTGAGAAAAATGAGGAAGCTATGGAAGAAAAGCTGGAAGCTAGCAGATGTTGGTTCATGAGGTTTAAGGAAAAAACCCATCCTCATAACATAAAAGTGCAAAGTGAAGCAGCAGTGCTAATGTAGATGCTGCAGTAAGTTATCCAGATCTAGTGCTATCATAATTGATGAAAGTGGCTACACTAAATAACAGATTTTCACTGTAGACAGAGCAGCCTTTTATTGGCAGAAGATACCATCTAAAACAGGAATTTCACAGCTAAAGAGAAGTCAATGCCTGGATTCAAAGCTTCAAAGGACGGGCTGACTCTCTTGTTAGGGGCTAATGCAGCTGATGACTTTAAGTTGAAGCCAGTGCTCATTTCCTATTCTGAAAGTCCTAGGAGACTTAAGAATCCTGCTAAATCTACTCTGCCTGTGCTCTAAGATGGAGCAACAAAGCTTGATGATAGCATATCTGTTTACAACATGGTTCACTGAATATTTAAAGCCCACTATTGAGACCTACTGCTTAGAAGAAAAGATTCCTTTCAAACTATTATTGCTCATTAACAATGCACCTGGTCACCCAAGGGCTCTGACGGAGATGTATAATACAAGGAGACTAATGTCTTTTGATGCCTGTTGACACAGCATCCATTCACAGCCCATGGATGAAAGAGTATTTTGACTTTCAAATCTTACTGTATTAGAAATACATGTCATAAGGCTATAAACGCAATAGATAGCGATTCCTCTAATGGATCTGGGCACAGTAAATTGAAAATCTTCTGGAAAGGATTCACCATTTTAGATGCCATTAAGAACATTCATGTTTCATGGGAAGAGGGTAAAATATCAACATTAATAGGAGTTTGGAATAAGTTGATTCCAACCATCATGTATGACTTCGAGGGGTTCAAAACTCCAGTGGAGGAAGTAACTGCTGATTGGGTAAAAGCAGCAGGAGATTTAGAATTAGAAGTGCAGCCTGAAGATATGACTAAATTGCTGTAATCTCATGACAAAACTTGAATGGATGAGGAGTTGCTTTTTATGGATGAGCAAAGAAATTTGTTTGAGTTGGAATCTTCTCCCGGTGAAGATGCTCTGAACTTGTTGAAATAACAACAAAGGATTTAAAATATTACATAAACATAGTTGATAAAGCATTGGGAGAGTTTGAGAGGAGAGGATGGATTCCAATTTTGAAAGAAGTCCTACTGTGGGTAAACTGCTGTCAAATAGCTTCACATGCTGCAGAGAGATCTTTCGTGAAAGGAAGAGTCGATCGATGTGGCAAACTTCATTGTCTTATTGTAAGAAATTGCCATAGCCACCTCAACCTTTAGCAACAACCATCACTCTCACGTCAGCAGCTGATCAACAATGAGTCAAGAGCCTCCATCAACAAAAAGATTATGACTTATTTAAGGCTCAGATGATTATTATCATTTTTTAGCAATAAAGTATTTTTTAATTAAGACTACCTATTTATAGACCTGCTATTGCACACTTAATAAATTACAGTATAGTGTAAACATAGCTTTCATAGGTACTGGGAAACCAAAAACATTTGGGTGACTCATTTTTTTGCAACATTTGCTGTATTGCTGTGGTTTGTAAGTGAACCAGCAATATCTCTGAGGTATACCTGTATTCTTGAAAATGGCTGAGACAGTAGATTCTAAGTGTTCTCACCACAAAAAAAGATATGTATGGGAGGTAATACATATGTTAATTATCTCAATTTAGCCAGTCCACAATGTATACATGTTTTATAACATTATGCTGTACGTAATAAATATGTACAGTTTAAATTTTTGTCAACTAAAATAATAAATTAAGGAAAAGACACCCTTTCTCTTCATGGTCCAAATCATTGCATTTTGCCCCTCCTTTTTAATCCTGTCTTGTGAAACAAGTCTGCTTCCTTACCAAAATTATCTTCTCTGTTTCCCTGGTGAATAATCCGCTTTGACAAGCAGCTGATGATTTGATCAACCATTCTTAGAGCAAGAAGCCTACTATACTGGAAAATGTCCTTTCAACTTCTCCTTGAATACCTCTAGCATCAGAGGTCTCATTATCTTACAAGGCTGTGTATTTTCATCCTTAGTAGAGAACCTTCTATTAAGCCTAAAACTTCTCAGAGCTTTCACGTGCTTCCAGTTCTGAGATATTAATATGACCATCAACACGGAACGAAGTGTTTAGAGGTCCTGGTTTTTGAGTCAAAGAGAAATTGGTTCAAATCCCAACTTTGCTACTTAAAATGATCTTCATCCATTTGTTTGGACTACTTTGTCTCACTGTAAAATGGGGATAAAAATAGAATCTACCTCATAAGGCTGTTGTTATTAATAAAAAAAGAAAAGAATGTGTTTAAAATATGATGCCTGGCACATGGTAAATGCTTAATAAATGGCAGATATTATGAATGTTAGATGTCAATTGAATATGTCTCTTCAAAAAGCATTATGTTATGACTTGTACCCTCTTTAGGGGGAGAGGGGAAGAAGAGAAAAGAAACTCTGTCTTCTTATTGAGTTGTGATGTACCTGACATCTTTGAATGAAGTGCATCTGAAGCACAGTAACGGTGTGTGGACTCTCATTCAGGACATGAGGAGGGTATAATCAAGGTGTCTCTCGGCTTATTTCTGCCTACTTAGGAGGAAAAAGAATTTGTTTTCCATTTACCAAACAGCAGCCCTGCATAATAAGGAGGGATTGATTTTCTCAGCATTCCATTAGCTCCGGGTCTTTCAAGACAGCATAATGCACTCCAGAGGGGAGCTGAATTGCATCACTGGGGAGCTGGAAGGGACCTGGAGAGGAGTCAGGCTGGAGGCATAGCTTTCAAAGGGAATAAATTCTACTCTTCCTACATTTGCCGTTTATGTGTTTTCCGTATTCTTTGAAGCTTGGCATTTTATACCCACAGTTCTGATCCAGACACACGTTCCATAACCAGCTCAGCAGCTGACCCAGTTAAATAATAATGAGTGGATTTTCATAAATCTAAACATTTTCTCTCGGAAGAACCCAGTAGAAGAGGCTGCAGGGTGGTGGCTGGGGGAGAAGTCATTAGTGGTGATATTGAAACTCATTTGATTGATGGTGCTAAAGACTAGCTGTCTCCACACATTAAACCACTGGTGGGAGAAAAAGAAAAATGTAGTTAATCTACTGGTTGTGTGTCCACCTGGCATTCATACGAGCGAAAGATAGAAACTGAGAGGAGAAAATATTGTCTTCCAGGGGATGATTTTTATTCCGCATAGGAGAAAAGTTGCTTATTGGAGATTTTTGTGGGAAATATAGTATAGACAGTAGTGTGAAGGCAAATGTTTAACTGACTCTGGGGTGGGAGGAGCCCTGGTCGGTAGAAATTGCTCATTTTCATGCCTATTGGCCTACTGGCTGCTCGGCTCTCTGGCTGCTTTACTAGAGATTTGACATCTGAGATTCTTTTGCCAGTAGGTCCCTTTCTTCAGTTTGATACACTCTCTTCCCTTGGCTTCCAGGATATCACCCTGTCCTGGTTTTCCTCTTATATGGTCAGCAGTTCCTTCTCAATCTCCTTTGCTGCTTCTCCCTCACTTCTACAACCTCTAAATGTTGCAGTGTCTCAGATTCCAGTCCTTGGACTTCTTCTCTGTTCTGCCTCCCTCACCCAAGGGTGACTTATTCAGTGTCGAGATTGTATAGATCACCTAATAACCCCCAGCTCTGAGCCCTCTCCTGAGCTCCAGACTCATCTACCCAATTGCCCACTTGGAAACCATGCTGGATGGCTAGCAGACACCTCAAACCTAACATACTCAAAGCTGGACCTCTGGACACTCTGTCCTCAGAAACCTGCTCTTCCTTCATCTTCCCCAGAAGATGGCAACTCTATCTCTCTAGTCGTTCAGCTCAAAACCTATGAGTCATTCTTGACTTGTCTTTCTCTAACAGCTCCAATATAATCCAATCCAGAAGCAAAGACTGTTAACTTTGTCTTCAAAGCATCCGTGATATAACCATGTCTCACCCCCTCCACCACCTTCACCATGGACCAAGCCACCATCTGTCATGTAGGTTAACGTTGCATTGGCTTTCTAATAAATCATCCTGCTCCCATTCTTGTCTACTGACATTCAGCATCCCACCCCAGTGCGCACCTAGAGTCAGTTCTCAACAGCAGCATGAGTGCGTCTGTTGACAAGTTAGATAATTTCATTTACCTCATAGGGTTGTTGTATGTATCACAGTATCTGTCACATGGTAAACATTCTATTTTTTGTTAATTATTATTTTCTTATTTAAATTTACTTATTTATTCTACTATGTGATTTCTAATATCAGATTTTGTTGGTTCTCAATGATAAACAGCTTGTGCTTAGAACATGGCACCCATGATTATGAAGGTAGCTGAGTAGGTACAAACAATGCCCTCAGAAGAGCTATTTTAATAACTGAGACCAATTTAGTTGTTTAATTTAGAGGGTGAAAACTTTCCAACTTAGGAATATGAGAAAAAAAGTCTCTGTATTTTTTCTTCTTAGCAAACCTTTCTGTGATATCTACGCCTATCCCTTATTTTTAAAATTTTGAGGTATAATGTACATGCAGTGAAATTCATTCTTGTTAGTGTACAAGTCTATGAGTTTTAATAAATACATACAGTCAGGTAATCATCATAACCTGATGTAAAGGGTAAAATCATTCCAGGCATTGGAGGATCTTCCATGTGTTTCGATCAGTAGGAGGAGTGATTTGTAAATGAGCAAAGTCATCGTTTTGTTCACAATGGCTTCATTCAAAATAATTTTACAAGTACTTAAAAATAGTTTGTTGTCCTTCCTTCTTAAGAAAGATAAACATTTCCTTTGTTTGCACATATTGATTTGCCTTGTAAGCACTTTTCTCACTGAGGAAGTCCGGCCCGCTTAAACACCAGGATTACGCTGTCGTGGGTAAGGTCTTGCTATGCTCTTACGGGTCACTATCCATGACCAAATTGGGCCCAGGATCTTCATCCAGACTCAGGTGCTCCCTACTCATTTTTTCTTGTTTGTTTTTTTCTTAAGATAGTTTTTCATGGGTGCAGAAAGAATATTAAATTAACAATAACAATGGAAAAAGACACATTTTCAATACTCCTGGCATAAATAGAACCAGCCCTTTTTAAACTAACGTGGTCTTTTACTAGCACAGCTATAACATTTTATGGGCCTTTTATGTTTTTTTAAATTATTATGACTGTTGTGCTGCTGCTGCTGGTGAGGTGGTTCTTAACTCTGGCTATATACAGTAATCATAAAGGGACTTCAGAAACAAACAAAAATGATCCCAGGCCCTGCTCCAGAGCAATTGAATTAAAAATCTCATAGAGTAGGACCCAGGAATTATAAATTTTTAAAACTCCCCTGGGATAGTCTAGGTGCCACCTACATTGAGAACCACTGTTCTACCTGTGCACAACTTCCTGCTTAGTTTTGGAGGTCTTTCCCTGGAAAGGTGGGCAAAGCTGGAGGCAGCCCACTATAGAGGGAAGATCACAAACCTGAAGTTAGAAGACCTCTAATAGTTTTAGCTCTGATGCTAACAAGCCATGCGAACTGGCCTCTTTGGGCATTAGTTCAGGGTCAGGACAAGGGTAAGGTGAATGAGGTACCATGGCACAGAATTTAAGGAGACACTGTTAGTGCTGGCTACACTTACTTTACCCTGAAAATGAGTGCCTGCTTAAATTTTGTGCCCCAAGGATCTCCTTTGCCTTTCTCTAGCCCTAGGTCTGCTCAGTTTCCTCATCTTAAAATGAGGAGAGGGGCTTGACTGTCTCTGTAATCTTTCCCAGGGCTAACATTTTATGTCCCAAACCTACAGCTTAGGCCAAGACAGAATCAGTCAAAGTTAAGGCTTGTATAATTACCCAGTGGAGTTTGGTCAATTGCTGAATAATTCAGGCCAAAATTATCCTCTTTTTTCTGCAACAGGAGGGTGGATTTTCTTTGCTTTGCACTTTAGGAAGGTTGCAGGAACAATGCTCAGTCACCTTACCTTAATTTTATCAACAGTCCTCACTGGCTGTAGTACTTTGTTTTTGACTGTTACTTTGACTTTCAGCCCAGATCCTGCACAAATTGCCATGCCATTTCTTGCCCCGTGATGGTACATTCCCTTGTGTAATCCAAAAATTCTCAAAATATGTATGTTGATGGGGGAGGGTAGTGTAAAGGTATACAGTTAGCTGGGCCCCCTAGGGGTCATATTTATTTTATTTTATACGTTAAATGACTTGGACAGAAGGCTTGGGTCTGTGGCATGTAGAGTTGACTCTTACTAGCTGATTTTTAAATTTCAAGAATTTAGTGAGCTGCTTATTAAATATAATGCCATTAAAAATTAAATTGAATACACTTACACTTGAATATATTATATTAAAAGCAAAGATAAGAAATGCTAAAACTTCTTCACTTCCTAATTATTTTACTATGTTTCACTGTTATCATGTTCTTGAGGTTATTCACAGCTACTGTGTCTGTTGGGTAGAAATATTAAGGAATGGTGTGCTGCCATATGGTCTTCTCAGCTCTGTATTCAATGACATCATGTGGTATCTGGAAGCCAACCACAGAGGGAGTGTTTACACTGTGGAAATTTCTAGCAGGTGCTAGGAATGAGGCCTTTTTCACTTGGCGATCCAGTTATTGAACATTTATCAGCACAGCACTGGCTTTGGTTAGCTAAAAAGTTGAAAAATATGCTACTTGTCACTTATGCTTGCCCTGCAAGGAGCTTCGTGTAGTGAAGAGATAAGTAGAGAGAGATATGCATTGACCAGTTCTGCTAATAATTTGAGAATACCATCTCTGTCCTTCAATTCCCCCCCCCCCCCTAAGCAGGCAGAACTATAACACTTTCCCTTGTTATCCCATAAGGTTATTGTGAAAACAAAAATTCATTTTTGGCTCTTAAAAATAGTTCTGTGTTTTATGGCTTGTGGTTTAATGAAAGGGCTCCAAAAAATGAATACCTTTGTCTTAGTCTTTCTTGTACTACTATAACAGAATACCATAGACTGAGTAATCTGTAAACAATAGATGCTTATTTGGTGCATGGTTCTTGAGGCTGGGAAGTCCAAGTTCAAAGGGAAGGTCCTTCTTGCTTCATCATAACATAGTAGAACCTATCACATGGTGAAACAGCACAGGTAGAAGAGGTAAGGGAGCCAAACTCATCCTTTGTAAGGAGGCCACTCCAGAGGTAATGAGCTCACTCCTCTGATAACAGCATTAATTCATTTATGAGGCCAAATTCCTTATGACCCAATCACCTCTTAAAGGTCCTACCTTTTAACACTATTGCTTCAGGGATTAGGTTTCCAACACATGAACTTTGGGAGACACATTCAACCCATAGCAACCTTATATAAACACAAGGCATTATTACAAAGGCTTGTACAGTCTCAAGAGAACAGTTAACAGATATGAAGGCATGAAGCTAGAAAATAAAACATAAATTTTCTGCTTTTGCTATTTTCTTTACCTTAGTGTTTGGCTGGATGAGGAGTGATAGGATAGCATTAATGTGCTCATCTTTGGAAATGGTGCCTTTAGGGGAAGCCTTGATACATCCTTAAAGCAGCTTTTAAGGTGGCACATTTTTGTTTTGCTGGGATACTTGAGTGGCTAAATTAACTCAAGGCTAAAACTAAGGGTTATTAATAACTCAGAATTTTGTGTTAAAATTATTCATTTTTGGGCATTTTTTTTCACACACATAAAATGTGTGAACAAAATGTAAAGGGATTAATTTAGCACCTAATCTTGTGATTTATTTGTTGGAGCAAAGTGATAGGTGCCTCCTTACCTCCTTCCTCAGTTCTCACGCGTGATCTGTAGTTGTTGAACTGTGAGTTTGGGCCAGAGAGGGACAATGTCTATTCCTGATCCCTGCCCACTGTGGCCATTAGGCTCAACAACCTTGAGTGACCTGAACCCAGCTGGGGACTATAGACCCATGAGAAGGAGTAAAGTTAGTTACAGCAAGAAGGCTAGATCCATTTCAACCCCCAAAGTTTTGTCTGTAGAATAAGGAATAATTATTTTTCAAATTCATCCAAGCACTCTTGGTATGAATCAAACACAATTCCACTTCAAAGTCCTACTGAATCCATAGTGTCTTTGGGTCATTAGGGCCAAAGCTGTACTCCAGCCAAGGCTGCAGAAGTGCCGTAGCCAAGAGCACCTAGTTGAAGGGCTTCACACAGGGTTGAAACCAGCCCCAGCTGTCCTCCATGAGCCATTTGTCCTAGTTTGGGGCTGAGTTAGCCCTGAGAGGAAGTAGCACCATTTTCTAACTGATCCATCTAGAAAGTCCTCTTTTACCTCACTTTATAAAGGCATGCAAGTAGTAGCAGGGCCTCTGTCAGCATTATGTATGTTCTCAATCAATAAATACTAATAAATAACTACCAGAGTACAGGTGTCCAAGTATTTTTGCTGTAAGAAAAAGAAGTCTTGATGTCTAAACGGATTGGAAAACCGTGGTGAGATTTTCGATGTCTGAACTGACATTTCCAGTTCTCCTCTGAATATTGTGTGTGTGTATGTGAGTGTGTGCACACGTACCTGGGGTTGCAAAGCTCACCCCCTAATACAGACAGAATAACTGAATTTCACCAGTCTCCATTCTTTCCCAGACTCTGATAAAGATTCTACTAATCTTATGGTTGTCTTGGATCCAGCCACAATCTACTATGTATCTACTACTATGTATCTACTATTTGCTACACAGCAAGATGTCTTACAACTTATGTTAAAACAACAAACGTTTATTCTTTCTCATGATTTTGTGGGTCGGCCAGACTAGCTCAGTTGGGGCAGGATGGTCTAGAATGGCCTCCCTCATGTATCCGGTGGCTGGCTTGTTGTCAGCTGGGGCAGTGGGGAGACTTGGCCATGCATCCTTCGTGCTCCAGCAGCCCAGCTGGGGCTTGTTCACACGGTGGTGGGTGCAAGGTTCCCAAGAGCAGCAGGAAAGCAAACCCTGAGGTGCGAGCAGTTTGACAGCCACTGCTCTCCCCACGTTTATTAAAGTCACATCAGCAAAGCAAGTAACACGTCTGGCCCAGGGTGGTGGGACACAGACAAAGAGCACGGAAGGAAACTGTAGCCGTGATTACAAATCACCACACTCACTGATTTTAAAGACATTAGGGAACAAAATCCTACTCGCAGTTTTCATTAGAGAAAAAGAACTCTCTTCATTTGCCTAACATTATGGCTATGTAATTTAAAATTTTCTAGTACCTACATTTAAAAAAGTAAAAGAAAAACAGATCAAATTAATTTTCATACTGTGTTTTATTTAGCCCAATATATTAAATGTTATCATTTCAGCGTGTAATCAATATAAAGAATTATCAGATTTCTTTTTCTCTTTTTGTTTTTAATATTAAAACTAACCTGGTGTGTATTTCATCCTTATAGCGTGTCCGAATTTGGACTAGCTGTATTTTAAGTGCAATAGCTACATGGAACTAGTGGCTACCACACTGGACAGCACAACTTGAGAATATATACTTTATTTATTTAAAATTTATTTATTTTTAGTAGAGACCGGGGTATCATTCTTACTCAGGCTGGTCTCAAACTCCTGAGCTCAAACGATCCTCCCACTTTGGTCTCCCAGAGTGCTAGGATTACAGGCGTGAGCCACCACGCCGGCCTCTTTAATTTTTTTTCAAGGAAGGTAATACCTTTACTAAGTTCAGAAACTTTGGCAAATCAATGCAGTACTCTTTAATACAATAAAATCATATTTTTGTTGGAGTCATATATTACTTTAGAGGTAATTTTCACTGCAAAAATATTTAAGTACAAAACCAAAACACTGTGGTTTTTAATGGTGGTTTACAGCGGAGCAAGTTATTTTATACAAATTAATATCTTTTACAAGTATATAATTTCTCCTTGCAAAGCGAATTCCTTCACGAAGGCTGTTGAAGTTTACAGCAGCAGGGCCATAGTGTGTATATAAGAGGTGGCCCTGCTTCGTTCTGGGGCTGGTCCAAAGCCGGGTAGAGTTCTAACACATGAAAATTCTACCTTAAGGAGATTCAATGTCAATACCAATTTCCAAGTACTTTTAAAAAAACTGTGAAATTTTCACAAAAATACTGGAACTCTCAAAAATAGAAAGCCATTTCAAACAACACTAATTTCAGATGCTCCCTTTTATTTAGAAGCCAGCATCTCTCTGTTTTGATCACCTAGCCTCACATCAGCTTATTTTTTAAAAAGTCCTACCTAAAATATAGTCGTATTTTTAAAATAACAAATAAATATATTGCCACCTTGGAGAGACCTGGGGGACCCAACGTTGTCTACCAACTTTTATTATTTTTCCACAAATGCTGCTGCCGTCAGAGTCCTTATGCTTTCTCTTGCCGAAGTCGTCAGTTCTTCAATCTCAGCGTTTAATTTATGTATTACCCATTCCATTGCTTCTCCGCCTTTGTGTGCATTTGAAGATATCGTACTTGTCATCAGTCCGTCAAGGTAACTGCTAACGCTGACTCCTTTCAGTCTTCAGTGAGTATGGCTTCTTGAGTCAAAATAGTTTTTTCTGGGTCCTGAGGATGTGGTTTGTAAGTCTCTCATCTACTGAAACCATATGTGTAAATGAAATATTAGTAGATTTAAGTTCCACTGTTTTCTCGACAGAATCAACTACAGAATGTTCTTGCACATATGTTTTGGTTCTTGCTGCACCAATAAGAGACTTCAAAATAGAAGGCAGTCCCCACTCTGTGCTGAGAAGTCTATGGCTGTGCAGCTTTCCGGAAGGATCTATATAACTGTCCAACACATGCACTCCAATCACACTTGGGTTCATAGGGTTTGGGTATTTCTGCATTGCAGCTGATATAACTAACAGTTTCCCATGGGTGGTCAAAGACGTTCTCGGAAATCCAGATTTCATGGTGCTGGAGACCTATATGATGTCTGCGTGGTGCTCAACTTTATTTCTTTATTTACATGAGAAAACTGAGGCTCAGGGGGGATAAATAGCTTTCCCACGGTCACATGACTAGTTGTTTCAGGATTTGACCCCAGCTTGATATGACACTGAAGGCTTTATTCTTTCTACTATACCACACTGGCTGCTTCAAAAGGCATGACTTTTTTTGGGGGTGGGGAGGAAACACTTATATCATGTCCCTGCTTTTAAGATGTAAATTGTTCCCCTTTTCTTTAGTCTACTAGCTCTAATTCTCTCTGACTTCCAGGACTTTCAACAATTTAGCCTTAACCCTAATCATTAATTTCTACTGTTCTCCATTCATGCCAGTCTCCCTTCCTATAACATACCATGTTAACCTGGGAATTGGAATACATGTCTCACTCCTTTTTTTTTTTTTTTTTTGAGACAGAGTCTCACTCTGTCACCCTGAGTACAGTGCAGTGGCATCATCATAGTTCACTGCAACCTCAAACTCCTGGGCTCAAGCGATCCTCCTACCTCAGCCTCCCGAATAGCTGGAACTACATCCCACACTAAGACGCCCAGCTAATATTTCTAATTTTAGTAGTGATGGTCATCTCACTTTTGCTCAGGCTGGTCTCCAACTCCTGAGGTCCAGTAATCCTCCTGTCTTGGCCTCCCAAAGTGCTAGGATTACAGGTGGGCTAGGATGACCGTGCCTGGTCTGTTTTACTCCTTACTGCCTCCCTTCCGGGCTCTGTTCATCAACACTTTGATATGTACGTGCTCTTCTTTCTTTCTTGGTGGTGCTTTTTAAAATTTTTTTTAATAAAGGGTTGGGTGGAGGGACAGAATGATGGCTTGGGGTGGGGGATGAAAGGAGATAGAGGAGGAAAGGAAAGAGAGCTCGGTGGTGCTTTATCTCCATGGAAGCTGTGAGGTTCTCAGGGGCAAGAGCTATGTCAATGATTTCTCTCTGACTCTCCCACTCTCTATGTGTATTCTCATACTCCGTGTGCTCTGATGTACAACATTTTGTACAGTTCATTCTTGGTAGTGGGAGCTCAATAGGTCAGTCATCCATCTGAGCTGACATCAGAGGAAGGACCAAGGCTGCTCAGAAGAAGGATCTAATGTCCCTAGGGCTGTAAGCCTAGGGACATTAGGTGATGGCCTCCAAGTGCCCTCTTCCTCTGGAAGAGAAGGAAGGCAGCTGGCTGACCTGTGGCTGTGCCATGGGCCCGGGGCAGCCTGGCTCATCAGAGGCCCTCGACAGGTGTTTGTTGGAAGAATAGATCGACTGTACTAAGTCAGTTTGAGACCCAAGCAAGGAGGGATTGACAAACTGCCCACCACTGCCACAAAATTGGTAAACATGGCATTATTAAAACATTAAATTCTGAGTGTAAACCTGGTAGCAGAATGAAAATGGATATTAATGATTGACAATTAAAAATAGCAATTAAAAACTTCTCAGTCTGTAATTGATCTTTTCCAATATTACACCCATTTTTCTACCTCACCAGAGTATGTATATTTTCCAACTTCTTTTATAGTCCCCCGCTGGAAAAAATAGCATTAAAGATTGTTTTACTTCTGATAGATTCTTTCCACCATTTTACCTATTTTTCTTTTGAAGAGAGTATATTTTTAAGCTTCTTTTGTTATCCTCTGACGAAACATTGGAACCGTTTTGGTACTTGAGGTTTTTTTTCTTTCCACGTAATCAAGCTGATTAGTATCCCATATGGAGTGGAAACAATTGTTTTCAGGTATGCTGGTGTACAGTTAACCACAGAGCTGTGTTTACATGTTTCTCATTCCTTGTGGAAATTCTTAGACTTTGTTAGATAAAGATCTGACAGACTCTAACTTTGTGAACATTACAGCCTTTGGTTATCAGACATGGCTGCATCCTGTTCAGTGGCCTCTGGGATGAAATAATTTTCATTCTATAGAATGAACTTTGAAGAGCCTCCCCAGCATCCATTTCTTCCTGCCTCTTTCTAACAGCACTCTGGTGTTTGTTGAGGGATACCTCTACCAGTATGCAGAGTTGAGGTTTAGGGAAGCTGACCCTGCCTCCAGCTGCAGTGGGGGGCTGCACTGGTCTATGGATAATTCTACTCCCTTGCCACAGAGGTTAGTTTAGGAATCCAGACCTTATAGAATCAGTGAGTGGCATTCTCAGGCCAACGGGATTGGTTCAGGAGTTGGCATGTGACCAAACTCTGACCAATGAGATGAAATGGAAGGTTTTCATAAGCGCTTCATGATAAAAGGGTTCCTACTCTTAAGGTGTTAATGGATGAGATGGTCCCTTTCCTATGGATGTTGCTATGGCCAGATGGTGAGGTTAGGAAATACTACTGTCACCTTGGTTGCCCTCAGGACATTGCCAACCGACAGAAGAGGGAGGGGCCAAGCAAATCATAGCGAGAGGCAGATTTGGAGGCTGATGGAACTACACCTGATGGCTACCCAGCACCTGGACTTTTTCAGTTACATGAACCAATAAATCTCCTGTTAGGGTGTGAGCCGGTGCAAATGGAGTTTTCTATTACTTGCAGCCAGAAGCATTCTTGCTGATACAGACAATTTCCACCTTAGAAATGTGAATCATAAAATAAATCTTAAAAAATATAAACATAAATGTGTGAGTACATATAGAAAATAAAAGACAGAGCAGGCCTGGATGTAGTATAGTCCTCCCTTTTTCTATCTTCCAAATGAAGAAACAAGTTGGGAGAGTTTTTACAAAACTCGTTAGCGGCACAGCCAAGATATAAAAAAGAAGTGTACTTTGACAAATTCCTTCAGAGAAGCCCAGTGGGCAACCTGACATCAGACCCTCCCTTTGCCTAATCTTAGCAGCTCAGCCCAAGGCCTACAACTCTTCTTATAAAATATTTGAACAGAAAACAGTTCTGCGTGTCTTCTTATTTTTCTATACAAGGTTCTGTATAGTTTTGCCATTTTTCTTTAAGTGGCTTGTTTTTCTTTTAATTTAATGAAGAAATGGTTAAGAAGACAAAACCTCTACTTGCCTAAATATGAGCATGACACCCTGACACGAATAATGTAGTCAAATTCTATCTGGACCTCATTCTCTATCCCCAAGCAATTTGTCAAGATGTTTTTCTACATACAGAGACTTCTACTGCCAAGAATTCTGGTGGCAGTTGTCAGGCAATAAAATTACAATTTCCTGGCTAAAAATGAATGAACAAATGAATGATCTCTCCATTGACAGATGACATCATATTGTATAGATCTACTATAACTCTCTTGAAGACTCTGTTGCAGCCCTGGTTTAGAGTACTACTACCTCTATCCTTCAGAAGGGCTCTGAACTTTCTGAAGTTTAATAATTATACTAATGGAATATTTTCAAAACTTTTTTCAATATTACAAGAGATATGTCATTATTTACTATGCAAATATTATTGTGTTACATTGCA
Source organism: Mirza zaza (assembly GCA_008750895.1). NCBI lineage: Eukaryota > Metazoa > Chordata > Mammalia > Primates > Cheirogaleidae > Mirza > Mirza zaza. The sequence continues at coordinate 199,909 of VSMD01038316.1, read as the reverse complement.
AAACATTTGTAATATGGCCATAACAGAGTTACACTTGCCTAATTATTTAATCCTAAAGTTTCTTCTTTTTGGAGACAGAGTCTCACTCTGTTGCCTGGGCTAGAGTGCCATGGCATCAGCATAGCTCTCAGCATCCTCAAACTCCTGGGCTTAAGCAATCCTCCTGCCTCTGTCTCCCAAGTAGCCGGGACTACAGGCATGGCCCCCATGCCCGGCTAATTTTTTCTATATATTTTTAGTTGTCCAGATAATTTCTTTCTATTTTCAGTAAAGACGAGGTCTTGCTCTTATTCAGGCTAGTCTCCAACTCCTGACCTTGAGCCATCCTCCTGCCTTGCCTCCCAGAGTGCTAGATTATAGGTGTGAGCCACCGTGCCCAGCCCTAAAGTTTCTTCTTAAAAATTGGCTTACAATTCCAGAAGGACAATAAGCATGTAAGATTTCAGAAGAAAACACTCACTGTAGCTAAGAATATTTGAGAAGGTTTTAGCAGTGAAATCTGAGTTGGGCAGGTAGGATTCATCTGGGAGAGAAAAGGCAGGAAGGTATTTTATCTAGGGGAATGGTTTGGGCAACAAATGTGTAGTGATGAGAATGCATAAAGCTTAATTCAGGGAACAGTCAGTCGACCAGTCTGGCTGGAGCAGAGGATACTGGGAAATCCTTTTTGAAAAAATAATACTGTAGAAAATCTTAAAACCCAAACAAAGACTTTTGGATTTTTTTTCTTTCTGAAGACATATGGAAGCCTAGCACTAGTGGCTAGGAGGGAGGGATGAGAGCTTTAAGGTGAACCTGGTTGTAGAGTGCATGGCCCTGAAGAGGCCTGTTTTAGATGAAATAGTCCATGTGCAACCGGAAAACTTTGACTGAAGGAGTGGGAGTAAGAGTGGAAATGATGAGCCAGAGTGGGAGATTTTAGGAAGAATAAGGATCAGCAGCTCTCGGGGACCAACTGGAAAAGGAAGTCCGGATGGAGAGGACATCAAGATGATTCAAGGTTTGCAGCCTCCATAATGGGTAGATGAAACTGCCCTTGGAAAAAATCAGGAAATGCAGAAAAGGGAGTCAGAATTAGAGGTTAAGAAAAAGAATTTGTTCCCCGACAGACTTTGAGGTGACAGTAAAACAATGGGTTAACACTGCTTAGGAGGCAGCTGGAAAGAAGTAATGGGAGGTGAGATCAGTCAGGGCTGGAGCCCAGGCCCTGGGAGCGGTTGCCTTCTTCAAGACTGCTCCTCCTTCCTTCCTAAGGGAATCCCACCTGTGTTTGGACAGAGCTATGCCCAGGTAGAGAGGATAAACCACGATTGGCCTAGATACCCAGATACAGCAACTCCTTTCCCTTTGATTGGTCAAGGGTGAGAGTGTGATCCAGTTCTGGCCAATGAGGCAGAAGGGCTTCTGGGAAGGGAGAGGGCTTGATTTGCCGTCATCTTCCTCCTTCCTCGTGTCCCTGTCAGGGGAGCATGGGATCTCTGGAATGTGGCCAACACAATGTGATGCCAAAGCAGAAAGGCGTCAAGCTGGGCCGCTGAACCAAGTTTGGAATTACCTACCTGCAGGCTCCGTCTTGCACATGTGCTTATCAAATGCCTATGTTATTTAAGTCACTGTTAGTTGCTATTTTATTACTTCCAGCTGAAGTTATCTTAACTGATACAGATGTAATTATTAATGCCCGTGAGAATGCATGCGGCCTGAGAAGGGGGAAGAGGAAGACAAAGCCTAGAGATAGACTCCTATTTAGGAGAGGGACGATTTTTGCTAATTAAACTTCAAAATTTTTAATTTAAAAAGCTGCATAGAAAACTTGTTTTAATCGTGAAAACATACCCTTCATCCCCCGACATACGGACAACCTCCCTCCCTCCCTCCAACCCTGTGCATTTTCCAGAGAGCCTATGTTTCAAATGAAAGGTCAAAAAGGAGATCGGTTTCAGTTTGGAGCTCCAGGAGGGTGATTATTTCTCTAATGTGATCTGCTTCCTGTTGCTAAAACACAGCCCTTTCAAATGAGAAGATTGTTTGCTAAGTGAGGCATCTCCTTCCTCTTTCTCCTTGGGATGAATTAGAGAGCAAGAAGAATTAGTCTGAGGCTCCTTACTGTGACCGTACTGAGGAGCTTTATGTATTCCCCGGGGATAGTGGCCTGCCACCGAGAGGCCACAGGCTGGAGTGACAGAGCTGACTCATAGGGTAGGGAGAAAATGGCCTGGATCTTTGACAGGGGTAAGCAGTGTCCGATTCCTCCTGGGGGGAGGAGGGAGAGGTTATGGCAATGAAAGCCATATCTATTCCACCGGGCAATTAATGCCACTATTTTTCTTGAAAAAGCATTTTTTTCTTAAGCCACTGAGGATAATTTATCCCCCATCTTGACAGAACCTACTAATGACTGCTAATGGATACATTCTTTTAATAAGCGAAGAGGCACAAGAAAATTGCTAGATATTAAACAGAGTCCCACACGTCTTATCTGAGTCTATAATGGCCCTATCAAGTGACCTAAGTGAAAGAAATGTGACTCTTCGGAGGTATAGGAGTCTATTTTTCCTCAGCGCAATATAAATTCACTGCTAGAAAGAACTGTAAGTCATTGGTCAATCCTAGGAAATGTTTAAAGGGGGTCATATCTCAAGTCAAGTGATGCATTTTCTATTGGTAGTAAAGAAAATATGAAATAGGTACCTTTGTGCACTATGGATTTATGTAAATGGCTTCTTACCAGGCGATACAGCCAAAAGCTCTGTCAAGTCTCTGACCCTTGGAATAGTCAGCCAAGAAATGAAAGAGCCTGTGTAATTTGTCATTATGTTAATTCTCTTTTTTGTTTGTTTAAATGCCTTTTAGGGTATGTCTTTTGTTTGGTAATTTTAAACTGTATTCTCTAAGAAAATGTTTCTCAAGATTTAATCAATTCCTAGAACTCTTCTCGTGGTGGACACTTAAAAAATATAAAGAATTCCAATAAATTAATAAGAAAAAGACAATCCAAAAGAAAATTGGACAGAGGAAATGAACCAGAAACTCTAAGAAGAGGAAGTGGCCAATAATCATAAGAAAAGATGAATGATCTATATATTATAGTATTCTGCAACTTGCTGTTTTCAATACAACACTGTGCCTCTAAGCTTCATCCATCATGGTATTATGTGTAGCTACATTCATGTTCACTGCTGTAATAATATTTCATTGATTGAGTATTCCACAATTCTATTCTCCCTACAGTACATCTAGCATGAATCCATATTTATAAAGCTCAAAAACAGCTTAAAATTATATAATGGATTGTGTAAAGATACACGCATACCTGATAGAACTATTTTAGACAAGCAAAGTCATGATAAAAACAATCTTCAAGATAATATTTCCTTGTGGAAGGGGGAGACTGACATTGGGGATGGGATGGACAACGTGTCAGTTATCTATTGCTGTGTTACAAGCCAACCAGAACTCAATGGCTTAAAACAACAACCAGTTATGATTGTTCATGGTTCTCTGGGTCAAGACTTCAGGCAAGGCTCAGAGGGGATGGCTTGTCTCTGCTCCACCCAGCACCATCTTGCTCTCTCATGTCCATATTTGGCTGGGCTGGAGTGTCCAAGATGGCCTCACCCTCAAGGTTGGTACCTTGAAGTTGGGTGTGGGCCAGGCTTCCTCAGACTGTCTCCACATGGCTTCTCTCTCCATGTGGAGTCTCATCCTCTTTTCTTCCATGTGGCCTTTCCCTCTAACAGGTTAACCTGGAGTTCTTTACAAGGAGAAAGCATCAGCGTAATGTTTCTATAATTATTAATAAAACTTGATAGCAACAAAGGTGTGCTCTGTGGTGAAATACTTTCAGGGAACTGCTGCATGTGGCATCTCCTCTTGAAGATTCCCAACGGAATGCAAAAAAAAAAAAAAAAAACTTGCTGAAGGCTCCTAGAGATCTTGCAAGGAGTGAAGAAAGACTGTTTTGATGAATGGAGCTGGAGAGAAAAGACAGAGAGGCTACATGTTCTCTTTCCCCAGGGATATATGAAGGAAGGGCTGGGTTAGAGAAAGCTAGAAGACTTTGGCCTGCCTTATGGGAACGTCCTCCTCATTTTAACTGTCGTTCCTGTGCCCGTGAGTCACAGTATGCCTGCGGGTGGCTCTATCTGCATAGACTTAGGGCCTGTGAGAAGTAGCCGCAAGGCCAGAGGGCTGCCAGCAGTGCCTCTCCTGAAATCAGGCCACCTATGTTTCTGTCCCTCTCTACCACCCTGCCAGTGACCTTGTCTTGAATGAGCTCACCTTGATTCAGGTCTCTTGTTTGCCGTAACCCTTGCAACCTGCTTTGATCAATTATCCTGAACTATATGGTCTTATGGATCTTCAGCTTGTTCCCGATGCTTGGTGACCATAAGTCTCTTGGATTTTCTTTTATTTTTCTCCTTTATTTTGAGAGTTGATCCATGGTAGTTGTAATAAACTCAAATCATACCAAAACGTGAAAGACTCCCATTGTCTATTCCAATCCTACAGTCCCACTGTCAACAGTTGAGCAGTTAAGTTTCCTCCCAGATGATTTTCCATGCTTATATAAACACACATGTATGCATATGTCTTTGAACAAAATGGGTATCAACCTTTTCATACAGTTCTGTAATCTTTTTCACTTCATATATCATGTAGATCTTTACATGTCAGTACATGGACTGATCTCATTTTAACAGTGTCAATACTCCAAGGTATAGAAGTTCTTTTATTTATTCAGCTCTTTTCCTCCAGATCAATGTTGATGTTGCTTGCCATGTTTTTTTTTTTTTTTGCTACTGTAAACAATGTGGCAGTAACCCCCGGCCCCATGTGCATGAATCTTCACTCATTCATGCCAGCTAGTGCTCTGAGGAACACATTTTCAGAGGGGTAGTGCTGCATCTTAAGGTATGCCTGGCTTCCTGTGTCTCATTATCCTTTTGATCCTGGTGTCCTAGAGACCTCCATTGTCACTTGCCTGCATGCCCAGACCATGCTATGGTTTACCTGTTCCAGGGCTGCTTCTTAGAAAGCCAGTCCCTTATCACCTGCTCTCTGAGGCTTTGCCCAAGCATCCTAGGTTGCTCACATTGATTGACAACCATGCTCAACTACAGAATGTGCCATTTTAATTGTTTTTATGCTTGTTTAATTTCCCCCACTAGACTGGAACTTTCCAAAGCCATCATCAGTGTCTGGCACAGGGCTTGGCACTCAGTAAGTGGATGAATTCACTAGTCAGTTTTATTGAACTCACACTGTGTCCTAAACACTGGCACTGTGTGCACACAGCTATGAGCAAGATCATAGTCCCTGCTTGAGTGGGTAGAGACACACAATCAACAAACAATTATAAATAATCAGTCAGATGAAAAGTGCCATAAGGAAAAATAGAGCACAGTGCTAGAGAAGGCTATTGTTCACAGGTGGCTGATATGTGAGCAGAGAACTAAATGATGTAAAGGATGGAGTCAGCTGATTTGGGGAGGGAACAACTTTGCGGCCATGAATGGATGCCCGAATGGAGGCCAGGTAGAAGGGTCCCCACTCCCTGGCATAAGAGGAGGGAGTGACAAAGATTCCCCAAAGGCCAAAAGGATCTGAAACAAAGTTAACTTGGTTAAGGAGCTTAATGTGAGTGGCACAGCTTGGGCTTCCCAGGAAGAAGACTGGAAGATGAAGAGCGGTATTTAGGAGGGTTATTTATTAGGGTGCTTTCAGGATCAACGCCTGTGGGGAAGGAAGGCAGCAAGACCAGGCAAAGGAGAGTTGGGCTGTGCTGCAGTCTCAGTGAAGGTGCCCATCAACCCTCGGGAGTTCTGAAGCAGGGATGACCCTTCAAAGTGGTCCCATTTTGGGGGCATTGACCCCTCGTAAATATGTTGCACTTCAATCTATGTCTACATGTGCGCTTCTAGAAAAATCCACCCTGCCACACCACTTCTTCCCTCTGCCTTCCAGCCGAGAGAGGGTAGTGGCTTCCGGCTGGTGCTAATCTCTGGGTGGCCTTCCCATGCCCTGTTTGGACACTCAGCTCTTGTATTGCCAGTGTAACCAATTCACTGCATTAAATCCCCAGCTGTCTAAATCAGGCATCCTCAAACTACGGCCTGCAGGCCACATGAGGGTGTTTTTGCCCATTTGTTTTTTTACTTCAAAATAAGATATGTGCAGTGTGCATAGGAATTTGTTCATAGTTTTTTTTAAAACTATAGTCCAGCCCTCCAACGGTCTGAGGGACAGTGAACTGGCCCCCTGTTTAAAAAGTTTGAGGACCCCTGGTCTAAATACTTAAAGTAGGTTCTGTTTTCCCGGTTAGACACTGCCTGATATAGTGAGTTTTACATCTAAACTTCAGTTTATATTCTGGCCTCCCCTCCTAAGTAGTTGTTTTGTAAGAGGACTCCTTAATTCATACACATACATATAGGTGCCTATGTAAGTATGTGTGTGTATGTATATATATAGTTGAGTCTTGAACAAACAGGTTTGAACTGCGTGGGTTCGCTTATATGCAGATGCTTTTCAATAAACACAGTCCGCCCTCTGCACGAGCAGCTTCTGCATCCACAGTCTAACCCGGATGGAAAATAGAGTATTCTCCAGACGGGAAACACACTTGTAGGGAGGGGGCCGAATTTTCATATCTGCAGGTTCCTCACGGCGAACTGCGAGGCCTGAGCATGCCGGATTTGGGCATGTGCTAGGGTCCTGGAACCGGTCCTCTGCAGATACAGAGGGACGACTGTATATATCACCAGTGGAGATGCAGCAAACAGCAGGTGACCCATAGCCCCCACGGTCCTCAGGCAGGGTGGCCAGCGCAGCTCCCCATAGCCGCTGGCTCTCAGCTGTCCCTGTGGCTCCAGCTGAGGTTGGACATACTCTGCACCAGTGATCCCCAAGCTGTCCTCTGGCTGCTTTGCCCTGGCCTCCCTCCTCCTCTTCCTCCCCTGTCTCTGCGTGGCTCTGAGGTGGCTGGTGTCCCTGCTCCACACTGCCCTGGATTTCTCCTTAGGGTGAGGCACGACAGGGGCCCAGGTCACACGAGGTAAGGCTGCGCAAGTGCAGGGTGGGCAGCCCTCTTTGGAGAGTTAAGGCGGGAAGCTGGGACTGAGCCGGGGCCGAGGCCTGGGGTAGAGGAGTAACCCATGTATGTCAGAGGGTGCCATTAGGGCATACATCACACCAGTTTGATTTCCAACAGAAGGGATTTAATAGAAGTAATTGTTTTGTAAGGGTTCATAATTGTTTCAGTTAATTGGATAACTTAAAGGCGAACCGGAACTCTAGCGTGTCAAGGAAGTAGCAACGGCAGGAGGCAGCCACTACTACCAGGGCTGAGGGGACAAAAGCAAGAGGATGGAATTATTAAACCTCAGAAACTCAGAGGAGGGGCCTGGGGTGGGGACCCACGCCTACTCGGCTGGTGCTGGCGTCCCCAGGGGCGCCATGAAGCCGGTTCTACATGGGTTGAGTAAACTGCAAACTGGATTCAGTGGCCGCTACTAGCGATGCTCAAAGACACGGAGAAAACTGAAACCCAACGGGAAGGCGCGAGTCCCTGCCTCCTCCCCGCGGCCTCCCGCTGGCGCCCCCTATCGGCAGAGCCTAGCAGGCCGCCGCCGACGCAGCCGGAAGTTGGTTTGCCGCGTTCCAGCCCCAGAGGCACGGAGCTGAGGGCAGAGGGCCGGCTTCGGAGGCGAGGGAGCTACACAAAGGCACGGACGCGAGGAAGCGGGGAGCATCTCGAGCCGCGTGGGAGGCTGCTCACCACAGCTGCCCGGCTCTCTGTGACTGGTCCCACTAACCTTTTAAATGTGGCGGGTAGCCATTCTGCACAAGTGACAGACTAGGAAGGCTCCATTCAATACATGTTGAGCCTCCGGTTGTAATCAAATTACGCTTTATAACAAAGTTAATTTAAAGCAAATATAATGACACGCATAAGTATTGTGGTGCCATATGGTAATTAGGCATCGTGTGGTAGAAAGCTCACCGAAATGACTGTAATTAGTATTACTTCTACGCAGCCAAACCCATTTAACTTTTCTCTTCCCATTTGTTTGGGTCGCCTGTATCTATCATCAGCCTCCACATTGATAGTTTTCTGCAACACCACCTACCACTTAATTATCACCCCACATGCAAACTCTGACACATAAGCTAAATTACTAAGATCCTACATGGTACCTTGCACCCCGTTGCGTGCTTTGCCTCTGCATCCTTCCTCCCAGTCTTTTCCATTTCTCCCTGCTCCCCCAGTGAAAACTCCTGAGCAGCATCTTTCAACTTTCAACAACAACAAAAAGTGAACATGCAAATGGAGGCTAGCGGACATATTGGTAGTGAACATGAGCTATGGTTATTTGGGAAATGTTGTTAGATCCTTTCTTGTATTGATGAGGAAGAATGAGGAAGAATGGGAGCCGGAAGAGAGAGAATGGGAAAGAAACTACCAGGGGCAGGGTTGGGGTGGGACAGTTGGAGGAACTGGTGAGCTAGAGACCTACAAAGTAGGGTTACCACATAAGAAACAGGACATCCAGTTAAATTTGAATTGCTAGATTTAGCAAATAAAAAATATGGGACTCTCAGTTAAGTTTGAATTTCAGATACACAATGAAAAATGTTTTAGTATAAGTATATTCCATGCAATATTTAGGACCTATTTACACTAAACATTGTTGTTTATCTACAATTGAACTTTAACTGAGAGTCGAGTCCTATTTTTCTGAGTTAAATCTAGCAACCCTACTACAAAGTCAGTCTCTCATCCTGGAACTTGTCTTGTCATAATCTCTTGATCTCTGAGGGTAATGTTGCTGTGCGGCCAAAGGGGCTTCATATCCTTTAAGATGGCCATTGACATTAATGGATGCCCTTGACATTAATCCTTCCTTCATCTGCTGCTCTCTGCCTCCTACCCTCAGGTCCTAAAGTCCCTGTGCCACCAACCGCCGCTGTAGCCATGAGGGGTAGTATGTCAGGGGAGACAAGTCAGCACAGTCATTGAGGCCCCCCTGTCCCTCTCTTCTCAAGTGTTCAATAGCACTGGGCCCCCACCCTGGCCTTCTGGAATGCTGCACCTCCAAGTCTCTAAGCACCCACAATGTGAGTGTGTGAATCCACCATGATAGATCAGACTTTGAGGCTAAAGGAGGACTCTGGGTATGGGTTTAAATCTGGGCAAAACATTTATCACTGAGCAGTTCGTGTTGAAAGGGATTTAATTTGCTCCTTGGTGAGCAGCTTGGTAAGATGGTTGGAAATCTTCCCCTGCAGGGGCTCCTCCCAAATTGCTATTTCAGGTTTTGGAGTATCATGGATCCTGCTTTAGTGGTTTTTTGTTTTTCATTACCAAAGCAGATAAAACCATGAGAAATATTCACTTTTTCATTTTGAAAGGGGAAAACAAAATTCGGATCTCCAGGGTATCTAATAAACTAGAAAAAAATGGGTTCCATTAAATGCTAATCTCTTCCTCTAATTTGCTCTCTATCCTTCTATCTAATTGCAGCATGGTTGAAATGGTTGTTTGCTACTGGGAGAAAGCTATTTCCTTGCCAGTTGTCTAAACAATGGAAATTTCCTGGATTCTTTGCTGCAGTTTCTCAAAGTTAATGGACATATGCTGACTTTTTAAAAACTAGCTGTTACTAGGGTCAAAAAGAAGTATAAAAGAAAAATGCTTACTTTCAGACTCTCCAAGGTAGGCAAAATCCTTCCTAAAGAAATGAACAACAGTGACAAAAATGCCCATGCTGCTCTTCACAAGTCTCGATCTTGGTCCTCATATGGTGAGTTACTAGGCCCTAGGTGGGGTGCAAAGATGGGGAGGATAAAAGAAGCAAGATAGGATCTGATCATTAGAACTGGGGTCCATTGTTGTACCAAATAGTTATTGCTGGCAGGCTAATCTCATGCTCCCTGTCTTCTTCTTCCCTCTCTCTGCCCCAGCAATCCAAGCTGCTTATTGCCCTCTGAATACTGAAGCTGTTTCTTCCCTCTGTGCCCATACCATTGCTGTCCCTTCTGTCCAGCTATGCCCATTTCTGACTACTAAAGGATACCTCCTATCCTTTAACATTCAACATGGGAAATGCCTCCTCCAGGCAGCCCTCTACCCTGGCCTTCCCAGGTTGTATTAGGCGTCCCTCCAGTGTGTTCCTACAGCAACTTCCCATCACTGCATGAATCACAACATATAATATTTGTTGGTTTTGGTCTTAGACTCCACAGTGGTGTCTGAACACCTTGAAGTCAGAGGCTGAGTCCTGTTCATCCTGGTGCGCCCAAGTCTAGCACAGTGCCTGGTCCACAGCAGGCAAGTAGGAGCTCAGGGACAATGACTTTGAAATCCTTGATAATAAATTGTAACATATTGGCCGGAAGACCTCAACTTGACCCCACCTAGAGATTGTGATGATAGTAATTGGGCCCGTGTACAATTTTCAAGATTTCCAAATGTCCACTGGATGTCACACATTGACTTGGGGTAAGAAACCCCCTGGCAAAAATGCCCACTTGCATTGTTCCTGGCTGGAATTCTTTAATCCTCTTTGATTAACCCCATTTTTTTTTTCATGAAGATGTAATTGGCTGTTAGTATATATTTGTTCTTTAAAAAATGTTCAAATGATCCTGTACGTGGAGTGTTTTAGGGATGGGGAAGCATAAGTAAAATCACCAGCTAAGTTGTACATGATGAAAAAAATATTAGATAAATGTTTTCCTTGGTAGTGAAAAGGTGAGGTGCCAACTTTATGTCATTATTCATTTACTGAAATTTATTGAGCACCTCAGACATGCCAAGACTGTTTTAGGAACTCCAGAAATGCAGACAAGATCCTGCCCTCCTGGAGTTTACCTTCTAAGTGGGAGAAAGAGATAATAAAGAAACCAGTAAATACATAAGAAAATACCTGATAATAGCAAGTGCTACTCAGAGAATGAGATCAGAGGGCTGCACCAGGGTGACTGGGAAGGCCTCTTTGAGGAGGTTACATTTAAGCTGACACCTAAGTGACAAAAATATTAGAATAAAAGCACTGCAAGAAGAGGAAATCATGCAAAGGTCCTCCGAGGCAGGAACAAATGAGCCATTTGTGTTGTATTTGTGTGTTTACTTGTTTTCATCATCTTCTCCACTGGGCTGTAATCTCTATGACAAGAGGGACTATGTCTATTTTATTCGTCAACATATTCCCAGTGGCTGGCACAGCGCCTGCCTGGCTGTGCTGAATATATACATGCTGAATATATATTATTGAGTAATGAATGGTCCTCTGCCCACCATTCTTCTTTCCTAAGGTCAGGGCATTTCCTGCCAGTGTGGGCCACGGGGCCTCAGCTGGGGACAGCAGAGAGAGGTAGAAGCTGGTTTCCTTGCAGAGTCAGGCAGCAAGAGAGGGCTCGGGGTCTCCGGGAATGGATGAATGAGCATCACGCCTCAGCCACCCCTTTCAAAGCTTCATGTTTGGGCTGCTTATTTTCTGTGCTTATGGGAATCTGAGATCAGACTTGGTTGAATTCATTCTTATCACTCAGCTGCACAATAATTTCTGGGCAAAAGGAAGCTTCTAATTAAGAGTTCAAATCCCCCAGAAGCCATATGCCAAGCCACATATGTGAAAAAAAAATCCCTAGCTGCCTTCTCTGGTACAAGGATGATAACAGCTAACTGGCATGCTGCTCTGGGCCAGCTGGGCCATTAACTCAAACAAAACAACAGCCACAACAACTACAAAAATCTGCTGCAGCTGCTGGTTCTACGGACTGGGGTTATTCAAGGGCCCATCTCCCACCAGCTGCTTTGCATCTTCTCTTTTGTTAAGTCCTGAGATATTTAAGGGGCTTGAAGATTCTGGGTCTACTTCATTCTACATCAAATATTTGAAATTCTACCCACATTAGGCATAATGTAGTTTGTTCTTGCTGTAAAACATTTGAAAAGGTTTTGTTTCAGTTAGCTAATGCTGTGTAACAAACCATCTCAACACTTAGTGGCTTAAAATAATGATGTATTATATTTCATGGTGTGTTTCTTCTGCTTCAAGTGGTATTAGCTGGGACAGTGAGTGACCGTAACTATCTGAAAAGTCTGAAATGCCTGGGGTTCAGGAGTCAGATGGAGCTTGCCTGGGAGGTCAGCTGGGGGCTTTGGTTCTTCTCCATGTGGACTTCCCCATGTAGCTGCTTGGACTGCCTCACAGCATGGCGGCCGAGCTCCAAGAAAGATTGTTCCAAGAGTAAATATTCCAAGAGGGAGGAAGCAGAAGCTGCCAGGTTGATTAAGGGCTAATCCAGAAATTGGCATAGTATCACTTCCTCTACATTTTATTACTCAAAGCAGTGACTAAGCCCAGCCCACAGTCAATGTGGGAAGGAACTACACAAAGGCATGAATACTGGGGGACGTGTCCATTTATATCATCAAAGTAACAGTCTATGACAAATTTTTATTATTTTGATACCTCAAAAAACATAGAATTATCATATGATCCAGCAATTCCATTTCTCAGTACATACCCAAAAGAATTGAAAACAGGGACTTAAACAGATATTTGTGCACCCACGTTCATGGCAGCATATTCATGATAGCCAAAAGGTGGAAACAGCCCCAATGGATCAGTGTCCATTGATGGTTGAATGGATAAAGAAAATGTACTGTCTTAGTCCATTTGGGCTACTATAACAAAGTACCATAGACTGGGTGGCTTATGTAAGTACTGTGCTAACCAATTTCGCCACTGGAGCTCTAGGATGGCTTATAAATAACAGAAATTTATTTGTCACAGTTCTGGAGGCTGTCAAGTCTAATATCAAGGAGCCAGAAGATTCATCATTTGGTGAGATCCCTCTTTGTAGACAGCCATCCTTTCATCATATCCTTGCATGGTGGAAGGGTTGAGCGATCTCTCTAGGATCTCATGTGAAGGTGCTAATCCCATTCATGGCTCTCATGAACTAATTACCTCCCAAAGGCCCTCTCTCCTAATACCATCACCTTGGGGGTTAGGATTTCAATTTTGGGGGATACAAACGTTTAGACCACAGCAGATAGATACACACAATGGAATATTGTTCATCCTTAAAAAGGAATCAAATCCTGACACATGCTACAATGTGAATGAATCTTGAAGACATCATGCTAAGTAAGATAAGCCACACAAAAGGACAAATATTGTATGATCCACTTATATGAGGTACCTAGAACTAGTCAAATTCGTAGAGACAGAAACTGGCGTAGTAGTTACCAGGGGATGGGGAGAGAAGGGAATAAGAAGTTATTGTTTAAAGGGGACAGAGTTTCAGTTTGGGGAGATGAAAAATTCTGGAGATGGATAATGATGATGGTTGTACAACTACGTATATGTACTTAATGCCACTGAACTGTATACTTTAAAATGGTTAGAATGGTAAATTTTATGTTAATGTATATTTTATCACAATAAAAATTTTTAGTATAAGTTTTATAAATATAAAATATTCATTTTACTTTCTTATTTATTATATTTATAACTATTTAAGAATTGAGTTGAGCTGCAATGAACAATTTATTTCTTTGCTATTCGAAGTCCAAGGACTAGAAGCATTGGCATTAGAATGCTTGTTAGAAATGTAGAATCTCAGGCCCCATCCCAAATCTACTGAATCAGAATCTGTAGTCAAACAAGATCCTTAGGTGTTTTGTATGCTTATTAATGTCTGAGAAACACTGAATTGTTTGATAAAATTCTATACTTTGTAAACATTTAATTAAAACATTTGTTGATTTTGATTATGTAGTTTTCTGTTTTGCATTTTGGAATCATTACACATTCTTGTAAGCTCACAAAAATTTGTATAGGATTTTGAGACACTCCCAGGCTCCTGACACCATGCCTAGAGTGCCCAGGGGATGACTTTGGAAAACTTTGCACTTAGTCACATCCCCTTTGGCTCCGATTCCTGACTTTTCAGTTCAGTTCTTCAGATCATCTATCTGGTTTTTACATGTGCCCTTCTCTGAGATGCTGCAGCAGGATGACTCTCTTGGATTTCAGAACCATACCCCATGGCTGAGGGACCCCAGCCCTCATAGCAGACACAGGACTCTCTCTAGGATACCATATCCCAGGTCTGGTTCAGCTGGCCAGGAAGGCAAACTTCTCATTACTAAATGATCAGGTCAATCTTAAAGCTTCCTACTGAAGAAAGCTTCCTGGCCCCACTTAAATTTTTTTTTTTTATGATTTACTGATGTATAATATACATGCAGAAAATAGCACATATAAGCTTACAACTCAATACATTTTCATACACTAACACTCTGTTATAACAACCCCCCAGATCAAGGAATAGAACATTACCAGCAACCAGGAAAGCCTCTAGTCATTACTGTCCCATTTTCCGCAAGCTTAACCACTATTTGGACTAATAGCATAGATTAGCTTTTACCCATTTTTATTCACTATGTAAATACAATGATATATTCTCTATGGTGTCTAGCTTCTGTCTCTCAACTTTATGAGATTCATTTATATTGTTGTGTGTAATTGTAGTTTGTATTCTTACTGCTGTATAGTGTTCCACTGTATGAATTCCCTACAATTTAAAGTCATTATAGGCCAGGCGCGGTGGCTCACGCCTGTAATCCTAGCACTCTGGGAGGCCGAGGCGGGCAGATTGCTCCAGGTCAGGAATTCGAAACCAGCCTGAGCAAGAACGAGACCCCATCTCTACTATAAATAGAAAGAAATTAATTGGCCAGCTAATATATATAGAAAAAATTAGCCAGGCATGGTGGCACATGCCTGTAGTCCCAGCTACTCGGGAGGCTGAGGCAGCAGGATTGCTTGAGCCCAGGAGTCTGAGGTTGCTGTGAGCTAGGCTGATGCCACGGCACTCACTCTAGCCTGGGCAACAAAGTGAGACTCTGTCTCAAAAAAAAAAAAAAAAAGGTCATAATGTTGATGGGCATTTGGGCAGTTTCCAGTTTGGGCCTATTACAAATAGTACATCTAGGCACATCTCAGCACTTTTATCAGGGGAAACACACGGCACATTTCTAGGAGTGGGATTGCTAGGTCACGGGGTATGTCTATGTTTAGCTTTAGTGATATTGTTAAGCAGTTTTCCAAACTGTTAGCCCCATTCTTAAACTATAAGTGAATGCTCCTACCCCCATTCTATCCCTTCTTAAGAGTTGTGACAAATCTCAAACATGACATTGCTCTCAGAAGCAAGATTTACAAATTTCTACCAAAACACCAGTGCTCACGTTTCAAAATAAATAAATGCATGGACGAAATCCTCAGCAGCGGCAGACTGAAAAAGCAAAGAATCTGGGTGACAGCTACAAAGCTGGAGAGGCTAAGGTGGTTTTCTTTGTTGCCTAGAGGGCTGGGAGTCTTTTGCAAAAGCTGCTGCCAATCAGGCTTGCCTATCTTTGCAGGGCTAATTAACAGCACTTTGGCAAGCAAAGGGAGTGGAGCCTGCCGATCAAGTGAATTGAGCCATCCCAGGGCTTGTGACTAATTATAAACACAAAGCACTTAAAGCCTGAGATTAAAAAAAAAAAAAAAAAAAAAAAAAAACCCTGAAAACCTCTTCAGAATTCTAATGCCATCATGCTTGTGATTGTGTGGCTTGGGGCAGGGGGGCTGGCACAAATCTACTCCTGACTAAATCACACAGCGCCTACGTCATGCAGCCAGCCTCCCAGTCACGTGCTGCGGAAGGGCTTCCTTTGTGCCACGCAGGATTTGGGGTGTGTGTGTGACAGTTCCATTTCCAGGGGTGCCCTGGGCCCTAGCATGATGAACCTGTTATTCCCTTGCTCTCTCTAAGCATGGAGGAGCAGACTGGGGTACTCCAGGCCCCCGCGTAGGTGCGTGGGGTTGTATGTGCAAGCTTTGATCCCCATTAGCCACAAACCGCAAATAATCCACACGGCATGCAGATTAGGCCCCAATTAATAGCACTTATTAACATCTCCTGGAACTGTGTGAGGAGAAGCTGTGAGCGTTTGCCAGGGAGGAAAGCAGCGCGTGTGCACCCCGTTGCAAAAGCGTGTCTGGTCAGGCGAAAACCCTGGGCTTGCTGGGAGGGCAGATGCAGCTGCAACCGAAAGGCTGCCTTGGTGCCCTGGGGTCATCTGGAAAAGCGTCCACACAGTTCAGGCTTGAGGAGTGATCTGATGCGAGATGAGGAATGGCTGCTTCCCCTTCCCTCGGGGCGCAGCCTGGTCCAGGCCCTGATGAGTTCTGAATGTGCAACTGTGGGTCCTCCCACCAGATTCTGAGAAGAGAGCAGGACAACCCAACGCCCCAAAACACTGGAAGAGAGGGCTAAGCCGGGGGACGGAGCGGGGTGGGGGTGGGGGGAAGAAAACAAACCATTACTTAAAAGAATGGCAAGAAGTTGCTTGCACTAATAGTCTTGCTAACTCTAGAGCAGAGAGAGGGTCTTAATCTTACCTGATCCATGCACCCATTTGGCTGCCTAGTGAAGGCTGTGGACCTCTTTTCAGAATACATTTTTAAATGTATAAAATATAACATATAGGCAGGGTGTGGTGGCTCACGCCTGCAATCCTGGTATTCTGGAAGGCAAGGCAGGAGGATCGCTTGAACTCAGGAGTATGAGACCAGCCTGAACAAGAGTGAGACCCCATCTCTACAAAAATATAGAAAAATTAGCCAGGCATGGTGGCACGCACCTGCAATCCCAGCTATTCTAGAGACTGAGGCAGGAGGATCACTTGAGCCCAGGAGTTCGAGGTTGCTGTGAGCTATGATGACCCCACTGTACTCCAGCTGGGAGGACAGAGGGAGACTCTGCTTCAAAAAACAAACAACCCCCCCCCACTATACATATGTATATATATAAAAGTGTGTGTGTGTGTGTATGTGTGTGTATACACACACACATATATATGGCATTATATTAAAGTACAACTACCAAAATATTTAAAATATAATATGGTAACTAATGTTTCCTCATGAAATACTAAGATCACACGAAATACTAATAACACACGAAATACTAAGATCCAGTAGCAGATCCGATGACTATACTGTTTTCAAAGTACAGATGCTCCTTGACTTATGATGGAGATACAACCTTATAAACCCTTTGTAAGTTGAAAATATTGTAAGTTGAAAATGCGTTTAATACACCTAACTTACTGAACATCATAGCCTACTTTAAATGTGCTCTGAACACTTACGTCAGTTTACAGTTTGGTGAAATCATCTAACACAAAGCCTATTATATAATCGTGTTGAATATCTCATGTAATTTATTGAATACTGTACTGAAAGTAAAAAACAGAATGGCTCTCTGGGTACTTGAAGTATGGTTTCTACTGAATGTGTATAGCTTCGGTAGAAACATCTAAGTCAAAGACTGTAATAATGAGCATAGGCAATATTTCAAGATATCTATAATAACTGTAATATAATATAAATATATCTGTGATTTTGCTGACAGTCACACGTGCTGCTAATTTTCCTGTGCTGTGTTATCTACATTCATAATAGAAGGAAATGGAAATTAATCTCAGTTTGTGGTTACTGAAAATAAAGATGTAATTTTTTTTTCCCATTCAAGTTTACAAATTTCCCACCTTCTAACCACAGACCCGCTAAGAACCCTTTGTCTAGTATCATTTACCAATGGCACAAATTGGATTTAGAAAGATATATTCAAGGTTATTAATAAACATTTCCCTTGCTTTGAAAGACTTAGCAACAATTAGAATGATTTTTATGGAAAACTTATTTTTATGGATATCAGCATTTAAAAGATTTTTAATGCCTCTTTAGAATAATTGAATGGAGATGCAAAGATTCATTCCTCCATCCATTTATCTAGTAAGGATTTACTGAGCACTGATGTGCCAAGTTAGGGATGAAACCATCCACAGTGATA
The DNA here is from genome assembly GCA_008750895.1 of Mirza zaza. Taxonomy (NCBI): domain Eukaryota; kingdom Metazoa; phylum Chordata; class Mammalia; order Primates; family Cheirogaleidae; genus Mirza; species Mirza zaza. Next base: position 181,984 of record VSMD01038316.1, on the reverse strand, counting down.
TTGTTTGCTGATGGCAGACAGCTAGATGTCCACCAAGGATTTATTCCTGTTCCAGGCCAAGACTTTTTTTTCCTAATAAACATGATTTTTAGAGCAGTCTTAGGTTCAAGCAAATTGAGAGGACAGTACAGAGAATTCCCATATGCCCCCTGCTCTTCGCATACACAGTCTTCTCCACCATCAAAATCCACCACCAGAGTGGTGCATCTGTTACAATCGATGGTCCTACTGTCTTCACAGTTTCGCCTTTTCCAGAATGACATATAGTTGAAATCATATGGAATGTAGGCTTTTCAGATTGGCTTCTTTCACTTCTTTCACTTAGTCGTATGCTTTTAAGTTTCCTCAATGTCTTTTCATACCTTGATAGCTCATTTATTTTTAGTGCTGAGTAATAGTCTGTTGTCTGGGTGTATCAGTTTATTTATCCACTCATCTACTGAAAGACATTTTGGTTGCTTCCAAGTTTTGGCTATTGTGAACAACACTGCTATAAGCATCCTTATACAGCTTTTTGTGGGGGCATAAGTTTTCAACTCCTTTGGGTAAATACCAAGGAGTGAAATTGCTGGATCTTATGGTGAGAGTATGTTTAGTTTTGTAAGGAACTGCCGAATTGTCTTCCAAAGTGGCTGTACCGTTTTGCATTCCCACCAGCAATGAATGAGAGTTTCTGTTGCTCCACATCTTCACTAGCATGTCGTGTTGTTACTGTTCTGGATTTTGGCCATTCTAATACGAAGGTAGTGTTATTTCATTGTTGTTTTAATTTGCATTTCCCTGATGATGTGATGTGGAGCATCTTTTTATATTTGCTTATGTACAATTTGTATATCTTTGGGGACGTGTCTGTCGAGGTTTTGGCTTATTTTTTAATTGGGTTATTTTTAAATTATTGAGTTTTAAGAGTTCTTTGTATATTTTGGATGGCATTCCTTTATCAGATATGTCTTTTGCAGAAATTTTTCCCAGTCTATGGGAGAAAATATGCCTTTCTTTTCAAGTTTGTGTATTGACTTCTAATTCTCTTGACAGTGTCTTTCACAGAGCAAAAAAAAAAAAATTAATTTTAGTCAATTCTAGCTTATCAATTCTTTCTTTCATGGATCATGCCTTTGGTATTATATTTCAAAAATCATCACCATAACCAGGATCATTTAGGTTTTCTCCTATGCTATCTTGTAGGAGTTTTGAATAGTCTTGTGTATAGTCATTAGGTCCATGATGCATTGTGAGTTAATTTTTGTGAAAAGTGTAATGTCTGTGTATTGATATTTTTGTATATGAATGTCCAGTTTTTCTAGCACCATTTGATATTTTTGCTCCATTGTATTGCCTTTGCTCTTTGTCAAAGATCAGTTGACTATATTTATGTGGGTCTATTTCTGGGCTCTCTATTCGATTCCATTGATCTACATGTCTGTTCTCTTACCCATACCACGCTTGATTACTGGAGTTTTATAGTAAGTCTTGAAGTTGGGTAGTGTCAATCTTCTGACTTTGTTCTTTTCCTGCAATATTGAATTGGCTATTCTGGGTCTTTGGCCTCTCCATATAGAATTAATTTGTCTATATCCAATAACTTGATGAGATTTTGACTGGGATTATATTGAATCTATAGATCAAGTTGGGAAGAACTGACATCTTGACAACATTGAGTCTTCCTATCCATGATCATAGAATATATTTCCATTTATTTAGTTTTCTTTGATTTATTTTATCAGAGTTCTGTAGTTTTCCTCATAATAGATCTTGTACATACAGATGTCTCTAACTTTTGATGGTTTGACTTTATTTTTTGACTTCACAATGGTGAGAAAGTGATACACACTCAGTAGAAGCCATACTTCAAATTTTGAATTTTGATCTTTTCCTGGACTAGCAATATGTGGTATGATATTTTCTTGCAATGCTGGGCAGTGGTGGCAAGCTGCATCTCCCAGTCAGCCATGTGATCATGAGGGTAAATAACTAATAAAATCATTCTGTTTTTCATTTTCAATACAGTATTCAATAATGAATACATGAGATATTCACCCTTTATTAGAAAATAGGCTTTGTATTAGATGATTTTACCTAACTGTAGGCTAATATAATTGTTCTGAGTACATTTAAGGTAGGTTAGGCTAAGTTATGATATTTGGTAGGTTAGGTGTATTAAATGCATTTTAAACTTAAGATATTTCCAACTTATGATGAGCTTATTTGGACATGACCCCATAATAAGTCAAGAAACATCTGTACTTTGTTAGATACACCAGTTCACTTCATGGCCTAGTGGCTAAAATTCTCTACTTTGTTAGATTTATATTTTTCTGTACTTTGTTAGATTTACATTTAAGTATTTTATTTTTTGAAATTCTAATGTAAATGACATTGTGCTTTTAATTTTAAATTCCACTTGTTCATTGCTGGTATGAAGGAAAGTGATTGGCTTTGGTGTATTAATTTTGTCTCCTGCAAACCTTGCTATAATCACCTAATAGTTTCAGGAGTTTTCTGAAGATTCTTTCAGATTTTCTGCATAGATGATTATGTCATCTGTGAATAGTTTTAATTCTTTCTTCCTAGTTAGTATACATTTTATTTCCTTTTCTTTTCTTATTGTATTACAATGCTAGGATTTCCAGTATAATGTTGAAAAGAAGTTGTAAGAGGGAACATCCTTGGCTTGTTAATGATCTTAGTGGGCATGTATGGATTTTCTCACCATTATGTATAATGACAGCTGTTTGTTTTTGTAGATGTTTGTTATTTATCAAGTTAAGGAAAATTTCCTTTATTCTTAGTTTGCTGAGAGTTAAAAAAAAATCATGAATGAATGTTGTATTTTGTCAAGTTCTTTTTCTGCAGCTATTGATATGATCATGTAATTTTTCTTCTTTAGCCTATTGATGTAATGGATTACATAAATTGATTTTGAAATATTGAACCAGCCTTGAATACCTGTAATAAATGCCATTTGTTTGTGGCATTGTTGGATTTAATTAGCCAGTATCTTGTTGAGCACTTATGCATCTATATTCATGAAGGGTATTGGTCTGTGGTTTTCTTTTCTTGTAACATTTTTGTCTGGTTTTGATATTAGCATAATTGTGGCCTCATGGAATGAATTAGGAAGTGTTCCCTCTGCTTCTTTCTTCTGGAAAAGAATTAGTATAAATTCTTTCTTGAAGGTTTGGTAGAATGTGTCTTTGAAAAAATTGATCCATTTCATCTAAATTATCGAATTTGTAGACATATAGTTATTCATAATATTCTTTTATTATTCTTTTAATGTCTATGGGCTCTGTAGTGATATCCTATCTTTCATTTCTGATATTTGTAATTTATGATCTCTTTTTTCTTTTAGTTAGCCTGGTTAGAGGATTATTGATTTTATTGATGTTTTCCAAGAACTAGCTTTTTTAAAAATTTTTTTAATTGATTTCCTGTTTTCAATTTCATTGATTTTTCCTCTATTTTTTGTTATTTCTTTTACTTTATTTACTTTGGAATTAATTTGCTCTTCTTTTTCTAGTTCCCTAAGGGAGAAACAAATCTTAATAAGTTGTACTTTCATTTTCAGTTAGTTCAAAAATTTCTCCTCAGATTTCTTCTTGACCCATGTGTTAAATATTAATCTAAGTGTGTTATTTAATCTCCAAGTATTTGGGGATTTTCCAGCTATCTTTCTGTTATTGATTTCTAGTTTAATTCCTTTGTGGTCTGAGAGCAGATGTATAATTTTTGTTCTTTTAAATTTAAGGTGTGTTTTATGGCCCAGAATGTGGTCTATCTAATGTTCCATGTGAGCTTGAGAAGAACATGCATTCTGCTGCTGTTGGATAAAGTAGTCTATAGATGTCCATTATATCCAGTTGATTGACGGTATTGTTGAGCTCAACTATGCCCTTACTGGTTTTCTGCCTGCTGGATCTGTCCATTTTTGATAGACAGGTGTTGTAGTTGCCAACTATAATAGTGGCTTCATTTATTTCTCCTTGCATTTATATCATTTTTTTGCCTCATGTATTCTGATGCTTTGTTGTTAGGCATATACACATTAAGGATTGTTATATCTTCTTGGAAAATTGACCCCTTTATCATTACATGATGCTCCTTTTATCCTTGATCACTTTCCTTACTCTAAAGAGTATTCTCTCTGAAAGTAACATAAGTACTCCTACTTAATTTTGATTTTTAGCATAGTATATCTTCCTCCATCCCTTTAATTTTAATCTATATGTATCTTTTTATTTAAAATGGATTTCTTGTAGACAACGTGTAGTTAGGTCTTATTTTTTGATCCACTCTGGCAATCTCTGTATTTTAGTTAGTATATTTACACAATTGATGTTTAAAGTGATAATTATTATAGTGGCATTAATATCTACCATTTTTCTCATTGTTTTCTACTTGTTGCCTTTTTTATTTGTTTCAATTTTTTGTCTTCCACTCTTTTATGCCTTTTGTGGTTTTAATGGAGCATTTTATAGCATTCTATTTTCTCTCCTTTCTTAGCATATCAGTTATATTTCTTCTTCTTCTTTTTGTTTTTTTACTTTTTTTAAGTGGTTGTCCTAGAGTTCACAGTATACATTTACAACTAACTTGAGTCCACTTTCATATAATACTACACCACTTCATGAATAGTGGGAGTATCTTTAGCAACAAAACAATCCTAATTCCTCCCTCTCTCCAGGCTCTTGTAGCATTGCTGTCACTTATTTCGTTTATACCTAAGCATACATAAGCACATGCACACACATATGCACACAAATATATAGCATACATAATTGAATACATTGTTGCTATTATCCTTTTGAACAAACTGTTATCTGTTAGGTCAATTAAGAATAAGAAAAATAAAAAGTTTTATTTTACCTTCACTTATTCCTTCTCAGATGCTCTTCCTTTCTTTATGAATATTTGAGTTTATTACCTATATAAGTTACTTCTCTCTGAAGAACTTCTTTTAACATTTCTTGCAAAGCAGGACTACTAGCAACAAATTCACTCAATGTTTATCTGAGAAAGTCCTTATTTATCCTTTACTTTAGAAGGATAATTTTGCAGGATACAGAATTCTAGGTTGGTAGTATTTTTCAACGCTTTAAATATTCCATCCCTCTCTCTTTTTGCTTGCATGATTTCTGGGAAGAAGTCAGATATAATTTTCATCTTTGCTCTTGTATAGATAAGATTTTTTTCAACTCTGGTCTCTTTCAAGGTTTTTTTTTTATCTTTGATTTTTGGCAATTTGTATATGTTATGCCTACTTGTAGGTTTTTCTTCTTTTATATTTATCCTGCTTGGAATTCTCTGAGCTTCCTGGATCTGTGGTTGAGTGTTTAATGTTAATCTGGGGTAATTCTCAGTTATTATTGCTTTGCATATGTCTTCTGTATTTCTTCTCCCTCTGGTATTCCTATTATGTGTATGTTATATCTTTTGTAGTTGTCCAGTCATGGACTTCTGCCATGTCCAGTCTACTAATAACCTCACCAAAGGATTCCTCAGTTCTATTTCAGTGTCTTTGATATTTTTCCTAGAATTTCCATCTCTCTCCTTACACTGCCCATCTTTTCTTGCATGCTAATTATTTTATCCTTTAGAGAACTTAGAATATTAGTTATAATTATCTTAAATTCCTAACCTGATAAGTCCAATATTTTTGTCTGAGTCTAGTTTTGATGCTTTTTCCATCTCTTCAAACTGTTTTTTGCCTTTTTGTATGCCTTTAATTTTTTCTTGATAGCTAGACATGATGTACTGGGTGAAAGGAACTGCTGTAAATAGGCTTCTAGTAATGGGGAGGTGAAGTGTTGGAGGAGGGGAAGTACGCTATAGGCCTGTGATTTGGTCTCAGTCTTTTTTTTTTTTTTTGAGACAGAGTCTTGCTTTGTTGCCCAGGCTAGAGTGAGTGCCATGGCATCAGCCTAGCTCACAGCAACCTCAAACTTCTGGGCTCAAGCAATCCTGCTGCCTCAGCCTCCCAAGTTGCTGAGACTACAGGCATGTGCCACCATGCCCGGCTAATTTTTTCTATATATATATATTAGTTGGCCAATTAGTTTCTTTCTATTTATAGTAGAGATGGGGTCTCGCTCTTGCCCAGGCTGGTTTCAAACTCCTGACCTCGAGCAATCCGTCTGCCTCGGCCTCCCAGAGTGCTAGGATTACAGGCATGAGCCACCGCACCCTGCCTGGTCTCAGTCTTTTAGTGAGCCTGTGTCTCTGGACTGTGAACTTCACAAGTGCTTCTTAGCCTCTTCCCCTTACTGGGGACAGGATGGTTAGAGAGCACTGGAGTTGGGCATGTTCATTCCCCCAGATTAGTTAGGCTCTGAAAAAACTCCAATAGTTTAGGCACTGGTAAAATAGTTTCTCTTCAGGGCAGACCTTGTTAAGAAGAACAGAGTGCTCTGGTGTATTTCAAAATGGCTCTTTTTCCCCTTTCCCTGCTGGAAGCACAAGGGTATTTTTCTTTGGTACTCATTGTGAGAACCTGGTTGAGCTCTTGGAGGTAAAACTAACAAAAGCATGGGGCCTCCCCTATGACTGGGTCTCCCTGGAGTTTTTAAACTCTCAGTGTCCACACTGAACCTCCAGCAATTCGTCAACTGCAGTTCAGGTTTTCCTACCCTGGTACTGGTTCCTGCAGAGGTTTCTGCTTGTGGATGTCTGCTCTGGTAAGTTGTACTTCTCTGTATTATCTCATCTGTCTCTCCAATTTGGGGGGCAGCAGTTGGCCCTGTGACCTCACTTCCCTAAGAAGAGTTGTTGATTTTTCAGTTGTTGATTATTCAGCTTTTTACTAGTCATTAGGATGGAGTGATGACTTTTAAGTGCCTTACATGCTGGACTGCTGGCTATTGCTTTTAATAGGAATCATGGCCATTTACTTATGCACCTTCAGGCCATGACTTTTAAGAAGTGGGCATGCCTTCTTCGTTTTCTTTCTTCTCCTGTCTACCGATTGAGTTTTGAAGAAGTCAGCCTGGATCTCAGAATGATGGTATTGACCACAGCATTCCCAACCTCTTTCCACTATTACCAAGATCCATTTCAGACTTTACAGGATTAAGTAATCAACTTTCATTGTGCTAACCCATTGAGATTTTGGTGTTTATCTATTACAACAGCTAGTATGTTACCTGAACTAATACTGTAGGGTTGCTGCTTGAGGAGGAGGCATTTGTCTGCTCATCATGGATGCTATGGCAGATATTGCAGCCTGGCTCACTGGCTTCCATTCCAACACTTTCATAGTGAGCAAGGTAAATTGTGAAAAGCCAAAGATATTTCCTTATTTCTCAAACACCCGTTTTTAGTTCAGGTTTCACAGGAGACACTGATTTTGCCAAGTGGATGTTTTTGTGTGAGATTTGGGAAATAGAAATGAACATGCTGAGGTGGAGTTTGTGTTCCCACTATTCTACTGCTTCTGGCAAGCATGGTTGTGAAACTGCAAGTAGTAGAAAACTCACCTACTGTGGCTTAAACAAACAGGAGCTCATTTTTCTCATACAGCAAGAAGTTTGGACATAGGCAATCATTGGATTGATTCATGAGTTTACCAATATCAGGATCAATCAAGATCAGTATCTGTGCAATTCTTTTGGACTTTTCTTCATGGTTACAAGGCCATTATTGCAGCTGCAGCCATCACATATATATTCAAGGCAAAATGAAATAGAACAAAAAACAAACAAACAAAATAGATAAGGGGAACAGCAACATCAACTGTATCTGCCTCTTTCTGTCAGAAGGTGGAAGTTTTCCCAGAAGCCCTCACAATGGACTTATCCATAGGTCTCCCTGTCCAAAACTGGGCACATTGCCACCTGAATAAAATTAGGATTCTACTGGTGAGGAAAAAGTGGGGACAAGTATGAGAGAGCCCCAATTCCCAGAACTCATAGTCTCTCCCTTCAAGGATCTAATGATGGCTTGTAGAGACAAAACATATGCATGGATATTTGAATAATAATATGAGAGTTAAGAGAATATCTAAGGTAATAATCACATAAATGATAGAACAGACTGTGTGGAGAAGGAGACTTCTAATGCAACCCGTCTCCATTTCAAGGAGGGCTGACATGAAAGGATTCTGTGTTTCAGTTGGACTCTGCAGGTCTCTTGCTTGCTGCACTGTGTCATGTTGATGTCACCTGCCAGAGCAGAAGCAGGTTCTGGGCACATGTTCAGATAAGATGCCTTCTACAGGGCTGATGGGCAAGGAGTAGGGAACTTAGCCTGGGGACGCAGGTTTTGCCTAGGCAAATCCAGTGATTGCCTACATCCAAACTTCTTGCTATATGAGAAAGATGGAAGAAAAGGCACTGCAGGGATGGAAGAAAGGGTCCTGAACACGAGTCCACAAGTTTGTTTGGTGAGAGCATTTCTCTAAACAATAAAGACATCCATTTGCTTGTAATTAGCCTGGGCCCCCTTAGTCACCCAGACATAATACCAAGCTCTTCAGAGCAAGAGGCCATCACCCTGGAGTTACTGGCACTCACTTTTTGGCACCAAATTTATTAACGTTAATGATCCCAATCCCATATGGAGCTCCCTGCACCATTCAGATAATGAATTTGCCTTATGGCAGCAGTGCTCCTGCTAATGAGAAATGAATGTTTTCTGTAAGTTTTCATTTTAATTTGGTGGCCTTTATGATATTGATCCCTGGATCATTTGCTGTTCAAGCTCAGCTTTAATTTTCTCAATAACAAGGTTCACCAATCCATTGGGATGCTGGTTTGGAAAAGGATAAATTTCTACAGAACTGTCTCTCCTATCTCCCTAGGACCTTCAGGTGCCTCAGGTCAAATTCCAACTTCCAGTATCTGTACCTTTTGCCTGACGGCTTTATTTGAGACTATGGGAGGCGTCTCTGTCTGCCCACTCTGAAGGCCAGAAGTGTCAGAAGATTAATGTTACCCTTCCTTCAGAGTAACTCTCAACCAAGGATTGATGAGATTTGATGGCTCCTCTGGTGATAGAACTCCAAGGCATGCGCTCTATACTTTTTCCAGAGTCTCTTCCTGGGATTAAGCTCCTGTTGCCCATGGTGGTTGCTACTTTACTAGCACACCCTTGATTGGAGAGGCCCCTTCTGTTTCGCTTTCCCTTACTCCTGTCCTGGTTTCCCCTGCCCCTCTGCCCTGGTTTCCCCTGGCAGGCTCACATATCAATGAAGAATCTCAACGTCATCAATTGACTCTAAAAATGAAAAAGCTCTAGCAATCCCAAGAAGATCCAGGGGAAGAAACACTTCTATTTCCAAGTTTCATTGATGAAGGAAAGAGGGCTCTGACCCAAAGAGCTGCCCAGAGTGTCTGCCAGAGGGGGAGTGCACAATGCTAATGGACAATGAGCTATGAATGATAATAAGATCGATATTTATTTCATTTACTTTGCATTTACAATCTTCACTGAATTTAATCCTCCCAACAACTCTCTGAGGCAGTTGTTACCATGTCCCTTTTATAGAAGAAGAAAATAAAATTCAGAAAGGTTGAATGGGTTGCTTGATGTCATTGAACAAGTAAGTGGCACAGTTAAAATTCACAAGTCAGTTTCATCTCCAAGTCCTATCTGAACTCTTAGGATGTACTCCCTCTATGGGAGGGACACAGGACTGCTTTTTTGTCCCTGGACTAATGATAGAAGTCAATCACTGTCCAAATGGGGAGATACCCTGGGGTTTAGGTTTTTTTAATGAATGTTTTGATGTTTACCTGAACAGTTACAGTTGGTATGTAACTATGGTGAGGTTATTCTGGGCCACCTTGATTTGTTTCCTCTGTGGACACACCTTGAATAGATTCCTCAAGATGGGGACGGAGACCAAGTAAGAAAGATAACAAGGACATTTGTTCATCTGAGAGTGGTAGTTCATGCCTGTAATCCAAGCCACTTGGGAGACTGAGGCTGGAGATTATTTGAGGCCAGGGGTTCAAGACCAGCCTGGGCAATATAGTGAGAACCTACCTCTTAAAAAAAAAAAACCAACACCAAAGACATTTGTTCATGTCAAACAACTTTATTGGACAGACCTTTTTTTTTTTTTTTTTTTGAGACAGAGTCTCACTTTATTGCCCAGGCTAGAGTGAGTGCCGTGGCGTCAGCCTAGCTCACAGCAACCTCAAACTCCTGGGCTCAAGCAATCCTGCTGCCTCAGCCTCCCAAGCAACTGGGACTACAGGCATGCACCACCATGCTCGGCTAATTTTTTTTTTCTATATATATTAGTTGGCCAATTAATTTCTTTCCATTTATAGTAGAGATGGGGTCTCGCTCTTGCTCAGGCTGGTCTCGAACTCCTGAGCTCAAATGATCCGCCCACCTCGGCCTCCCAGAGAGCTAGGATTACAGGCGTGAGCCACCATGCCCGGCCTGGACAGACCTTATGTTGTACATTCTTCTTCTCTAAAGGGTTGGATCCAGTGGTTTTCTTGTAGCAGAAGTACTGTGGTTGGGGGGTGGCATACGTGTATTGGGGAGCTATTACCATAATAATGCTGTGTAACAAACCATCCTAAGATTCAGTGACTTAAAACAATAATCTCTTATTGTATATCCATGGTTCTGTGGGTCAGCTACAACTTAGCTGGGCTGACGCTCTGTTCCTGCTTCAAGGCTATAGATTAGATTCAGGTCAGCGCCACACGTTTTGTTCTGGGGCCCAAGACAAAGGAGCAGCAGCTACTTGGAGTATTATCCTTCTCATGGTGGATCATCAGGGCACAAAAGAGCGGCGCAGCCATACAAGCATATTTCAAGCCTCTGTTCATTTCATATAGTCCAACCTAAAGTCAGGAGGCAGGTGTACAACACCCTGCATGAAGCTGTAGCAAATAGTGGATAATACTACTACAGGGGGATGACAAATTTGGACTAATGATTCAAAGTAACATGTACCCTATGATAATATTGACATGTATCTTTTCAAATAAATTTTTGTTTCTATTTGGGTATTCTCGAGTAGCCAAAATAAGTGTCTATGTCATCAGGAACAGAGGAAGTGGGGGGAAGGTACACAAAGGGAAGAGTTAGAATAGTACATTCACTTTCTTAGGATGCCAGGTATCTACAAGTCTGTGTAGTTATGTTGCTGTATGCGTTTATGCATTTGGTAAGGAAATGCAAAGAAAGACGTGAACGTTGTGAAACTGCTTTAGAGTTCATTCATTAACTCCAAAAAGAAAGCCCCTCAAATTCCAAAAGACAGACAAATGCTTAAAAGGAGCACAATGTACATAAAATCTCTTTTCCACTGTTTGACTAAGCAGTGATTTTAAAGGAAAAAAAATAGGTATCATCAGCTAAGATGTCGCAAAACCATCAACTAGAAATTTCACTTACAGCTGATAAGTCATTTGATTAATTAACAGAAGTGGATGGGGGAGAAATTGGCAGTTATATCAATATTTGATGGCAAATTTTGATTTCCTCTTTGGTAGTAACCAATTGACAAAATTAACACCAGTCAAAAAAACTTGTGAATAGTCCTATTATTAGGGAAAAAGAGAGAGAGAAAACTCGAGCATGTCAGAGACAACTATAAAAAGATGTCCTTTTCTTTTGTCATAGCAAGTACATGTGGCTCTGTGCTCTGGGATACTACTCTCCTATCAGCATCCCATCTGCATCCAGATCCTGCTTCTGTTCGTCACACCGACTCTGACTGTGCAGTTTGCCTGAGTGGCAGTATAGGCTCCAAACCCTCAACATGCAGCCTTCCCCTCTCTTGTCTCAAGCCAAGATAAATCACACACACTTTGGAACAAGCCTTGCCCATAATTACTTAATGATTTTCATTTTCAAAGCGTTGTGCAAGTGTACTTAGCCTTATTTTGAGGTGCTGAGTATGCATCTTCGATTTACTTTTAAGACATAGTTTCTTTGTACTCATCATACCCTTTATTATAATCCTTAATACAAAGCTGAGTTTTTTTTAAAAAAATAATAGCTTTATTGAGATATAATTTACAGAACCATAAAATTCACCCTTTTAAAGTGTGGCATTCAGTAGTTTTTAGTATTTTTAGAGTTGTGCGACCATCACCATTATCTAATCTTAGAATATCTTCATCATTCCAAAAAGTAGCAGTCACTCCCATTCTGCCTCCTCCTACCCCTGACAAACTGTAGCCCTTGGCAACCACTAATCTACTTTCTGTCTCTATCCCTTTACTTATTCTGAACACTTCATATAAATGGAATCATACAAAATGTGGCCTTTTGTGACTGGCTTCTTGCACTTAGTGTTATATTTTCAAGATTCATTCATGTTATAGCATGTATCAGTACTTCATTCCCTTTTTATTGCTAAACGACATTCAATTGTATGTATATACCACATTTTCATTATCTATTCGTTAGTAGATGAATATTTGGGTCCATGCTATGAACATGCATGTATTACTACAAGTTTTTGTGTGAACATATGTCCAATTCTCTGAGGTATGTACACAGGAATGGAATTGCTAGATCATATAACGTAGTAACTCTATGTTTAACATTTTAAAGAACTGCCAAACTCTTTTCCAAAATGGCTACACCATTTTACATTCCACTAGAAATATATGAGAGTTTCAATTTTTCCACATCCTTGCCAACACTTGCTATTGTCTGTCCTTTTAATTTTAGAAATTTTAGTGGGTGTGAAGTATTAATAGTATTTCATTGTGGTTTTTCTTTGCATTTCCTAATGACTACTGATGGTGAGAATCTTTTCATGTCCTTATAAGTGATTTGAATATCTTTTTTGGAGACGTATGTATTGAAATTGTCTACCTGTTTCCAAATGCATTTTGAAAGAATTATATAAATGGTGTAAGGTAGGAGTCCAACTTCATTATTTTGTATATTGATATCCATTTGTCTCCATGCCATTTGTTGAAAAGACTGTCTTTTCCCTATTGAATTGTCTTGTCACCTTTGTCAAAAATCAATTAACCATAAATATAAGGGTTACTTTTAGACTCAATTTTATTTCAGTAATCTACATGTTTATTCTTATGACAGTACCATACTGTTTTGATTACTATAATCTTTTTTTTTTTTTTTTTTTTTTTGAGGCAGAGTATCACTGTGTTGCCCAGGCTAGAGTGCCGTGGCGTCAGCCTAGCTCACAGCAAAGTCAAACTCCTGGGCTCAAGCAATCATTCTGCCTCAGCCTCCTGAGGAGCTAGGACTACAGGCATGCGCCATTCTGCCCGGCTAATTTTTTTCTATATAGTTTTAGTTGGCCAATTAATTTCTTCCTATTTTTAGTAGGGACACGGTCTTGCTCTTGCTCAGGCTGGTTTTGAACTCCGGACCTTGGGCAATCCTCCTGCCTTGGCCTCCCAGAGTGCTAGGATTACAGGCGTGAGCCACCGCGCCTGGCCTGATTATTATAATCTTATAGTAAGTTTTGAAATTGGGAAATGTGAGGAGGACAAAACATGTGAAGTTAAAATGTTACAAAGCCTGTGATTCTTATAAAGATTAGCCATTTTTTTCTTGAATAAATGTTCCTTGGATTTTTGAAAACCTTTGATTAATTTCCTAAGTTCTGAAAAGTTGATTTTGACAGTTTTTGTCATGTTCTGGCTGCTTTGTGAAACAGTAGATTTTTGGAGTACTTTGCTCCACCATTCTGGACTTGCTTCTCTTTCATTATTTTCAAGTTATTATATCATCAGTATTCCATGTAGTAGACAATCATGTTGACACAGTGCGTATGTACGTGATGTCAGAAACAACTTAGATGTTTACACTTAGTTATATAACATAAGCCAAATTCTTTTTTTTTAAATTCAGGATATTATGGGGTACAAATATTTTGGTTACATGTAATGTGTTTGCCTCACCCAAGCCAGGGCTACAAGCATGTCCTTTCCCAATACGGTGTGCTCCACTTCCAATAGTTGTGGGTTCCCCCCCACACACACACCTGACGGCACCCAATGAGTATTACTACGATGTGAGCACCTTAATGTTGATCAGTTAGTACCAATTTGATGGTCAGTACATGTGGTGCATGTTTTTTCATCCTCGTGATATCTCACTTCAAAAGATGGGCTCAATCTCTAGCCAAGATAATATAAGAAGTGCTAGCTCACCATTGTTTTTTGTAGTTGAGTAGTATTCCATGGTATACATATACCATTTTATTAATCCATTCATGTATTGATGGGCACCTGGGTTGTTTCCACATCTTTGCAATTGTTAATTGTACTGTTATAAACATTTGAGTGCAGATGTCTTTATTATAGAATGTCTTTTTTTCCCTTTGGATAGATACCTAGTAGTGGGATTGCTGGATCAAATGGTATTTCTATTTTTAGCCCTTTGAGGTATCTCCAAATTACTTTACACAAGAGTTGTACTAATTTGCAGTCCCACCTAAGTTAGGACTTAAATTCAGTCTTCCACAAAAGCAATATCATGATCCTAAGTATTTAACAGAATTTCTTAGCTTTTATAAAAGCTAGTACATAAAAAAGATAATACACAACAATCAAGTGGTATTTATCCCAGGGATGCAAGGATGGGCCAACATACACAAATCAATAAACATGATGCATCACGTCAACAGGATGAAAGAGAAAAACCATATGATCATCTCAATAGATGAAGAAAGAGCATTTGGAAAAATTGAACACCCCTTCATGATAAAACTCTCAACAAACTAGGCACAGAAGAATCATACCTTAAAATAATAAAGTCCATATATGACACACCCACAGCTAACATCATACTGAAGGTAGACAAGTTGAAAGCCTTTACTCTAATAACTGGAACGAGACAAAGATGCCCATTTTCACCACTTCTATTCAACATAATACTAAAAGTCCTAGCCAGAGTAACTCTGCAAGAAAACTAAATAAAAGGCATCCAAATTGAAAAGAGGAAATTGTCACCTTTGTAGATGACATGGTATTGTATATAGAAAAACCAAAGGACTCCATAAGAAAACTCTTAGAGCTGATAAACAAATTCTGAAAAGTTGCAGGATACAAATCAGCATATGAAAATCAGTAGTATTTCTATACACCAACAGTGAAATAGCTGAAAGACAAATCAAGAAGGCAATCACATTTATAATACCTATAAAAAAATAAAATACTTAAGAATAAATTTAACCAAGGAAGTGAAAGATCTACACAAGGAAAACTACAATATACTGAGGAAATAAATTGAAGAGGACACAAGCAAATGGAAAGACATTCCATGCTCATGGATTGGAAGATTTAATATCGTTAAAATGACCATACTGCCCAAAGCAATCTACAGATTCATTGCAATCTCTATCAAAATACCAATGTCATTTCTCACAGAAATAGAAAAAAAAATCCTAAAATTCATATGGAACCAAAAAAGAGCCCAAATAGCCAAAGCAATATTGAGCAAAAAGAACAAGACTGGAGGCATCACACTACCTGACTTCAAAACATTTTACAAGGCTATCATAACAAAAACAGTATGATATTGGTCTAAAAATAGACACATAGATCAACAGCACAGAATAGAGAACCCAGAAATAAATCCACATATTTACAGCCAACTGATTTTTGAAAAGCCACTAAAAACATATATTGGAGAAAGGACACCCTCTTCCATAAATGATGTTGGGAAAACTGGATAATCATACACAGAAGAATGAAACTGGACCCCTATCTCTTACCATATATAAAAGTCAACTTAGGATAGATTAAAGACTTAAACATGAGACTCAAAATGATAAAACTACTAGAAGAAAACATAGGGAAAACTCTTTAGGACATTGTCTAGGCAAAGATTTTATGGCTAAGCACAGGTAACAACAGCACAGGCAACAAAACCAAAAATAGACAAATGGGACCAAATTAAACTAAAAAGCATCTGCACAGCAAAAGAAACCATCAACAGAGTAAAGAGACAGCTTCCTGAATGGGAGAAAATATTTGCAAATTTCTCATCTGTCAGGGGACTAATATCAAAAATACGCAAAGAACTTAAACATCTCAACAGTGAAAAACAAATCACAATGTTTAGAGGATTCCACTAAAAATGGGCAAATGACATGAATAGTCATTTCTCAAAAGAAGACATACAAATGACTAACAGATATATTAAAAAAAATGCTCAACATCACCAATTATTAGGGAAATACAAATCAAAACCACAATGAGATATCTTTTCACCCCAGTTAGAATGACCATTAGTAAAAAGACAGAAAAAAAAGCATGCTGGCGAGGATATGGAGAAAAGGGGACTCATTCGCTGTTGTTAGGAATGTAAATTAGTACAACCACTATGGAGAACAGTATGGACATTTCTCAAAAAACTAAAAACAGAACTACCATTCGGTGTAGCAAATCCCACCACTGAGTATCTATCTAAAGGAAAAGAAATCAATCACTTTTCAGCCTTTTAGCTAAGATCAAATGAAAAGGCAAAGAAACCAGTATATCAAAGGGATACCTGAACTCACATGTTTATCACAGCACTATTCACAATAGCAAAGATATGGAATCAACTTAAGTATCCATCAATGGAGGAATGGATAAGGAAAATGTGATATATATACACAGTGGAATATTATTCAGTCATAGAAAGAATGAAATCCTGTCATTTGCAGCAACATGGATGGAACTGGAGATCATTTTAGTAAGTTAAATAAACTAGGCATGGAAAGACAAACACAGCATTTTCTCACTCATTTGTAGGAGTGAAAAAATTTGATCTCATGCACATGAGAATAGAATGACAGATGCCAGAGACTGGGAAGGGTGAGTAGGGCATGAAGAGAGGTTGATTATAATATGGGTGCAAACATGCAGTTAGATATTAATAAAAGAACTAATGTTTAATAGCAAACTGGAGTGACTATAGTTAGCAAAAACATTATGTAACTATAAATAGAAGAGAGAACTTAAAATGATACCAACACATAAAAATGATAAACGCTCAGGTGAAGGATACCCTAAATACACTGACTTGATCATTATACATTTTGTGCATGTAAGACTCTCATGTATACTCCATACACATGTAAATTATTATATATCAATAAAAGGAGAAAACAAGAAGTATTTTCATACAGACTTGAATTTGTGGCCTATGATTTGTTCCTACTTCCCTTAAATATTTATAAAAATTAGTGTTACAGCACATTCCATTTTATTCATGAAAAAATATATTGTATTTTCCAAGGTTCTTAATTTGATTTTGTGGTATATTTCATCAAATGGATGTGTCATAATCTATTTTGTCTCTTCATGTAGGATATATATTTAGTTTCCAATTTTTATTATTATAAACAATGCTGTGATAAATATCTTTCACGTTAAACTCTATTTTATGGACCCATGAGGGTTGAAACTTAATTATGGAAAGCTCAGTCACTCAGTGCTACCCGTTTGTAGAGTAGGGATAATAATAATATCTTCTTACAGTATTGTTGGGAGGATTAAATTAACTAATCCTTGTACCACACTTACTGCAGTGTTTGACTAATGTAAATGCTCCATAAATGTTGTTATTATTATTATCATTGGTGGCAGTTCAAGAATATCCATTTTTCATAGTGGTAAACAGGAAGCAATATGAAGTACCAGTTAACTGACAAGGGGACACTCCTGGAGAGAATTTTCTGGAGATGTCAGCTCTTTATTTTATCCTTTCTTCAGGGTTTTAAAAGCCTTATAAAAAGGATATGGACCTAGAGATAGCAGTGCATTTGGGCTCAGGAGCCCAGTGGAACCATGAGCCTGAAAATAGTCAGGATTTCTTGCCATGGCTTGACTACACATCCCTCTGTGGTCTTCTTCTCTTTCCTCTCTTGTAATGACTGGTTTTGCCTCTTACTTAGTTTACACAGGGAACGTGGCCACCAACTAGATTGAAGTTTTATCAATATATGTAGTAGGTTCAGTAGCCTGGAAAGAGAGCCGTCTCTTTTCTGAGGCCCAAAGTCAAACTTTCCCGGGGGATGAGATTGATTAGCTTAAATTGGGATGGTGCCTACCTCTGGATTGATAACTTGGAACTAGAGGAACAGGATAATGTTGCACGAACTAGTGGCTCTCATGGGCACCCTGTGGCTTGGTTCTCAGAAAGGCAAGATCCAGAACAGTAGGGACAGTGGTAGGACAGACGATGTAATAGATGTCCAGTGTGGCTGGTCCCCTGCCATCTTCTTGTAGCCCTTGAGAGAGAAGGTGGAGCAGGCTTCCCTGAACACTCCTCCAGGGAGGTGGGAAGTGATTACCAGGTCGGCCATTACTTCACCTAGAATGTGAACATGCCTTCCCCTGAGCCCCCTCTGTTTCTCGTTACCTGGGCCCAGTTTCCAACCTGCAGGCAACGGAAGGCTTGCTGAGGCTTCCAAGTGAACGGTGCTGCCACATTTTACAAAGTCCTTAGGGCCACCCCGGGAACATTTTGGTCCTCTGCCATCCTGAGAGCGGGCACGCTGACGCTTGGTGGAGGCGTCTCGAGGAGTTAAAGACCAGCAAAGATGACGGCGTGCATTTCAGAACCCAAGCTGCTGTCAGGGAACACGTGGATTTTGTTATTTCCATGTTAGCAGCTTACTCTCTGTGGGTTTTGTCACATTCGTTTCAGAGGACAGAGTGTTTTCCTGATTGACACCTCAGAAGTGCTCTTTGTGGCAAAGTCACAAATATTTCCAGTTCTTGCTGGGCATGACGATGGCTGAGCCACTGAAGACAATCTTTCAGTGTCACTTGACACAGCGTGTGAGGTCAGGTTGGGGTGAACCCCGTTGTCTGGACACAATGCTGGACCATTATCTGCTCTGTGGGGAGGCCCATCGTGCTCGGGCTGCTCAGCAGAAAGACTGACACATGTGGGTCATTCCACGGAGCCCTTTCCCCCTCACAGAGCAAAGCAGGCCTGACACTTCTGGAAGAAAATGACACTGAAAGCACTCAGACAGAAGAGGGGCAAACATTAGCGATGCGTTGTGGAAAGCCCTTTCTTCAGGGATTCATGCCAATCATTACTTTACCCACTTTAGCTAATCCATTTCTATTTTTTGACAGTCAAAAGAAAGTCGACTGTCATTTATTGAATTCTTACTGTGTGCTAGGGCCAGTAGTGCTGAGGACGGCTTGGACAGGCTCATGAGAGCCAGTCATTCAATTTCCAGGAATTTTGCAAGACAGCTGCTGAACACAGCCATTATTAAAAATTAAATTATATTAACTTATAATTAAATTATACTAGAAACAAAGGTAATAAATACACTCATCACATTATAATTATTTTACTACATTTTACTGTTGCTTATGCTCTTGAAGTCGCTTGTGTCTATTGTGTTGGCATGTTGGAAATACTGTGTGATAACTTGCTACTGTGCGTCTCTGTGACACTGGGCACTTGAAATTGGCCATGGTGGGTGTAGTTACACCACAGAAATCAGCAAATGCTACAAATCAGGGCTTGATTTATTGTATTCTTCATTGTTTAGACTTTTAAAATGATGGAGAAAATGTTAATGATACAGATTCAACTTAAAAATGTGTCATGTCTACAGCTGTTATATTATGAATAGCACAAAAAGTAGGGAAAATATTCTTCCAGTATTTGAAAGTATTATCTGATGCAGCAAAGAATCTATAGTTGTTCACACCATTGACCAATGAGTGAAGTTCTGACATACATTTTTGTTTTACTTTTATCTTATGAATGTAAACAAAAATATCAACCGACACATCTGTACCATAGCCACACTCATTTGTTAGTTGCAGCCATAGGTTTGCTGTGGATACAAGAGTTTGGCAAAATCATTGAAAGAATTTCATGAGAATTAATCAGCTAAATGGAATTTACAATGAGTATTGCATATTTCATTATTATTTGTAAATTATGTGCTACACATCTTTTCTATCAATAAAATTTACATAAGCTTATACGTATACACACTTTTTTGGGGGGGTTGCCAGTTATAACTATTGGCTACTATTTCCTCTGCCATGAATGTACTTCTCTCTTTATCTCACCCTCCAAAACCCTATTCAGAGGCTAATCTATCCCTTCTTTGGGGTCCTTTCTTGCAGCCCTGTTCACAGTGCATTCGGGTTCTGTGCAGGTCACTCCACTTCCCAGGACAAGTACAGGTGGAGGGCAGGGACCTTGAATTATTCAGCTCTGAACATCTAGAGCTGAGTTTGGTGCTTGGTACATAGGAGGTGCCCAAAAGGTGTTAGTTAAAAGAAACAGTGAGAGTCTTTGGGATGAATGGGATGGGGGAGTGGGGGAGAGAAAAGAGAAGTAGGAGGTTACATGTATAGAAAAAGTACAGTGGAGAATATTATAGATCACCTCTTAAAATTTAAATATCCATAGGGTTCCTAAAGGTCTGTATAAACTGCAGCAAACTTTGATTGACCAAAGACCAAGCCACTGCCAATAAAAGCCCTTGATGGATCTGTTTGGGGATGATCATGTGTTTAGAGGAGCAAGACAAGTCACCAGGTAATCATATCACTCCAGGTATTTGATGTGTGTTCTGGGTGAATCCAGCTCAGTGGCCAATCCTTCCAAACAATTTTCCTTATAACGTTCAATGAACACGTCCTTGAATGAGGCAGGCACTGGATATTTTACGCATCACGTGTAAGGGAAGTGACAATGGGACATCAGAAGCCCAGGAGAATTTAGTCCCCTCCCAGCCCATGAGTCCTACTGCATGTCCCTTCTGCAAGCTCTTCTCAACACCCTTTTGGAAGGATCTGGATGCCAAACCTCCTAGTCCAGAAGTGTTTTCATTCAGTCTTTAAAACCCAGCCATTATTGGCTGACTAGCTGAGTTTCCTGTTCAAAAAGTGCACAATCACCCATCTCCCCCAAATACACATCTAGCCAGGATCAGATTTCCCTCCGCCAGCCAGCCACTGCTCTACAACGAGCAGTTGCCAACAAGCTTGGAAGACAGCAAGCAAATGGCCTTCCTTTCTCCCTCACTACCTCCATCACATCAGTTATAACCCTCAGGAAACGTCAGCTGGGACCTGTCCGGTCTCCAGCCATAGCCCAGCGCAGGGTAGGCATGTCAAAACACAAAAACAAACAAACAAACAAACAAACAAAACAAGAAAAATCACTTACAGTCCCCTCATCCTTACCCTCAAGACTTATTTGCCATTTGTCCAAGATAGCCTTGCAGTAGGAAAATGAAATTGGGCCCAGGTCCTCATTTTTCCTCTGGATTGTTGCAGTAGACGCCCTGCTTCTACCAATCCCCCTGCTGTCTTTTCTCACTTCAGAGGCAGGAGGGGACCTGTCATAAGGCACACATCAGAATACGTCATTCCTCTGCTCGGAGCTCTCCAGGGGCTCCCACTTTTATAGGAGTGAAAGCCCGAGTTGTACAATGGCTACAGGCTCTGCATGATCGGCCCTTCCCTGCAACTGTTCATGCATCTGATTTCCTACTAGGCTCACTCCTCGACAGCCGTGGTAATCTTGTCCTTCAAACTCGCTAGGCATCTCCCATCTCAGGACCTCCACCCACGTTGCTCCCCCTGCCTGGGACACTCTCCCCTAGGTGTCCACAGGGCTTGGTCCCTCACCTCCGTCCGGTCTTTCTGCAAACGTTGCCTTTGCCGTGAGGTCCGCCCTACCACGTCTGGTGCGGTTTAGTGCTGCAGACTGCCTTCTTCCTCTCCACTACTGTTCCTCCTCACCTGTCCTATTATTTCCATAGAGTTTGTCATCTTCTAGCATAACATACCATTTACACATTTATTATGTTTATAGTTTGTCTCTCCCCAGTCGAAATGTAAGCTCTAAGAGGACATAGATTTTTGACTTTTTGGCCTATTTTAGGAGCTCGATAAATAATTGTTGAATGACATAGCCCCCATTTTGAGATGAGGAATCTGAGGCCTACTAAGTCACAGACATTATTAAGGCAACTCGGAGTAGAAATCGGTTTCCTCCACGCTAGAACCCATGTCCATCACCTAACCCTCACGTCCCTTTTATTGACAACTCGACTTAGGGGTGGAGGTAGGGGAGAAGTTCCAGGAAGTTCGCTCTAGAATCGAGCAGGTGGGTGTCCTTGGGATTTTTTGCATTAACTTGTTTATCAAGGTCAAGAAAGTCAGGTGAAAACTCTAAAATGCAGTTTTCAGTTAAATTCATTTTCTTAAAAATGTCCTTCTATTTGGATGATTCTATATGCATATGTCAATGCTTGCAGAATAAATCTCAAGCAAGGAGTCGGTGGTGTGGGTGGCGGTGGAGGCGGGAAGACGGAGGTGTGACTGAGGAGGCGGAACATAGAAACATTAGGCTAATCATGTGAGCTGCTCTATTAATAAAGTCAGTGCCTCCTTTATGACAGGGAGCCCTGGGAAACCAAACAGAAAATTACTTTCCTTTAAAGAGACAGACTGACTGAGTCATCATCTCTGAATTCCCTCTCTGCTACTTCTCGCTCAGACTGCTGATGATTTTATTTCTAATTTATCTAAGGGGGTTTAGGAGTCATCGAGATTACTTTCTGTGAGGTCCTCTATTCCTAAACATGGTAGTAACCTGTTGTAGTTATCTATTGCTGCATAACAAATTACCCCAAAACTTAGTAGGTTAAAACACCACCATCTAATGTGGTTAGAACTCTGTGGGTCAGGAAGCCAGGGCTCAGCTAGGTGGTCTTTCTGCTCCAGGTGACATCGTCTGGGATTGCTCACTGGGGGCATTTGGCTGGTGGCTCAGCTGTAAGTCTGGATTCATGCACATTTTTGGTGTCTCTACACTCTTCCATGGGGACCCTCTTTCTCCAGGGACTTGAGCTTCCTCACAGCATGGTGGTCTTAAGATTCAGCCGTGGAAGTTGCACAGCAGTGACATTTCTACCATATTCTATTGGTCAAAACAGGACACAGAGCCAGCCTGTACTCGAGGAGAGGGGACGCTACTTCTCATTGAGAGAAGTGGCAAAGAATTTGTGACCGTATTTAATCTATTACATATCCAAATACAGGCAGTCAGTCCCCAGTTTCAGTTGTGATTTATCTTGCTTCTCTGCTTAAAAAAAATGTAATAAAAATGTAAATAAAAGATGCAAAAAAAAAAAAGATGTATTCAAGGAGACTTGAACATATAAGCATCCAAAATATGCATCTCATTATTTATGAATGCTCCCACCTTAGTCGAGCACTCGTTTTAGGAATTTCTCTGCCTCCAACTCTGTCCTCTACTTCTGCCAGGAACCAGTCTGTCTTGCCATGGAAGTTGCTCCCCAAATTCTGGTTCCTATCATCATGAATCCCTCACAGACAATTTCTCATCCCCATTGTTTCTGCTTCTTTTGGAAACTTGGAGCCCTGGGACACCTTTTTAAAAGTTATAATTATTGTTAAAGCAAAGAAGGAGAAAATCTGGTTTCCACTGAGTAGCTCCCACTTACCCTGATTTTGACATGGAATTAAGTTTCCCATAGGAAACTGTTGGTTCTACTAAGTCATAAAATTGGGTAAACTGAGCAAGAATCCACTGTAAGGCGGAAAACGTACCTCTGGGACTGAGCCCAAGCGAGAGCAGAGGACGTGAGTAACCTGCATGGGCAGGGAGCTCAGATCCCATGTGGCCCACCACGACTGTGCCAGCACCCCTTGCTCAGCTCACATCTACAGCCATATGTGGGATTCCATCAGACCAGCTGAAGGAAAAGAAAAAAGCTTCGTGTACATTTGGGTTGGCCCAGAGTGTGAATACAGGCTGAAAATGAACAACTACTATCAAACAAGCTCACTCAGGGTTCGCTCTGGAAGAAAGTGGAGAAGGAAAATCTTGTTGATGGGTAGAGCTGCAAGCTGTGCATCTGGTCATCCACTTTGCGTCAGAAAACAAATGGCCCAAGGAGGAGAATATATATGTATGCATGAACAATGGCCAATGACTTAATGGACTGGTTAGAGGTCTAGAAAGTAAATGACTGGGAAATTGGAGACAGGGAGGTCTGGGTTAAAAGGCACGTGGACAGACCTATGGGAGTGAGGATAAAGTGTGAAGATTTTTGTGGGACATGTTCATGTCCGTCAGAAAGCATCCATTGCAGAAGTGACAATGGACACCCAAACAGGCAAAATGTGCAGCCAGCTTCCATTAGCCAGCCTCCGTCATTAGTTCCCTCAGAACTGGCATGAAGGATTATCAAAGGGACCCGTGAATGGAGTGGCCACGGTGGCAAGGTAGAGTTCCCACATGGACCCAACTGCATGGACTGCCACTCATAAAGACTGATATAGCTATTGTCCCTCAGAATGTCCAAACTGCCAGCAACGAGACCAATCCTGAGCCCCTAACATGGCACTGCTCCTTGGGGACACCAACCGATCACTTGGTGGCAATTTGTTTTCAAAGCAATAGTCAGATATTCTGGGAGTGGCTTTGCCTTTCGTGCCTGCAGAGCCTCACGCAGCACCGTTACCCAGTGGCTGATGGAGAAACTGCCCACAGGCGTGGGATCCCCGTGTAGTATCGGATCAGGATAACCACTTCACAGTGAAGAAGTGGTAGCAGTGGGGCCATGATCACAGGACTCACTTGTTGTATCACTTACCAATAGTGAGAGAGGCTGTAGTTCATCCACTACCCTCCCTCGTCTAAGTTTTTCTTGGGAAGCAAGGCCCATGGGAACCCCGGAAGAACAGCTCTCTGAACACGTGTGGAGAAGTGGAATCACATGGTACAAGGTCGTCATGGAGGTGTGGTGCCCAGGTCCTCCTTCATGAAAGAATGACTGTCCAGCCATCAGGAGGTCAGTTGGCTGATAGCCTCCAGCTGTCAATACCTTCGGTATTCACCTCACCTTTCAAGTCTAGATGACAAACTTCTTGGCAGGTCCTAGCTAATAACTAAACAGGGGAGGGAGTTTTAAGGCCTTTCCATTTCTGCTCAACATAGAATTCCTCTAACAGGCAATCTTAGTTTTCCCTGAGTTGACTAGGACTTTGGCAGATGTGCACGATGGTCTAAGAACCCCCCTGCCCAATTTTGCTTCCTCTCTTCTTTCTTTTAAGGTCTGCATCATAATCTGAAGTCTTTTCTTCCCAATCTTGCTTTCTTTCCTTTTTTATTTTTTTAATCTTGTCCAGGTGTTACCCCCAATAGATCTCATACCTCTTAATTCTGTCTCAGTTTCTGCTTTCCAAAGACTCAATTTACACTGTAATCTGGGTACTTCTAGATTATAGGTAAACTTAATTTCTTTGAAGACAGTAATGTGTTTCTTCAAACCTAAGTTATCACTTAAGGATGTGGAGCGATTAGAATTCACATACACTACCTTTAGTAGGTGTGCAAATTGTTACAACTAGTTCAGAATATACTTGAGAATATCTATGAAAGTTGACCATTTGAATTCACTATGACCTATCCATTTACTCATAGGTGTATATCCATGAGAAATGTACTTATAGCAGCATGCTAGGGACTGCGTTTTGTCCTCCCAAAATTCATGTGCTGAATCCCCACCCCTCAAGGTGATGGTATCTGGAGATGGGGACTTTAAGAGGTAATTAGTTTTAGATGATGTCGTGAGGGTAGGGCCTTCATGATGGGATTAGTGCTCATAGACAGAGAGCATGTTCTTGTTCTCCCTTTATGCCGTGAGGTCATAAAGGGAGCAAGAAGGGAGCCATCTGCAAACCAGGAAGAGAGCCTTTGCCAGAACTCAACCATGCTGACACCCTGACCTTGACTTCCCAGCTTCCACAACTGTGAGAAACAAACTTCTGTTATTTAAGCCACTCAGTCTATACTATTATATTTTGTTATGGAAGCTTGAGTAGACTAAGACACAGCACTATTCATAATAGTTGAGCCTTGAACAACATGGCAGTTAGAGGCATCAACCTCTGCACGGTTGTAAATCTGCCTATAACTTTTGACACTCCCAAAACTTTATCCTAATATTCTACTGTTGACCAGAAGCCTTACTGATAACACGAACAATTGAGTAACACATATTTTGTATGTTTTATGGATTACATACTGTATGTTTTACAATAAAGTAAGCTAGAGATATGAAAATGTTATTAAGAAAATCATAAGAAAGAGAAAATATATTTACTATTCATTAAGTGCAACTGGGTGGTCATAAAGATCTTTGTCCTCATCATCTTCATATTGAGTGGGCTGAAGAAATGGCAGAAGAGGAGGGGTTGGTCTTGCTGTCTCAGGGGTGGCAGAGACAGAAGAGGTAGATGAGCTAGAAAGGAAGACAGGAGAGGCAGGCATGCTCAGTGTAAATTGTATTGAAAAAAATATCCACCTATAGGTGGACTCATGCAGTTAAAACCCATGTTGTTCAAGAGTCAACTATAGTAAAAAAGTGTAATGTGTCCAAATATCTACTAATAGCAAAAGGGATAAATTGTGCTGTATTCACAGAATGGAATACTATGTAACAAAAAGAACAAATGAGTTGCGAACATGCAAAAAGGTAGCTGAATCTTGAATGTAATGTTGACTAAAAGAAACCAGACTCAAATGAGTACGTACTATATGATTCCATCAATATACGGTTCTAATCCTGGGAAAACAAATCCATGCTGCCAGGAGCCAGGCGAGTGGCTATCCTAGGTGCAGTGTGGGGAGGTTGTGACTGAAAGGGTGTGTGAAGGAGATTCCAGGGTGCTGCTGATGTTCTGTTTCCTGATGTGACTGTCGATTACATAGGGGTTCAGTCTTGAGAGTTTATTGAAACATACGCTTCTTGATATATGCACTTTTCTGCATGCACAAAACTATACTTCAATAAAAAGTTTACAGAAATCTAATGTTGTCATCGATTTTAAGATGCAACATTAAGAAGGTTGTTATTTAGGTACTGTGTTTCACTGACTATACAACACACATATTTTATATTTTAATATCTCAAATATGGTGATGTGAGTTACAATTGATAGTGGTCACGATGCGGTTGGCATCATGATGCAGTTGTTGCTGCCTGTATATGTGTGAACATCAAGCCTCAAAACATGCAAAAAGGGTAGTTTCAGAAGCTTGGAAGAAAAATCTCAGATTTTTTATGCT
This sequence comes from Mirza zaza, assembly GCA_008750895.1. Classification (NCBI taxonomy): domain Eukaryota; kingdom Metazoa; phylum Chordata; class Mammalia; order Primates; family Cheirogaleidae; genus Mirza; species Mirza zaza. The sequence continues at coordinate 154,945 of VSMD01038316.1, read as the reverse complement.
TTTTAAAATCACGTATAATTTTCATATTTATCGAAAAATCTCTTTGTGACATCACTAGACACAGAATTTTATCATATAAGGCTCTTTCCCCTATGGACAAGGGAAAATATAAGCAAAATAAATTGCCTAAGTGTTTCTAAAACACCTCCACATTCAGAGTCCCATTGCTGTGTATCACTTTTTAATTGAGTCATTGATGTTGTGTTTTCCATATAATGTCATCCTCTGTGCCAAGAGCTTTGGCGGTACAGCATTTCTTAAAAAGAATCCATAAAAATCTGAAAAGCCATTGGTTCTAGGTTTTTATGAAGGTGGGTTTTCAATGAGGCAGAGCCAGCCTTCTGTGGTAGAAGCTCTGATGTCCTACTCAGATTCTCCTTTGGCAATGAAGCACATATTCCCTTTGCTGCTGGGAGTGCTGCTGGCAGACAGCCTTGTCAGTCCCTTTGGGGATCGGCTCTTTGGGAGAGGGCAAGCCCTCCCAAGGTTGTGCTTCCTTCCCAAAACTGGCCAATGAAAGGTATAACAGCTTGGGCCCTTGTCCCAAGTAGGAACTACTGGAAAGGATCATCTCAGCTTCAGAACCCTCCATGGGTTGGGCTGAGGCCTTTGTTGTGGCTGCATCACTGCCCAATCTTTTCCTCTGCCCACCCTGCTTTCTTCCCTGGGTGTTCCTATGGGCATCCCCTGATAAACCTCCAGCATGGTTATTTCAAAGTCTGCTTCCTGGGGAGCCCAATCTGAAACATCTACTTTTTTTTTTTTTCCTTTTAAAGAGACAGAGTTTCACTCTCTTGCCTAGACTGGAGTGCAATGGTCCAATCACAGCTCACTATAACTTTGAATTCCTGGGCTCCAGTGATCCTCTTGCTTTAGCCTCCTGAGCAGCTGGGTCTACAGGTGCACGATACCATGCCTGGCTAATTTAAAAAAAATTTTTTTGTAGAGACAGGATATTACTATGTTGCCCAGGCTGGTCTCAAACTCCGAGCCTCAAGAAATCCTCCACCTTGGCCTCCCAAAGTGCTGGGATTGCAGGTGTGAGCCACTGCACCCAGCCAATACCTACTTTTGACTCCTGTTTGGGGAATGTTTTATAGACTGCTTCTCTCACCCATCCCTACAACTATTTTATTCCTAAGGGAAATGACTGCTTCCCTGTTACTTTGGAATTTTCTTCCATGTTGCTGACACCTGCTCATTTCGCAAGTTTTGAAGCTAGTACAATTAATCTTCAACATTAATAGGCAATGACAACTATATCATGACTACAAACTGGCCAACTAAGAGCTGTTTTGAGAGGCCACTGATTGTAACTCACAACTCTACTTCAGAGATATGAAAATGTGAAGAAAATTTACATATTTCAGATTTTCCTCTTATTCTCTGGGTTTCTTTTGGGTTTAAGAGGTTCAGATGATCTCATGGCCTTGGGATGGATATTTTGTCTGTGGGCTGTGTGAGACCAGGCTGGCTGTACTGCACAGCCTTATCCTGCTTGGTCTTTGGTAGTGACCTCCTTCCTTGGGAGCCAAAGATCACAGCTGGTCTGTTTTCTTGGCCTGACCTGTACCCAAGAGTGTCTGGGGGTTTGGGGACTTACTTTTGGGATCTTACTCTGTCAGATCCCTTGAGGTCTGTCTGTGACCTGGGTCTTCTCATGCAGGTCCCTGCAACCCTTGCCCTGGAGAACTTCCCCACCAGCCCTCTCAACTGTCACCTAAAACCCACTGGGACCCTCTCTCTGTCTAGGTCAACTCTGCCACTATTTAGTCCATGGGGGTCACTTCACATTGGCACAGAACACTTGGAGAGATTCTTTCCTCCTGGGGCTCCAGGGAAGAAACAGGGCTTTCTTCAGACCCTCAAACCTAAGTTCCACCTTCTCTTCCCTCTTTCAGAGTTTTAACACCAGTAGGGGCAGGCCCAGAGCCCCCCATGCCCCACCCCCACTCAGAAACACTCACCTGCATTAACCCTTACCACTTTTTAATCCTTCTGCTTCCTGCCACTTACCTCTTCCAGTAGAAAATCAAATCAAATCACTTTTCCATCATTTCTTGTGTCCTCTCAAGTCTGTGGTTCATAGTATAAACCTTTGTGGTTAGCTAGTCCTCTAAGATCGGCTCTTGATATTTAAACCCTAGTTTCTGGAATTCTGAGCAAATTAACTTCCTCCCTTCTTTCCTTTTCTCCTTCCTCTCTTCTTCCCCCTTGTCTTTCTCCCTTGTCTTTTTCTAAAATCTCAACAAGGCCTGACTCTTACAGTAAAAAAAAAACAAAAACAAAAAACGAACAAGCAAAAAAAAAAAAAAAAACTTCATGTCTTCTGTATGTTAAAAATACATAGTCAACTGAAATGCTGAATGGTCAGCATTTCAGTTGACTTACTTGAACCAAAAAAAAAAAAAAACTTCATGTCTTCTGTATGTTAAAAATACAAAGTCAACTGAAATGCTGAATGGTCAGCATTTCAGTTGACTTACTTGAACCAGGTTGTATCAAAATATTTTCCCCAACTGCAGACATATATCACACTTTGTTCCCTGCAGAGGATTTATCCTCTGTAGTAGGCCCCTGAAACATTTACCAAGAGTGATCAGTTACTAGGCCAAAAGAAAAATTTTAATACATTCCAAGGACAAGAAATTGTGCAGGCTGCAATCTTGGATCACAATGCAGAGAAACTGAACATTAATGCCAAAACTTAAGAAAGAATAAAAAGTCAACACACTCCTACATAACTTTTGGATCAGAGAGAAACCAAAACTGTAATTATAGATTATTTAGAAAACAATGATAACAAGAACATTACATAAGTGAGAAGGCCAAGGTTGTGTACACAGAACAGTGAGAGGTTTTTTTAATGGCTTTTATAATTTAACAAGAAAGAGAATATAAATAAACTGTTCAACTAGTTAAAAAGAAAGCCGAGACAATATGACTAAGGAAAAATAGAAGGAATTAATAAAGATCAAAGCAGAAATTAGTGTTTAGAAAAGAGAAAATTAGTAAATTTGATAAATAAATCAAAGAGTTGATTCTTTAAAACACGGGGGGGGGGGAAAGAGAGTTTTTGTAAAGCAAATCAAGAAGAATAAGAGGAGAAAACAAGCAATGGGACAGGAATACAACTACAATGAGGACAGGAATACAACTACAGATAAATGTGTGATTTACAGGTTTTATCATGTAGATTATTATGCTGAACTCTGTGCTAAAAGTTGTAAAATCAAGTTGCACACAGGATTCTCAAATAAAACATAAATGATCAAAATTTATTAAAGAAGAAAAAAACATAAATATGCCCATGACCCTAGAAGAAATTTTAAAATTTGTCAGAACATTCCCAAAATGTGCCTAGATTTTACAACTAATTCCATTAGAACTTCACAGAGCACATAACTGCCATGTGATTTTAGACTGCTCCGGAGCATAGAAAAAGATGGAGCATATTTCATTTAATTTTGCTAAACTAGTGTAATCTAGATGTTAAAACCTATAGCAGAAATTGACTACAATCTCAGACATAAATATAAAGTAAAACACTAACAAATTTAATTCAATAGTACAACAAAAGAACAATGTACTACAAGTAAAGTTTTTATAAGAATGCAGGTATAATTCAATTGCAGAAAAATCTCGAATGGTGGTGAGGAGATAAATTGATACAGGTTTTGGGGAGGGTAATTTGTTGGAATGTATCAAATTTAGATATACATCTAATCTGTGACTTAGCAATTCCCTTTACAGTTATCTGTATCCTAAAGAAATATAGGCACAAGATGTTTGTACATGAATGTTTTTTTTTTGCAGCTTTTCTTTTTAGTAATACAAAAAAAAAGAGAAACAACCTAAATAATCAGTAAGACAATAACTATATTACAATGCCACCTCCATACTAAAGAGTACAAGGTAGCAATTTAAAAGGAATGTGTTTCTCTCTATGTACTGAAACAGAAAAATCTCAGATACATTAAGTAACAAAACAAAACAACAAAACGAAGGAACCAAATTTGGGGGCTAAATCATACTACAGGATGATCTCATTAATGTTAAAAAATAGAGCTACATATTGAGTATCTACACATGAATATGTAAATGAATAGAAAGACACATTGTCTACAGAAGATAATTTAAGAGCTGAAATTGGGATTAATGGAGATAGTTGCAGAGGCCAAAGGGATGGAACTTTTACCTTTTCTGTATAGTTCTGTATCTTTTAACATTTTTACAGTGAGCATAAGCTCAAATGTTATTTGTGTAACTAAAATAATAGAGAATCCTAGAAAATATTTTATAATAATTCATCCCATCAGTAGTAGGAAAAAACCCTTTCATTTGACAGTTTCCAGAAAAGCTACCATCTTCTACTTATTCTTTCAAAAAACATGCTAGTCAGGAAGGAAGAGAAAAAGCTTTTTAAGCAAATAGGATCAAGAATATCTTTCTTAAGCTGATGATGATCACCATCATACTTGGCAGGGAAAGGTGAAAGCTTTACCTACCAAAGTCAGGTTTAGGAGTCATTTAACAGGATTAGTATTTAACACTCTTTTCTCGAAATGTTGGCCAATTCGACTCAACAGGAATAGAAAAAGAATCCAGTAGTGCTGAGAGAGTTAGAGATGTCAATGTTAAGAAAGAATGTGCAATTAATACTGTTCACAGGTGTGATAATCCACGTGTCAAACTCAAGAGGCTCAACAGTAAGAAATGACTTGCATTTACCAAGTGCTTCAAGCCTGCCAGGCCCTCTGCTAAATGCTTCACAGGCATGATCTCATTAAAGCCTTACAAGAACCCTATGAGGTACATTTATCATTGTTTCTATTTAACAGATAAGGAAATGAAGTTCCAGAAACATGACATAGGCAGTGAGCGGGGAGGCAGAGAGGCCAGGACTCGGCCTGAGCTTCCGAGTCTGGAGCCTGCTCTAGACACCGCAGCCTGCCACACACAGCTCAAAAGCCAGAGGGTACCTTCCAACAAGAGGTCAATGTGGAATAAATGTACTTGGAAAAGCAATAGCTTTTATATAGAATATCAACAGCCAATCTGGAAATATCAGAGGAAAAATACATTCTATTCACCATGGCAACCAGAACTATTAAGTCGTACACTTAAAAAGGACCAACATAAGGAAAACTTCAAAACTTCATTGAGAGATAAAGGGAAAACTTGAGTACATGGAGAAACATGTTCATTTATATAGCTTGGAAATCAATATTGAAAAGATGTCAATTATTCCAAAACCAATCTACCAAATATCATGTGAATTCCAAACAAAATTGATAACATTTTTCCAGAACGTTACCGACGTTTATTAAGAAAAACATTTATTAATAATTTAAAAAACTCATATTGAAAAAATCAGAAATATATCACAAAAACATTTTCTTTAGAAGTAAACACTATTGTCTGGAGTCTCTCCCTTTCTGTCTCTCACACCACACACACACACACACACACACACACACACACACACTCACATGCACACAGAGTCCTGCTCTTTTAGCATAACAAGGTCAAAGTGCACGTGGAGTTGGCTTATACCAGGACATGAGAACATATTACTAAATATTTAGGAATTTTGTGAGCTGGTTGATAAACATAGCCTTTATTTTTTATTTATTTAGTGAGACAGGGTCTTGCTTTCTTGCTGGGCTAGAGTGCAGTGGCATCATCATAGCTCACTGCAACCTCGAACTCCTGGACACAAGCAATGCTACTGCCTGAGCTTCCTGAGTAGCTACACCACCCTGCCTGGCTATTTTTTCTATTTTTTGTAGAGAGAGGGTCTGGCTATGTTGCCCAGGCTGGTGTCGAACTCCTGGCCTCAAATGATCCTCCCACCTGGGCCTCCCAAAGTGGTGGGATTATAGGTGTGAGCCACTGCACCCAGCTCATAGCCATTATTAAAAATCAAATAACATAAACTTATTTTAAAAACAAAAGTAATAAATTCTTAAAACTCCTAATTATTTTATTACATTTGGCTATTATATGTGCCTTTGAATTCATTTACATCTATTGTATCTGCACGGTAGACATGTTATATAATGGTGTGTGGCTGTGTATCTCTTTCTAGCTCTACAGTCTCATGTTAGTAGCTTGCAATTGACCATGGTGGGACTATTTAGCCTGTGGAAGTTGGCAAATGCTACAAATCAACATCTTTTCTTCTTTTCAGAGATCTGAAAAGAATTTAATATGAGTTTTTGAAATATTTAACAGCATACCATGGGGTTAAAATTATGCTAGAAGGAGTGATATGTGTTTCTTCTATATATGAGTGTGTGTGTGTGTGTGTGTGTGTGTTTCAACAAAAGGGGAGAAAAGTGAATTGCAGCTCCTGACTTAGAAGTAGAATAAAAGGGGATGAGGAATACAGATGATCTCACCATCAGTACCAGATGAGACAAAAAGGGTTTGCTTGTGGCAAAGTACTTGAAAGAGTTATCAACCTTAAATATGTCATGGATTTTTCTTTTATAAATTGACAATGTTCCGAATTTGCTGACCTTTTTTCTGTGATGGAAGTGGTGCCAGTAAAATGTACCTAAAATATTTGGAAAAATAAATATGCTTGTCTTTTCAAAGCAAAGCTTATATTGCAACAAAGTGTGAGAAAGTAATAGCTTTTCAAAATAAACTCATACTTTGGAGAGAATATACTAAAAATGGATAGTGGCAGTGTCTCCAGAGTTATGTGATTCTGAGGCTGAAAATGGGCCACCTATAAAAATTATCATATCTGTTTACTTTAAGAACTTGGAAAGAGGATATTCTAACCTTGTAAAAATATTCTAAAATAAACTCATTTGTTAGCAATGTGAAAAGATATAGTCTTCCAATTATTTTGCAAGAACAACTGATTGACATCAGGAAAAATGGAAATTATTAGCTGAATTTCAACAAAGACCTTTGCAAAATTGGCGAATGAGGCTGAAAATGATCTTCACTATTTATTAGGCATAACCCATAAAGCACTTCTTTCATTTGGTATCTATGCATGCTGGTGAAGTTATTTTAGTTATTTCAAAACCAAGTACTGGAATAATCTGAATTTAGAATAAGGTGGACAGCAACATCACAAAGTGTTAGATCAAGATTGTAAAAAAAAAAAAAAATTCAAGTATATTTACCTTTGCTAAAACACATTTTAAAAGTGAGAACAAAAATAGGCTGTGCCCTAACAATTAAAACGAACATGTTTTTAAAAAATACTTTATTTGATATTTACATTTTGCTTTAAAAATTCCAAAGTGTGGCATTTGGGAGCTTGTCCGGAATGCAGATGCTGACGCCCTGCGCCAGGCCCCACCTCAGTGCTTTGCATTACGTGGAGACGTCCCTGCATGGGTGAACTTTGGCGTAAGAGCCATCAGGAAATGACAAACCTAATTTGCCCTTAGGTGGGTGGGTAGGTGGGGGGGGGGGGGGGGGGCGGGGGGCAGGTTGCAAGTGATCTGCTCTTCTGTTTGGAGACTTTGAAGACTGGAGTCATCCTGACATTTTGAAGCGTATTTATGTTAAAACAGACTTTCTGGGTATAGGTGGAGCCCCTATATGGTGTAATTCCTAACCCTAACTTTATAGTAGCACCAAATAGTAGAATTCTGCGATAATACTAGCTAACTTGTAACATTTACTATGTGCCAGGCATTGTCCTAAGTCCTCCTCGTGAATTGATTCATTAGTCCTCCTGCAACCGTAGGAGGCAGGTCTGGTATTATCCTCAGTTTGTGGATAAGGAGGCTGAGGTACAGAGAGTTGACTTGCTCAAGGTCGCACTGCTAATAAGTAGCAAAGCCAGGATTCGGACCTAGTCAGTCTAACTCCAGAGCCCATGCATTGACCATTTATACTACACTGCATGAGTATAAAATGTATAAAGGAATAAATACTCACATACTGGGGACACATACTCAGATATTTTTATTGATGGGGAATGTGATCAAAAAGCTTGGGGACACTAGCCTAGTGAATATAAGTTCAAATACTACTGTGACATAACAAGCCTTTCTTAATCGGGCCCAGCCATCTCTCTGACCATACTTCTTGCTCTACCCCCTTGAAACCTTTGCTCTGGATTCTGCCACCTTGAACTGGCCTCCCGGCAGCTCCCTGAATCCTGATGCCTCCTCCCACCCCCTAATCCTACCTGTCCTTCGGAACTCAGCCTGGGTGCTGCTGCCCTTCCTAACTGTCTGCCCTTCCCCCTCCAAGCCAGGTATCCTCTGTCCACTCTCAGCTTGTCTGCCCCACCTCAGCGCGACCCCTGTCCCACTGTTTTGTAATCATCTATCCACTTGTTTGTCTACCACCCTTGAGGATAGGGCTCTATCTTGGTCATTCTTGTATGTCCTAGTGCAGAGCCTGGCACATATTAGGTGCTGTTTGCATGAATGAAAGATTGCCGAAAGAGAAAGGAGCCGTTGTCCCAGGAGTTGTTCTACGATCTGTTATTTGCGTGACAGCCACCAGAGGGGGGCAGACGAACAGGGTCCGGTGAGCAGCACCCATCTAGAGGAACTCCGGGCTGAGAATTTAAAGAATGATTCTTGGGCTGGAAGGGAAGTTCAGTAGTTCACATTCCTCTATTTTAGACAAGAATACACAAAGCCTTCCAGGTAAGTGTAGTGATATCTAAAGGTTTTTTGTTTGTTTTTTGTTTTGAGACAGAGTCTCACTCTGTTGCCCAGGTTAGAGTATCATAGCGTCAGCCTAGCTCACAGCAACCTCAAATTCCTGGGCTCAAGCAATCCTCCTGCCTCAGCCTCCTGAGTAGCTGGGACTACAGGCACCAGCCACCATGCCTGGCTAATTTTTTTCTATATATTTTTAGTTGTTCTGCTAATTTCTTTCCATTTTTAGTAGAGATGGGGTCTCGCTGTTGCTCAGTCTGGTCTCTGACTCCTGACCTCGAGGATCCTCCTGCCTCAGTCTCCCAGAGTGCTAGGATTACAGGTGTGAGCCACTGCATCCGGACAGATACTTAAGGTTTTTAAATTTAAAAAAAACCTGAACCTAGACAGACTTTGAATCAAGAAACTTAGATTCTGGTTCCACCTCTAACATTATTTAGCTTGTCTGATCTCAGACAAAACCCTTGGATTTTGGAGACTGAGTTTATGAATCTGACAAATGGGCGACATGCTCATTTTGTCTATCTCCCAGGAATGTGTTGAGACCCATGTAATAATGCACACAAACACACGAAAAATGACAAGGCAACAAATAAAGTATAACTAGAATCAAGAGGCTGGATAAAATTAACTTCAACTTCTCTTGTTTAAAATTAGTTTTTTAAACTGTGAATTGAAAGCCAAGGTATGAACATTTTGGACTTTTGATGAGCATGGGCTTGGTCTCGAGAGCATAGATTCATGGACATCTCAAGCTGTGGATTATTTAGACCATTTTATTCATTTGGCTGCCACTCAACCATCTCAGCTATTATACATTGCTGGGAGCCAGCTAATCCACCTGCGTCTAGCATCATCTCTATCTGGATAATTCACATACCTCACCACACGTGTACATCTTTTCTTTCTTTTATTCTTTCTTTTGCAAATATGCATGGATGCTGTTGCAATAAATAAAACACACAAATTCATATAAAAACTTTCCTGAGTCTCTAGTTACATATATCATAATGTATTTTTTAAATCACCAAATATCAAAAAATACATTTAGGATAGAGTTGCATTATATGTATATTGAACCTATGAAAATTTGGTTATATGGGTTTAACAACAACAACAACAACAAAAACCTCTCAAAATTAAACTCATAATCGTGTAATAGAGCTGGTGGTTTGGCTCCATGAGGGGCTACCCAGGCTGAGCATGGGTCAGTAGATGTGACTGCTTCCCTTCATTGGGTCTCTTCTTACAAATGCCTCTCAAAATGTAGTGTATTTCTGTATTTGTAAGTAATTTAAGTAGTTTTAAATGGGAATTTTTATAGGAGCAAATTTTTGTCTTATATTTTATCTTCAGAACCCAACTCACCATGGAAGATGCCACTCTACTTGTGGAGGGACTATGACATGTTTTGTCACAAAATAGGAGCCGTCAGTGGAAACACTGATCCAGCCCAGAAAACCCTGACTCCCAGTGCTGCCCAGAGAATGGGGGGAACCCAGACCTGTCACCTCAAGACTATGCTCTTCCCACCCACAACTGTGCAAGTTAGGGTGACTTTCATTCTGAAGGACAGCCTTCACCCAGGCGGTGGGGGAACCCATGAACTCCTAAACTGTGCACACATCTGGGGGTGTTCTTCCAGCATGGGCAGTCTACCCCACATGGACACAGCTTTTACCCACACACCTTTGTTTCTCAGGGTCCTGCCTGCATATCATTTTCATTCTCTTTCTCGTGCCGCCTTGTATTGGGATTAGGACATGAGCTGGAAGAGATTTTCAAGCCACTTTTGAACCTCAGTCTGGGTATCGGGGGCATGTGGGGAAAATCTTAGAGGCCGGGCAGCCTTCAGAAGGCACACTCTATGTAACCAAAACATTTGTGCCCCATAATATTCTGAAATTTAAAAAGTATTTTTAAAAAAGAAGGCTCCAGCATTTGATTTCCTTTTCTCCCCTCCTCCTTCCTCGGAAACGAGAAGGCCAGATGCATCCTCTCGCTCAGCAGCATCTCAGCCCCTGGCCTAGTTTGTGAGCTTCCCTTTCCTCTTGGGTGAGGCCACGCTTCCTCGACACTCTGGCCTGTGTTCCTTGAAGGCCAGAAGACACTCTCGGGGAGGGGGCGGGCCAGTCCCCTGACGTGGGGAGCAGGGTGCTGGGGAGCCGTCAGGAGTGGCTGGTGGTCCTCAGCTGTGAGCAGCCCCCCACATGGCATGGAGAGGGATGGCTCGCTCACCCCCTCACCCTCTGACCTCAGCAAGGCGTGAGGTGCTGCCTCACACTGGCTTCCCTCCTCTCTGGTGCCTGAGGAGACCTCTTCTCTGAGGGGGAAGTTCAGCAATGAGCTTCCACAACAGACTATCCACATCCCAAAGGAGCCTGTAGAAATGAAAATTATCCGAGCTCCCATGGCTTACTAAATCATCTTGAAAACCTGAGGCAGATTCTGTCAGAGGCAGTGGAAGTTTCCTCTGCCTTCCATGGCTGGGTGGCCCGAGTTTCCACAGACAGAATTTAGTTAGATCCCAAGGAAAACTTGCCAACGTTGAGAGCTCATAGACACCAGAACAGGCTGTGAAGGAAGACAGCAGAATCTACTTTGGAGGTCTTTAAAAATAGGATGACTTCTCTTTACTCTGGAACGGTCTGGAATGACAGCCTATAAAAAACTGCAAACATGACAACCGCAAAGCTCTTTATTTACACCGATGCTTGATTTTAAGCTGTTTTAGATTTGTTACAAGTCCTCACGTCCTTTGCTGGCCTCTATGATATTAAAAACATATTGAAGATGCTTTGCGACACGCCCAGATACCGGAGTCCCAACGTGAGGGAAGGAAATGAATATTTGTCAGGGAATCCCAGGGACAAACTTGGTGTGGAAAATTAGATTCCACACAAATAGAGGTTCAAAACTGACCTGTGACAGACCGATACGATTTTCCCACATTAACACACTGACTGTCACACAAAAAAGCCAGAAACTTTTCCTTGGGGCCACAGTGCTTTATTACAAAAATAGAATAAAAACTCTGAGTGTAACTAACTTAAACATGAACATAAATAGAAAAACACAAAATTTATTGACTTCCATTCATTTATTCCATGTTTTTAGAATTAAATTGTCAATATTAGTTGTAACCCTAAGAATATCGACAAGTGAGATTTTTTTATATTCTTCATGTGGCGCCGCGGTCAACACTAAAGTGAGTTCAATACAACTGTCATGGCAGCTAATGTGCTAAGTAACCTCCATTGAATTGTGCGAGGGAGTTTGCAACCTCTGCACTCTCTCTCCAGGCTCCCTCTTTACGTCCTCACCTCCTTCCTGACCTAGGTCCTGAGACTTCTACAAGACTCTTGATGGGCCTTGATCTCCTATTGCTGCTTTAACAGGACACAGGGACACAGGAGAGTGGGACAAGAGAGGTGGCCTGGGAGGCCCTTCACTCCCTCTGACTCCCCCCAAGTCACACCCTAAGACCCTTGTCCTCTGCACCTGGCTGTGTTTTCTGAACCCAAGCAAGGACTTGGGATCTGACAAGTGCAATGTGCTTATAGGCAAAATGGGATGCAATGAACTTAAGACTGGTTCTGTCCCTGGGAATTGGGACTCTAAGCCCCTAAAATCAAGTATATGCTGATTCACTTCTCTAGAGTTTGTCAACATGGCAAGGATTTCACTCGCAGATGAATTCGCACATAGATATGGCAATGTCAGTCATGACTTAGGGACACCAAGTCTTGTGAGAGCAGTTTTAAGATGTGGCATCCCAGGCATGCTGCCTCTGATAGAATCCTCACCACCCCGAATGTAGTGAAAAGTATTTCCTCTTCTCTGGAAGTACATGGATGCAGCGGTTGACGAGTAGACATCATATAATATTCAACATGCACTTAATGGAAACATTTATTGAATTATATTTATTCTATTTGAGAGGTAATATCATTTTTTCAGGTCTCAAACACTCAAAAGCTTTTGACTTCAAACATTCTGCCTATAGTATCCAGTGGCTAAAATGCCCTGGGTATTGAACGCTAGCTTAGAGGACCAGATGTGGAAAAATATGCATACTGCCTTAGCACATCCTCTGCAAACCCAAACTTATCTATAAGCATAACCTTAAAATGCATGTTTGTGGTGCTGGGATGGCAGATGATGGGCTGTTGAAGGAAGAAGGATTCTCAAAAGTTTCCAGTGAGCAGAAAAGACTTGACCCATCCCAACTGTCCTCCTTGGGTGGGAATGGAAAGTATCTAATAATGTTAATTAAAGGGGAACAGATGTCCTTAGGTTTGCCCTTATTTTGGGAATAGTTTTTGTTTTATTTTTAGGGAACTCCCCTAAAATATCCTTTTAGGGATATCGATGACTTTGGCCACCTGGGCAAAGGCATTATGGTTCCCTTATCACAAAGTCTTCTACCATGAAGGTCTTGGGCCCTCACTCTTGGTATGAGACTCTTTCAACTTGCGAGGAATGGAGGGGAATGCTCAGCTGCACTTTGCTGACAGGCATTCATTGTAAGGGTACACAAGGAAAGTGAGAGGTGCTGTTTCGTCTCAGCAAGTGCATTGTTATCCATTCAGTGAACATTTGTTGAGCACCAACTGTGTGCCTGCCAACCGTGGTCCAGTTCCCCAGCTGGGAACTCTAGCTGTGAACAAGACAGAGAAGGTTGCTGCTTACATGGAGCTTCCACTCAAGTGAGGGTTGACAGACAATAAACAAAGGGCCTAAATGAACAAGGTAATTTCAGATGGTGGCAACTGCCATGAAGAAAAGAATCCAGTGATGTGATAAAGAGGGATAGGGGGAAGGATGTGAGGCTACTTTAGACTCATGGTCCAGGAAGACCTCTGAGAAAGCAGCATTGTAACCCAGCCTTGGAAGTGCTCAAGGGGCCAGCTGGGAGAAGACCCTGGGGCAGAATTTCCCAGGCATAGGAGACAACTGGTACAATGTCCTTTAAGTGAGAACTTTGGCAAGTTTCAGGAACACAAGGAAGCCCTGTGGGGCAGGAGCATAGGGAGCAAGGGTGAGTGCTAGGAGATGAGATCAGACTCAGAGAAAACCGCAATGTGTTCACTGATCAGCCCAACAGTTGCTTTGCTGCCTCAAACATCTTGTCCCACCAGAGTGGGGAGTCCATTTCTTTCCACGTCATTGGCTCTGTCACCCTAATGACTCGGTTGATTTTTGCTTGTGCTTCTCTCTGTTTGCTTCATCATCAGTACTCTTCTGCTTTCCCATCCCTCTCTCAATTTATTTTGTACCGTGTTTCCCTGAAAATAAGACAGGGTCTTATATTTATTTTTCCTCAAGAAGACACCTAGGGCTTATTTTTAGGGGATGTGTTATTGTTTTTTTTTAAGTACGGTACAACAATCTACATTTATTCAAATATAGTTAAGTAGTCTTCTTCTGGAATATCATCATAACTCTCTAAATCCCAAATTCCATCCTGAATTTCCTGCAACTCTATTTCCTTTAGAACCATTGGCCCCAATCTCTCATGTGGAGCAATAGAGCTCTCATGGGGCAGATGAGAAGGGCTGCTCATCTTCTTTACTGCTCCGCGACGAAATGCATGGGATGTGCAGATGTGCTGCATAGCCACGCCCATCACTAGGTCTTATTTTCGGGGTAGGGCTTATATTGTGCAAATGCTTGGAAATCCTGCTAGGGCTTATTTTATGGGTAGGTCTTATTTTTGGGGAAACATAGTATTAAAAACTTCCAGGGGTGAGGATCTGGGCATGTTGGATAATCACCACCCAATCAGAAGTGGTCCCATTGGGCAGAGCTGCACACTGGGTCTTCTCACTGGCTGCTGGTCTCTCGTAGGTCCCGCGTCTCTGGCCTGGGTTCTGGGTTCAATCAGTTGTGTCTAGGGTCTCATGATCTAGAGCTTAGCAACTTATTTGGAGGAAACTGTAATGACTACTTTCCTCAGGATCAGTTTGTGTCCTGGGCCAAAATTAAGGAGGCTGACAGAATTTTTACAAGAAGGATGTTTATGGTCACCTCCCAGGCAAGGAGCCAAATGGGGTTCTTTACAAAGGGCTTAGTTCTTAGTTACTCACTGAACCCTCCCTAGGAATCACTGAGTCTGACTCTTTTTTTTTTTTTTTTTTTTTGAGACAGAGTCTCGCTTTGTTGCCCAGGCTAGAGTGAGTGCCGTGGCGTCAGCCTAGCTCACAGCAACCTCAAACTCCTGGGCTCAAGCAATCCTACTGCCTCAGCCTCCCAAGTAGCTGGGACTACAGGCATGTGCCACCATGCCCGGCTAATTTTTTCTATATATCTTAGTTGGCCAATTAATTTATTTCTATTTATAGTAGAGACGGGGTCTCGCTCTTGCTCAGTCTGGTTTTAAACTCCTGACCTCGAGCAATCTGCCCGCCTCGGCCTCCCAGAGTGCTAGGATGACAGGCGTGAGCCACCACGCCCAGCCGGAGTTTGACTCTTTACCACACAGATCTAAGCACCTAGAAGTCAGCTGTCCAATGTAGCCTTTTCTTATTAGCTTTCTTCTTCCTTCTGCCTTGGATGGCCACGATTGTATCTCTCATCCCTACATGCTTTTATGTAGTGTATCCTTGCCATTTCACCTCCCCTTGAATCTGAACTGACCGTGTGACTGGCTTTAACATATAGAACATAGCAGTACTTTATGGAAGAGAACTGCAGCTTCTTCCTATACTTGTTGGAACATCCCTTCTCAGAACCCAGCTCCCATGCTGTGAGGAAGCCCAGTGAGCCATGTGAGAGACCCAAGTGGAAGACAACTGAGGCCTCCGGCCAACAGCCCAGCTGAGCTCCCAGCTGACAGCCGGCACCTATGCCAGTCATGCGAGTGAAGCCACTTAGGACCTTCCAACCATCCCAATACCCCAGCCAACACCAGTGAAGCACATGAACTCCGGGCCAACCCACAGAATTGTGAGAGATAGTAAACTGTTTTGTTCTAAGTCCCGGGGTTTTAGGGTGGTTTTATGCAGTAATAGTTAACCTTGTTAAGGGGATAGCACATAGGTTATACCCAATGCATCACACTTGGCCTTACAGAGCTTCAGAATCAGATACAGATAGCAAGAGCTGTAGGCCTGTGAAAATTGCAAGCAAAATTTTCATTTTACTTGACAATTGCTTCTCTTTGGAGAGTCACTAGAGGAGGACTCCTTTATATCCCAGTGACAAGCAACTGAGGCCACACTTGACCATGGTCTGGTGGTGGCGATCTGGGGGGAGACTGCAGAGATAGCCAGGAAGGGAAGGGAGACGGCAGGAGCAGATTCAGGTGCAGACAGGGACTCTTGGGCCTGTGACATTCTGATCTGAAGTTTCAGAATTTGACATTGTTGTTTCCAGTAGGATGAAGGAAGTTCACATGGATATTATTTTATTGTTCAAATGTGAATTTTTCAAATGGTGAAATCAGAAATCTCCTGCTGTCTCTCTCCCCTTCTCTTCCATTTTCTGCTTCTCTTTCCTCTGTTCACACCACTCCTTTTCCTTTTTTAAGAGAAGAAACAAGAGAGATGTCCAAACCTGTTATTGTGCTTGTGGTCTAGCCTCAAATTCCGATATTTGGTCTCTACCCAAAGTCAATATTTTGGGAGAAGTTTGAACTAAGTCATTCATGCAATATTGGGTTTCAAGTATGAAAAGTCCTCACAATTTTCCACTTAAAAAGAAATAAAAAGTCTGAAAACTATGTACCGAAAAGCTATCAAACGTTGGAAGCTGTCAACTTGAAACTTGGCAGGATGAAATGATCACCAAAGGAGAAAATTCAAGTCAAGTGTGAGTAAAGTAGCCAACGCTTGTGCTGTGTTAAAAGCACGTACACCAGAGCTTGGGCAGGGCATGCAAGGGTGAGACCCTGTACTGCCCCTGACTTGGCACTGGGCAGGGGCCTCTCGCAGGCCCCTCTTGTTTGGGTAACTGGGGTGATCTCACTGGTCACCGTGATCTCACTGGTGTCGGTGATTCAAATCTCTATCTTTTTAAAAATCACAAATATGATCGGGTCATTTTCCTGTTTACACATTTTCAGTGACTGCCCACTGCCCTTAGGGTAAATCAACACTCCTTGGCCGGCCTTAAGAGTTGACAGGCACGACCCAGCTATGATTCCTCCTCTGGCCACATCTCTGGCCACGCCTGAATTCACACCCATTTCCCAAGTCATGTCAAGCTCCATGGTGTTCCGAGAATGTTCCTTGCTCTCCAGCCCAAGCCTTCGTACATGCTGTTCTTTCTCCTGGAGCTGCACCTCATTCCTAACCCTTGTTTGTCCACCAAGAGTCAGCTCAGATGTCACCTCTTCCAGGAGGGACTAGGAATACCTCCTCTGAATTCCCACAGCATTTGGGAATTTGTCATGCTGTGTAATAATAATCATCAGTTTACATGTGTATCTCTGTCACCAAACTGTGAACTCCCCAAGGGCAGTTACCATGCTGTATTTGATTTTTTAATTCTTAAAACCTCACACATAGCACCTGGCTTATAGAAGATACTTGATAGACCATTATGAATTAAAAAATAAACAAATGCCTCTAAACCCCATCTACATTTTTGCATCATGGGAAGAAGCCAGAGGACTGTAGTGTATTAGGGCTTTGAGGTGAGGGCCCCTAGACTTGAGACCCTGAGACCTGAAGACAATTGTATGTTCAAGTCGTAATTTTGCATAGAATTCATCCTCCCCTAAAAAATACCTCCCATGACAACCTAAGTCCACAGCAACTCAACAAGACAGTGTTCTTGTTTTTACAAGTGTTGCTACACTGGACACCATGTCACAGAGCTTTAGAATTTACTCATCTAATTAACAAAGATATTTTGAGCTTCCGCTGTGCCAGGCCCTGTGCATATTTAAACATGAAGACAACATGACTTATTTTCCTCAAAGAGCGTGTAATGTGGTGGGAACTTGGTAATGGAATTTGATTTTGATTTGATGCTATTGTTGATGCTGAGACTTCTGAAAGTCCAGGGTTCTTTTCGGGGAGGGCTGCCTCACTCACTGGGAACTCAGCTGACCAATGTTAATTCTGCTCCAAAAAATGTTTAAAATTTTTCCCCATAAGAAAAAAAATATATAAATCTCAGCCAAGAGAATAAATGTGGATGAACTCCTCTTTGTGGGAACAAAACATATTTTAAAACAAATGATACATTAGCAAATAAATAAGAAGATACAGGATACAGACACTCACAAGTCAGGAAGTTCAAGCTGTGCTTGTGACATACCTCAGGCGCAAGGATGGAGCAGACTTTACTCCCTAGAGGCATGATCTGTCCCTAAAATCCTTGAGAATCATGGTGCAAATTCTGTGTTTGTGGGATACAGTGTCCTTGGGTGAGATGTTTGGTAAGGAAATGGAAGATGGGCCTGCTGTCTCCTAGGTCAAGGCATGGAGCTGATGCTGGGAAAGATTCCAACATGTAGACAACATCTATCAATGGACCTATGCCAGTGGCTCACAGGGATTTAGAATGGGTATCGCAGGACAGAATTTGACCTAGAGTCCTTGGGAGGAGAGCAGAGAAACATGCCTAAAACTCTCCTTTGAAGACTGTTCACTGAGTCAACTGTCCAAATCTGAAATATTCACTCAGTTCTGCATTTTCTCTGAAAGTTAAACTTCTGAGATCTAGAAATATATTTAAAGGGAAGCTGAGTATAGTTATTTGCTTCTTTTTTTTTTTTTTTTTTTTTTTTGAGACAGAGTCTCACTCTGTCGCCCTAGTGAGAGTGCGGTGGCAACATCGTACCTCACAGCAACCTCAAACTCCTGGGCTCAAGTGATCCTCCTGCATCACATTCCCAAGTAGCTGGGACTACAGGCATGCGCCACCATGCCCAGCTAATTTTTCTATTTTTTGTAGAGACGGGGTCTTGCTGTTGCTCAGGCTGGTCTCAAACTCCTGAGCTCTAGTAATCCTCCCGCCTTGGCTTTCCAGAGTGCTAGGATTACAGGTGTGAGCCACCACACACGGTCTAGTTATTTGCTTTTTAATAATAATAATAATATGGTAAATTATTGGTTCCAATTCTTTCCCCTTCGTCTGTCCATACTGTCTGCTGTCTATATTAGCGCTTCCCTGACCTAGACTTGAGTCTTGGCCAGTGGAAAGTGGGTAGAGGTGATGGGATGGCAGATTTGAGCCTAGGTCTCATGCTGCTTGCCTCTCTTGCATCTCTTCCATTACCACAAGAAGACCTTGTCCTGGGTAGCTGTCACTTCCTAGCAATAAGAACATGCATGGAGCAGACATAAGCCCCAAATCAGTGAGGGCTCAAGCCCAGCCATATTTTCAACTTGAAGCAGAGCCACCAAGCTGATGCCAGCCTAGATAAGCAGAACCACAGCCAAACTTTAGATACACAAGCAAAGATTAATGATTGTTGTTGAAGTCACTAAGTTAGGTTGATTTGTTACACAGCAATAACTGACTGATATAAATAATAATAATAGTTTAACTTGCCTATAACTTGACCAGGGTCACTCAGCTAGTGATTAGTGTAGACAGAATTCGAATCTGGCTTTAAATTCTATTCTCTGAATCACCTCTTTATATGACCTTGAGAAATGAACCTAGTTAATACTTTGGTGAGTCCTTTCTAGGCAGAGGTTTTTATCCTGGAATGAAGAGAAGATGAGAGAACACGTTAATTTATTTCCCATGGATTATAGGAAAGAGGAGATCTACAATCCATACCAGAATGGCTCACTTACAAGAAAATTCAATCAGGGCGTCCAGATCCCACAGAGAAGGGACAAATATTAAAAATAGACAATTAAATAAAACAAGATTCAAGATTTTAAAAAGACAGGCTGTAAAAAATAGGATGAACGGAAGATTATCTGGCACTACTGCTGCTGCACTAGAATTTGCACGACACTTACTAGCTTTGGGATCTTCTCCACGTCTCAGGTTTTCATCTGCGAAACGGGGACAATGAAAGTCACTGCTTCACTGGGGCTGCTGAGAGGAGTAAATGAGTCGATACATGTCAAGTGCTGAGAAGAATGCTTGGTACATGGCAAGCAGCGTCTACACGTTAGCTCAGTGGTGCCTCTAGAACAGTGCGCCGTCGTTGACATCTGCCTGGTATTTCTGATTTTTTAATTCTTGTGATGGTTTTGTGCTGTGTCAACTTAGCTACTAGAACTGTTTCCCAGCGTTCCTCTCCCTGTCGTCTAGGTTAGGGCTGCAGCATGAGGCGTTGGCATGAGGTTGGGAAGGCGAAAGTGCAGCAGCCGCCGTCAGTCTCTGGGTCAGCGTCAGGCACACCGAGCTGCTGCGGACCACACTCCTCGCCCACCTGCAGGCCCACTGAGTTGGCACAGGGCGGCAGCGGGGCCACACCTCCCCACCCCTTCCACACCTCCTCCTGCAGCTGCTCTGAGTCCTGGCCAGATGCGTGTGTAGCTCCGTGATGACGGGCCCCAGTTTGCAGGTCACCTGTGTGGTTGAGACTGAGATGGGGCAGGGGGGCAGATATGGCTTGTAGTGTGTCCTCATGGATTCCTGTTTGTCTTCAGAAATTTCCCTTATCTCTTCCTTCCCTTATCCTAACTTCCTGCCCAGCCTTCCTTCCAGACTGCCAGGCCTGCTGACCTCCAGCAACTTCAGGATTGACCCTCCAAATGTAGAGGTAACAGCCTTGCACAGACATCTTCTCCAGCTCCCACCGTTCCTCAACGTCTAGCCCCTATTGCAAACCTGTGTCTCTATGGCACTCATCTGAGTGATGCCCCCCAGATGGAACCGTGGCTGACACCCCCGCCCCCCGCCACTGCCTTAGGAGTTGGACATAAGAATCAATGAAGCCTCAGGGTTTTTTAAAAAAAATTTTGCATTTACCATAACTCTAAGCAGGTTGAGTCCTAACTTCCCCCGCCTCCCTTCGTTTTCCCAGAACTTCTCTGTGGGAGGACTTTTAGGGACAGGAATTGTGTATTGACTGCTGAAATCCCCACAGAAAAAAATATCCAATTTCTAGCTTCAGTGTACTAATGGGTGGGGTTAACCACAGATTTGTCATCAGATTTTAAAGTCAAAGCAGTAGAATTTCTCTAAAAATAAAAGGAAAGAAAAAATTCTATTTACCTCAGTATTGCTATTTTCACAATCTCCCAGAACGAGTTGTACAGAGTCATACAAACGCTATGAAGATGGCTCCAAATGAAATACAGAATTCATAATAAGAGGATGTTGTCACTCAAAAGAAAGCGAGCCAGCGTGCTTCAGGATGGTGCCGCAGCAAAGAAAACAAGCTCGATGTTCGTGTCAGATAAACAATTGTAGTCACAGCCCTGGAAGTCTTGGAAGTGACTCATCTTCAGGAATGGGCACTGAGCGAAGGCAACTGTTTACCTCAGCCCTTTCGTGGTTGACACAAACATTCTTTTTCTCCCCTTGGGACTTGGCCACTCGGAGATGCTGTCGCAGCCACGTGCGGTGGCATCCCGGCTTCTACTACAGAGACATTCACCTCTCCTGACCTGTGATGCCTCCTGCTCTCTGCCCTCAGCCTCCTGCTGTCCTCAGGGGTAGCCATTCTCTAAAATCGATGTATTTCCTGATAGGTGGGGAGAAAAACTTCAGCAAGCTTCCGCCTGCAAGAGGGGCTTTTGGTCTAAGATGCTATGGCTGAGTCCAGGGGGCAATGGAGAATAGACCAGTCCCAAACCCAGCCAACCGGCAAAAGAAGAAAGGGACTGAAAGGGAGTTCAGAGACCCTGGGGGAGGCAGGGGCAGAGCGAAGGTCTGTGGGAGGAAGTGATGGCTGGGGTCGGGGCCCCAGCAAGGCCAGGGGTGGAGGCAGGGAGGAGGATTCCGGCAGGAGAGGCGTGGGCTGGAGCTGAAGCGGGTCAGAGGGCTCCCCAGCAGGGCTCTGTCCCCAGCAGGAAAGTAGCAGAGAAGAGGACTCCCAACTCTATGTTCACAAAGAAGGAAGCCCCTGAGAGAGGCTCTATGGCATCGTGGTTAGACTTGGAAACCAGAAGGACATGGATTTGAGATGTACTAATATTTGTCTTCAAGAATTCTGGACAGATGACTTTAGTGTTCCGGGCTGCATTTCCTTAAGTACGGAATGAGCATAATGAAAGAACCTTCCTTACACGATTGATGAGAAGACAAAAGGGTGATGCCCGGCCCAGCACCTGGTGTCCAGTCCGCTGTTGGCTACTGGCATCCAGCTAGCCGGACAAAAGCCAAACAAGTCAGATGAATTCAACCAATTGTTCTCGAATCCCTACTGTGTAGCCCAGTGTTTTCACAGAATAAAATCTCCTCTAATCTTCACCTCAATTCTGTGGAATCTCTTATCCTTCTGCATTTTTGTAGATGATACCATTTAGGCTAAGAGGGAGGGAGCAAGTACTGTGATCAAAGCGGTTCTTTGGCCAGATTCCTCTGGCAGCTGTGGGGACAGATTAGAGGGAAGAGAGGAAGAGTGATGGGGGAGACCTGCCAGTGGGATGGTCCAGGCGTGACACGGGAGGCCCCACACAGGGGTCGTGAGTCACGGTCACATCCGTCTCACTGCGGAGCTCAAGTCTCCTTAAATGTTTGCTGAGTGGACGGATGACTGCCTGGTGTCTTTGACAGAGACACTATGCATGGAAGTTTCGATGGGGAGGAGCCACTGATGGCAAAGGGGTTTCCAGATCAGTCTGTCATGGGGGGTGCAATTCAAGAAGGGAGGGGGTTTGGAGGGAGGTGGGGTTGGGTAGACAGCCTCATCCTGCACATGCTGCTGGAAGTGAGGCGTCAGTGGGACACCCCTTGAAGAGTCTGGCAGGCCCGAGCAGGTGTGGGCTCAGGCCAGGTCTGGACTAAGCACGGAGAACTTGAAATCGAGTCCTCTGCTTCTCGGCCTGGGGTTGGTCTCACTTCACTCTCTCCTTACTGGAATCTTTCCTGGTAGTGGGGGTGACTTTGGAGTGCAGAGTCAACCCTCCTCTACCCTAATTTCTAACTGGACTTGCACTTCCCACCAATGGGCCATTGTGGTTCTTGGTCAGCGAAGCATCTGACCCACAACTGCTCTAGAACTCACTTTATGAGTAGGTCGTCTAAATGGCGGAGCCCCAAATGCCTCAGTGCCTGAAATCCCACCACAAGTATTAACACTTATATCCTTTAGATACAGCATTTCTCTCCCATGGCCTGTTAACAAATGCACACACCAGAGAGGATAAACAACACAGTTCTGTGACACTCTAGTCTGGCTATTTGCGGAACTGGTAGATGACAATTTTGCAGGTATCTATCCTTGAGTCAATAAGCACGAGAGCTGTTATTCTTTGGCTGACGAAGGAGAAATGAGTTTCTTGGGAAGGTTGGGAGGGCAGTTGGGGATGAACTAGAGAGAGGCCGGGTAATGTGAGTTGTAGGGCCTGGACTGGAGCCAGCCCCATGCTCCCTGTACCACTTGCCCTTGGAGGGAGAGATGTGTAGGTTAGAGCATCTTGCTCCCTCTTCTCTGTCCCCTTGGGCCAGCACCCTCAAGGCAGGGAATGGCATATAGAGCCAAGATATTTACTTCCAGATGACAGACTGACTCTCCCTGCCCCCAGCTCCACCCCCGTGTGAGAGGGACAGGCCAGATGGCACACTCAATAGTGAGCTCGTCAGCCTCAGAACGACCGTCCCATTGATCAAGGAGGCTGAGTTCCTGCCAAACACTGGGAAGGCTTCAGTGCGCATTCTGGTCAATCCTGGCTGTGTTCTGGGCCAGCCGTTCTTGCTTGGGCCTTCCCTCTCTGCTTATTCGGTTCTATACATGTGGAGGGTGCCCATTCGAAACCCGGGCACCCACACCTGGGCGGGTTATTGGGCTGGGCTGGCTGAAGGGGTCCACTTTAAACGTCATCCTTCATGACCAGAAGGACACTGAATAGGAAGTGGAGATCCAGCCCTGATGGAGGCTTTGGGACAGAAGACAGGGCTCACATGGTTGGCCGTGCCCCCGTGCAGCCTGCACCCTTCCTAGGTGCGTCGTTCTACTTGATGTCCAGAAATCTGTAAAGCATCTTTCAGGACAGTGTTCAGATACTTTGCGAGGGAGGGTGCGGGTAGTCTGTGGCAAGCTTCTTTGGTGTTTGCTCTTGGGGTTCGGCTGTGGGTGGGGCTGACACTTCTTCTGACGACACAGCCCCTTGCTTCTTGGCATGGGGAGAGCTCCTTTGCCCAGCCCTGGCAGGGTGTGTTTTTCCATCCTCCTTGGTGTGAAGGTCTGGGGTTAGTTCTGTGTCACCCTGGATCTTGGTGAAACAACCCCGTGCAAAGGGAAGATTAATGGAAAAACTTTCCTCCCAACTGCCAGGAAAATATTTCCCCCCTTTCAGCACGAAAACAGAGAGGCGTGTCAGCAGAGGTGTCTGAAGAGAAGGGGAAGTTAATGTCCCCTGTGTGCAATCAGGTCCCTGCTCTGCCTTTTGACTGGGCCCCTGTCCTGGGAAGGACTTCATTTTTTTTTTCTCTAAGGGTCTCTATTTGGCCTAAAATGAATAAAATCTGTCAGGATCTGACCTCTCTTCAGTGCCCATTCTGTGCAGGCTCTGGGCAGGCTGCTGTCTTGGCACAGGCCCATCCGACCTGCAGGACAGCCGTGCAGTGGGGAGTCAACTGACCCCACTTCGCATATAAGTAAATTGAGGCTCAGGGTATTAATTTGCTTCCTCGAGGTCACACAGCAACTAACCGACAGAGCTAGCATTCGGATCCAGGCCTATTCGCCGTGGATTCTTTCTACAATGCCACACGCTGTCAGGGCTTATAAGCCAGGATACTGAAACCACTTAGCTGTGTGGCCTCATGGGTGACACCTAACATCTCTGACCTTGCACAAAAGGCAGGAGTAGGCCCCTCACCTTGGTATTTTCGTAAAGATTAAACGAATGTCTATATTGAATGACCAAATGTAAAAATTAGACACCAGGGGTATTTCGTAAAGCCCTTGGTACACAGTGTTACTTATTAAGTGCTTTATTATGGTTTATTTTGAAGACATTAATTCAGGGAGCCTCATGCCTGGGGAGGGGAGGCATCCAGGGTATGGACATTTTGCCTGGCGCTGCGTTTGTCTGGGAATTGGTCCACAGCACTCATTTGATTCTCAGAAAGGGTTCATGACCCAAAAATGTTTAAGAACCACTGCAGTTGAATTTGATGTTCGACCCATGGTTAAAAGGCAGTGAGCTAAGAATACATTAAGTGTCCACGTGTTCTTGAAATCATGCTGGGGGCTATTGAAACAAACAAACATGAGGAATCTTTGCCTTTTCACAATTTAAATATGGTCAAACGTGTAAGTGGATGCACTGACAGATCATGCCGCATGACAGGAGATGATGTGATGGCTGAATTAGGGACACATGTGGATAAATATCAGAATGATGGGGAGATGCAGAAAAAACTGTTAAATATTCAAGTACAGTGTTAAAGCAATAGACACTTTTTGATTTTATTTCACCTTTTCTTCTGAGAGTGTATCTAATAGCCAGCCGTTATTAGGCACTTACTACGTACCTGGTGGTGCATTGTTTGTTCTAAATGGTTGATCCAGTTTAATTCTTATGACCACACTATGCAGTAGATACAGGTACAGCAGCCTCCAGATATCCACCGGGGATTGGTTCCAGGACCTTCATGGATGTCTAAGTTCCTTATGCAAAATGGCTTAGTATTTGCATATAACCAACACACATCCTCCTGTATACTTTAAATCTTCTCTAGATTACTTAAAATACCTAATACAATGTCTGCACGTCACTTCATTGGCATGGATTCAATGGAATATTCAGCATGTGGAAAATTCAAGTCTCGCTTTTGGAACTTTGTGGAATTTTTTTCTCCTAATATCTTTGATCTACAGTTGGTTGAGTCCATGGATGCAAAACCCATGGATATGGAGGGCCGGCTGTATTATCTGTGCTTTGCTTACCAGGAAGCTGTGATTCAGAGAGGCTAGATGACTTGTCCAAGGTTACACAGGCAATTCTCAAAATCATGAGTTGCCCTGGGACATAATCTTTGAAAGTGTTCTTCCTTATTCTTTTGGCATCTTTTCAACCCGGAGTAGTGAGTGCATCAGTTAAGATGCTTGTGGCTAAAAGTAACAGAAACCCTAAGGTTGAGATGTGCCTTAACAATAGGGAGTTTTATTGCCACATAAGAGACAGGGGTTCTGTGGGCTTCAGGTAGGACATGCCAGGGCTCTGCTCCATCTCTGTGTGACCCTCTTGGTCCTGTCCCACCCCTGGTGCTGGCATCGACCACAAGGGTGAGCAAGGTGTCCGAGGCAGACCTAGCAATGTCTGGAGGAAGAGTGGGGGATGATCTCTGTTTGTGTCTACTTAGGAACAAGGAGATAGTTTCCAGAAGGCTCAGGAACATTCTCCTCATGTCCCATTGGCCAGAACGTGGACACATGCCCTTTCCTGAGCCAAGAACAGCTGCCGAGGGGCATGTGCCACGGTGTGAATGAGTTTTCCAAAAAGGGAGTGCTGGAAACTTAATCCCCAATGCAACGGTGTTGGGAGGTGGGGCCTACTGAGCGGTGATTAGGCCATGAGGGTGGAGTGAGTGGGTTAATGCAGTCATCACGTGAGTGGGTTCACTATAAAAGGGGGAGTTCGGCCTTCTTTCCCCTCCCGCCCCCCGCTCTCTCTTTGCCCTCTGCCATTTGATGCTTTCCACCATGTTGTGAGGCAGTGAGAAGGCCCTTGCCAGATGTCTGCCCCTTGGTCTGGGACTTCCAAGCCTCCAGAATTGTGAGAAACAAACTTCAGTTCACTGTAAGTTACCCAGTCTGTGGTAGCCTGTTACAGAAGCACAAAACAGACCAAGACTCTGTGGGATCTCCATGATGGGTTTACTAGGCCTGTGGGGGTGGAATGGGTTCTGGGGAGTCAACTCTACAAAGTAGGATCTTCAAAACAAGAAATCTGGGAGGGGGCTGGGCTAACTAATTGCCCTTCCTAAATTGTACCCCAGTTTCTTCATTTTTTATTTATTTATTTATTTATTTTTTTTTTAGTTTGCCAATTAATTTCTTTCTATTTTTTTTTTTTAGTAGAGACGGGGTCTTGCTCAGGCTGGTCTCGAACTCCTGACCTCGAGCAATCCGCCCACCTCGGCCTCCCAGAGTGCTAGGATTACAGGCGTGAGCCACCACGCCCGGCCAGTTTCTTCATTTTTATAAAAACTGTAGTAGCACCTTCCTCACAGGCTGTCCTGAGGATTGAATGAGATGGAGTCTGTCTAGGTGATACTTGTAGTTCTTTTGGTAAAACACCCAAACATGACTGCAGGGAACCCGGACAGTTTGCTAGGACAGTGGAAGGAGACGCCTTGTCTTCTCCCTGAGCTAAGGCGGGCATGTGACCCAGGATAAGCCAGTTAGACGGTTATAATGGAAACCTGAATATTCAGTAGAGACAAAAACGCTTGAAAATGGCTGGAACTGATTCATCCTGAGGGAGGCAGACGGAAGGGACCAACCCTGTCCCTTCTCTGAGACTTCTGGCGCTATCATGGGTCCTGTCCCTCTCACTTCCGTGGGCTTCCCAGTGTTTTCTTATCTTAGGCTGGGTTCCCTAGAAACGGAGCCAGAGGGGGGATTCTTGTCATATTGAAGCTCTCAGGAGAAATCTTAAGGAAGTGAGGGAAGCAGGACAGGGCAGAGGAGACAGCCTGAGAGGGTGGAGGTGTGAATTGCACCCCAGAGTAAAATTCTGCCTTCAGGCAAGATGGTTGGCCTTCTAAAGCTCTCATATCCATCAAACGGGAGGTGGAGGTGAGTGGACCGTGTTGGCAGAGAGCAATTTTCTGGAGAAGGGGTTTATGACCAAGATTCA
The DNA here is from genome assembly GCA_008750895.1 of Mirza zaza. Taxonomy (NCBI): domain Eukaryota; kingdom Metazoa; phylum Chordata; class Mammalia; order Primates; family Cheirogaleidae; genus Mirza; species Mirza zaza. Next base: position 127,398 of record VSMD01038316.1, on the reverse strand, counting down.
CAGTGGCTGGCGGGCGAGTGCACCACCAGTAAGGCAGGGCTGGGTGGAGCACCAGTAGCATCTACTGTAATTCCCAACATCTCCCTTTTCTGCTTAAATTAACCAGAGTGAGTTTCTGCTGCTTGTGACCAAAGCATCCTGACTAATGTGTTCTATGAAGTGCTGGTGATGATGATTATTAGCCGCTACCCTCAAATCTGCTGAGAAGTTGCGTGGCTTCCGAAGAGTGAGGGAGGCAGAGCCAGCTATAAATCCTATGTAATCAATTCAACATGAAACTACCCTTTTTAAGAGAAAAATTAGAGGAAGTATGAAGCCCCTGGAGTTGGTTTCTCAAAATTCCATTGATTTTTAATTAGAAAGGAAAATAGAACTGAGAAAGGAAGCTGAGGAAGTTTTGGCTGTAAAACAACTCCTCTTAATAAATATTTTTTGCCCCCTCCCATTAATCATTTAATTAAATGATAGAGTCTACTCTTTTAAGTGGAGAGTTGATCTGTTTGAATTCTCAGATAGAGAAGGACAAGACCCCACGTCCAAGGAAGGACAGGAGTTGAAATATAAATGTTATTTTATTTGATGCATCAAGTACATCATCTATTCTGAAAATATGTTATTTGTAATTCCCCCAATTTTTCTTATCAGATGGTGCTTTTTCCACCCTGCCCGTGTAAGTGTACCCTCTTGTTTCATTCAAAAACACCCCACATGCCAGGCTCTCTGCTAAGCAAGTTTGAAGATGCATAATTGAATCACTGTGACTCAGACTTTGATGAACTTACAGACTAGAAAAGGAAGTGTGAACATAAATATACGTCTCTCATAGAATGCAACACATGTACTACTTACGAGGGGTACAGACAAAAAGCCTACAGAGGTTCAGAGGGGGTTTGGAAGACTTGCAGGGAGGGGCTCATGAAGGCGTCAAGTGGTGGCTGCATAGTACCAATACCAGGCCTTGACAAACGGCTAGACATTAGGCCTGCAGAGTAGGGCCACTTACGGCAGAGAGAACAGCATCAGCAAGACATCAAGGCAGGACATTGCGAAATGTGTGCTGTTTTGTGCTGCTGTAACAGAATGCCACAGACTGAGTAATTGATAGTGAACAGAAGTTTGTTTCTCATAGTTGTGGAAGCTTGGAAGTCCAAGATTGAGGGGCAGACGTCTGGCAAGAGCCTTCTCACTGCATCATAACATGGTGGAAAGCATGAAACAGATCTACTCTCCACTTAACAGAGTTGATTCTATCATTTGATTAAATGATTTATGGGAGGGGGCAACAATTATTTATTGAGAGGAGTTGTCTCACAGCCAAAACTTCCTCAGCTTCCTTTCTCAGTTCTATTTTCCTTTCTAATTAAAAATCAGTGGAATTTTGAGAAAACAATTCCAAGGGTTTCATTTTTCCTCTGTAATTTTCTCTGAAAAAGGGTAGTCTGATGTTGAATTGATTACATAGGATGTACAGCAGGCTCTGCATCCGTCACTCTTTGGAAGCCACGTACCTTCTCAGCAGATTTGGGGGATAGTGGCTCATAATAATGACCAAGTGGCTGGGCTCAGCAAGTAGCCCTTGGAATGTGGAGAGGGCACTCCTGAGACACCACGAGATGGGGTCTTGCTCACCCACTGCTGGTCTGGCTGAGAGACACCCACGTCCACTTGCCTGCTGTCCCTTGTGGTGGAGGACAAGCAGAGGCCAGGCAGGGAAGGACCCGGGAGTGTCAGATCTAGGGCAGAGGGAGGGTGGAAGAGTCTTCAGGGTCTTTCCCGAAGGTGATGGGTTTGGCCTGTGAGGCAGGGTGAAGACAGGGGTGCTGTTAACAGATGATGTGGCCCAGGCAGAGCTGAGAGCTAGAGAAGGAGCCAGGAACTGGAAGGCAGGGACAACTAGTGTCCCGATGAACTGTCCCTGGGCCATCTATGGGAGAGCATCCCCCAGGTGGCAGCTACAGAACGGATGTTAATCTATTAAAGGTGGTGGGGACTCTGTGGTATCGGGACCCCTCAGAGCAGTTTCGTCCTCGGCCAACCCAGCTGACCAGCCCAGCCTTACCTGTGTGTCTAGGGGGTGTCCCAGGGGCCCTTCTGTGTCCAGTTGCTGGAACTGCAAACTTTACTGTCTGAGGGAACTGGAGCAGCTATACAGCCACTCTGTATCTTGGTTTCTCACCTATAACACAGAGTTAATAGCAGGATCTACTTTGTAGAATTGTCGCACAGCTGAGATGAGTTGATACGCAGATGACACACAGCACCCCAAATGTCGATCTCTTTAGTTATGTACAACTCCAGACTTGAGGGGGGCAACTGCAAGGCAGATTGTCAAGAGCAGGAAGTTGGAGGATGAGACACATCTCCCAGGAACGGGGCATCCTGGGGACTGCTAGAAACAGCCAGTGCCACAGGTGAGCTGGGGAGCCGGGACCCTTCCCCAGCAGAGAACTGAGACCATGGCACCGACAGCACATAGGAGGTCCCATCTGTAGCCCAGGGATGGAATTAATACGTCCACAGGGAAGGGGAAGAAATGTTGGTGTCCTGTCTCCCCTCTCAGTACTTCGGAGCTGTTCCCCGAAGTACCAGCTCCTCTTCATCCATGCGAGAAAATCGAGCGGTTTTCTTGAAAGCTTTTCTTGGAGAGGAAAATCTCTTCAGAGGAGAGATGATCACACAGTAGACGTGGAAGCAACTGAAGTGGAAAGGCCGTGGGTAGTGAAGGATCAGGTTTCCAGACAGTGTCCTGGGGGGTGCTGGGCCCACCAGAGAGGGCGAATGCGCTGTCAAAGGGGGTTTGTCTGTCCCAGCCGCTGCAGGGATGGAGGCACCCGTGTCACTAATGCAAAGTGAGGGGAACAAGAAGGGGGTGCCCGTGGTGCTTGAGGCTGACCGTCTTACTGACCACGGTTCACAGGATTCCTCTCAGCCCCGGGCCTGCCTTGTGTCACCGGGCTTCAGAAATGCAGGAGCTGGGCTGGACAGTGACCTACTTTTTATGGTCCATTCTCCTCCTGAGATATTTGCCTGCTCTTGAGCTGACATATTCCTTTGCAGAGCCCTCCAGGTAATGGTGCATGAGGCACAAACGCTCACTAAACAAAAGGCATCTTTACTTTCTGTTATGATAAGGAATTGGTATTTGAATTGTACTTCTCTTTTCTCTGGTCCCACTCCATCCTCTCAAAGGAGAGGCACAGAACCAGGGAGGTCATCCCTTCAGGTGTGGAATGGCCTGCTTTGTACCAGGTGTCCCGGCGCAGTTACTAGATAGCAGTGGGTCCTCCCCTTTTCACTCTCACAGGCGTCCTAGTTTGCACCATAAATTACATGATTACCTGTCTCAGCTTGGGTTCCCTCAGAAGCAGACACTGAGGCAAGGATTCAAGCGCAATCACAGTCACATGCCACATAACGATGTCTTGGTCAACAAGGAGCGCATATGCGGTGATGGTCCCATGAGATTATAATGGAGCCAAAATATTGCTATTGCCTAGTGATATTGCAGCGTAGTGCAGTGCATTACTCACGTGTGTGTGGGGATGCACGCGGGCATAAGCACACCTATTGCACTGCCAGTTGTATAACAGTCTGGCAATACAATTACCTACAGTACATAACACTTGATAATGATAATAAATTACTATGTTACTGGTTAATGTATTTACTATACTATACTTTTCATTGTTATCTTAGGGTATTGTTGCAGCAACGTGTACAGCTAGTGTTACAGCTCTTGATGGGGAAAGAACCGAGCCGCACACAAAGAGTCGGAGAACAGCCTCTATTCTTCCGCAGCAGGCTCAACACACCTAGTGTTACAGCTCTCTTCCTGTCTTCCGAGCTTCTGACCCTTTTGCCTTGTTCTCCTGCTTTTATACCCTTGGTAGGGCTCAAAACACGTCCAATCAACAAAAAGCTTTAACATCCAATCAAAAACAGTGGGATTCAAAAATTACCCAATCAGGATCATGCAAGCAGCGTGGCACGCGGGCTTGGGGGCATTCCGGCACTGGGGCCCTGGGCGGCTCTCTGCCATGGGGCCCGGCCCTAGCAGCGTGCCCTCCAACTGGTCAGTGCTGGCCCGCGGAGATGAGGAGCGACAGGGAGGCGGCAAGCAGCCGCCCCAGTGCCCGACATTTTCTGTATCAGTATAACCTATCTACTTATCTAAAAAAAATTAAGTTAACTGTAAAGCAGTCTCAGGCAGGTCCTTCAGGAGGTCTTCCAGAAGAAGGCATTGTTCTCACAGAAGATGACAGCTTCATGGGTGTTATTGCCCCTGAAGACCTCCCAGTGGGACAAGATGTGGAGGTGGAAGACAATGATATTCATGATCCTAACCCTGTGTAGGCCTAGGCTTGTGTGTGCATCTTAGTGTTTTGACAGAAAGTTTAAAAAGTAAAAAACAATAAAAAATTGAAAAATAGAAAAAAGCTTATAGAATAAGGATATAAAGAAAGCCAGTATTTCTGTACAGTTGTATATTATGTTTGTGTTTTAAGCTAAGTGTTGTTATAAAAAGGGTCAGAAAGTTAAAAAAAAGTTTATAAAGTAGAAAAGTTATAGTAAGCTAAGGGTAATTTATTATTAAAGAAAGAAAAATATCTTTAAATAAATTTATTGTAATCTAAGTGTATGGTGTAAACAAGTCTACAGTAGTGTACCATGATGTCCTAGACCTTCACGTTCACTCACTGCTCACTGACTCAACTAAGCAACTTCCAGTCCTGCAAGCTCCACTCATGATAAGTACCCTATAAAGGTGTACCATTTTTAAAATCTTTTATACTGTATTTTATTGTGCTTTTTCTATGTTTCAATATATTTAGACACACAGATACTTACCACTGTGTTACAATCGCCTACAGTGTTCAGCACAGTAACATGCTGTCAGGGTTTGTAGCCTAGGAGCCACAGGCTATACCATATAGCCTAGGTGTGTAGTAGGCTACACCACCTAGGTTTGTGTAAGTGCACACTATGATGTTCACACTACGTCAAAAGCACCTAACGATGCATTTCCCAGAACATATCCCTGTTGTTAAGTGACTCGTGACTGCAGTTTATTAGGGAAGCACGGTGAACGCACTGCTAGGAAACTACAGAAGTAAAACAAGGGAAAGCAGCACAGGTAATAAAGAGTGTGCTATTAAACCAGCTACCCCAGAGGACAGCTGAAGCTTAATCTAGGGGGGAAATGGTGCGAAACGTATGCTTACAATGGTCTCGCTCCACAGGCAGGGCGAGGGAGCTGGGGTATTTATACATCAACTCATATGCGTCAAAGAGCTGTTCCTGAGGTCTAAGTCCCTCCCACTCCTGGCCTTTTGCGGTTCTGAGAAAAACATTTCTCAGGCTCAGAGAGGCAGATTCCACACTGAAAAGTCAACAGGGGTCCACAGGAAGTCTGGGAGATGTGGGTGGGCACCAACAGAGTCTACTACACCACTGTGTCTTCAGCTACCCCACTTGCCATCATTTGGCTGGCATTCTGCCAACTCCAACTTCATCAATAACTTCCTGCTCTGCGAATTCCACAAACGTTCTCTTCAATTTTCTCAATGGCATGCCTGGATTCACTGCTGTTCAACCTGTCCCTCTTCAACCTGTTTGCTTACCTGGCTTTTGTGATCCTAATTTTCCTAATTTCTTGATGCCTCTGTTGTCTTTGACTAATTGGGAGCATGTATCAAAGACTCTCTTCTTTTTTTCTTTTCCCTTGATAATTCTATATATCCATGACTTCACCAGTTATCTCCGTGTGGATGGCTCCCAAGTTATTAATATTTCTTAAATTCATGGACTTCTTTCATCTGGACAGAAGCTCTTTCTCATTGAGTCCAGTGCTCCTTTCACTATGAGTACATCAGCCATAGCTTCTCTCTGGAGACCCACTTCCTCATCTTGGTTTCCTGCTCAGTGTCTTCATTGGTATGTTCTGCTATAGTCTCAAATTCAGTGTGTTCAAAGCTTGGTACTCCATGTTGAGGACTGAGGTATGCCAATCCTCAGATCCAGAAACGTTGTTTTTCTTTATTGTCCCCCAGAGAAGTCTTTTGCCTCCTCCCTTCCCTTCCAGGATTGTTTAATAGCTTCTGCCTGGGAAGTTTCCTCCCCACCCTCCACCTGTCCCCACAGTCAAGACTATGTTTGCAAGTGACATGATCCCCGCTTGACCACCATCAGGGGAAAGAGAAAATGACTGGCCCACTGCAACAACCCGCAGGGAAGGCGGAGTTCTGCTCGGCTTCCGAGACAACTGGAACCCTGTTCTCCAATGTCACCAGTACTCTCTTGCTTCCTATTTAATCCCAGCTGCCTTTTCTCAGCCCGATCTCCTCTTAGAGCAGGACCCATGGCCGCCAGCCAGTTTTCCTCACATCTCATGCAAGCAGGACTGGCTCCTTTCTCTTAGTTTTGTTCTGTTTTGTTTTGCTTTTAAGAATTCCAATGATCTAGGAGTGGGCCCTATGCCTACTCCAGTGGGCACGGTGCAGGATGCTAAGTAACATTGGCAGCCTCATCTAGACTTAATCCCAAATGATTGGAATGGGAGGGGACAGTTTCCCAAAGAAATGGGGATATGTGTCCAGAAGAATAAAGGAGATGTGCTGAGCAGATAAGACAATTTGTATCATTAATACATCATTGTACCTTTTTCCAACATCCTAATTCCTCCATCCAGTACTTTTTCTGGTATTCTAGCCCTGTGTATTTGTTCCCTTCTCTGTGTGGTCATCACATTTCTTGGACGGGATGCTTATTTGTCATTTAGTCACACACTGTCTTACCTTGACTCTTCTGTTTTAAAAGGACTTGCTATTTTAATATTTTATTTATGTTTTAACTCTTCGCCTATTTAGATTATTTTCTCCTTAGCTTGGCTATTGTCAGACTGCAGTGCTGTGTCTTAGTTTAATTTTTATCCCACAAGACACCCAAGCATAAATCCTTGCCCAGACTGTCTGTTTGATTTGGTTCCTGCTGGGCTATCATCCATGTTGAACACATATCAGCCTGGGAGGTCGGGTAGAGGGAAAGTCCTGTGCTCAGAGGCAGGGGGCCTGGCTTCTGATTTTCACATGAGCCACGGGACATGGGCCAAATCACAGCTCGTTTTATTTTATGGATTTTCCATCTGTGAAATTTTGACAATAAAATGTGCCCTAACTTTTAGGGCATAGTTGTGAGAACATGCTGGGAGCAATAAAAAGAAAAGTGCTGTATAAATGCAAGTTATATTTGTTGACATTGATAATTCGAAGAGAAAACTCAGATGTTACCAATAAGGTGTCATGTTCAGGTACAATTCTTGCTACCAAGTTTGCATTTACACATTTGTTTCCTTCCCTAGATAAAACCACTTAATCTGCTAGAAACATGAGCTAGTGGTTAAGCCAACCATTTAATTAACTTATAAAAGCTTTGTGGAACTTTAAAGAAAATCTAATAGTAAATTGGTTTCCAGAATTTTCTAATAGGAAAACTCATTTCTTTGGTCCCACTTGGCATCAAAGTGCCAAATTGGCAAATTATGACTTTATTGCTAGTGGGTTTTTTTGTAATACTTTGAGAACTGTTTAAATAACTACTTTTGGTACTGAAGTGTTGATGTAATGTTCTTTTTTAACATCAACCTTTTCTTTCTCCTATTGCTAAAGAGTCCAGATTTTAATTCTCTTCTCTTAATCAAGCTTAAAAAAAAATCAGCTGAAATGTACTCACTACTTTGTGTGTCCCAGACACATGCAAGGGATTGGGTCAGTGAGGTCCAAAGAGTCATGAGGGTCCCAAGGATTATCCAGTCCCATGGAGAAGACAGATGGTAAACAACCCTTTATAATCATCTATAGTTATGCATGTAACACTTCTCTAAAACAATGTATGAGTCAGGGTAGGCTAGCTGCTGTAACAACCAGCCCCAATTTTCAGTATCTTAACATAGTTAAAGTTTATTTCTCACTCACGCAACATCTAATATGCTTGTTCCTGGTTGAGTGGCTTTCTTCCAAGTGGTGACACAAGGATGCAGGCTCATTCTGTCCTGCATTGTTAATATCTTCAACTAGTGGCCTAGAAGGTCACCACGAAAGGGGATGGTAAGGTGGACAAGGCACACGGGATACTCAGCCTCCCCAACCTGGCGGTGACACATATAACCTCTGCTCATATTCCATCTGTCACACTGGTCCCTCTAGTCACATGGACTACCGTGCATGCTGAGCAGCTGTTTGCCAGCCACACTGCACTATTCAAAAGGGACTCCTAGCTTAGGTAGACCACTAGCTGCCTCTATCACAAATAGTGCTGTTTTTGCAGGTGACAAAATTGAGGGGTTAAGGAACTTATTCATGGCCACAGAGCTAGTATATGGAGAAACCAGATTTGAACCCAGTTTGTTTGCTCCAAAGCCCATACTGTCATCACTCTGTCACACTGACTTCCTTGCCATGACCAGACAACAGGTTCTAGGTCATAGTTGGGCCCTAAGTACATGATCTGCACGTAGAACCCACTTTTCCTGGCTTCGACCAGTTGGGACAGCTGGTCTTGCTGCTGCCTTAACTTTCTGTCCTGATTTTCCTTACAGCTCTTGGCTGTGACTTGAAGTCTTGCTGGTTTGCCACAACTCTTCTTCTGCAGATGCATTCATAGCACTGGATAAAATCTCCATCTGTGGCTCACAAAATGAAGAAATAGGGTTAGAGCTTTCACAGCTGCTGTCTGGAGAAGATAGCAACAATTTGCCTGTATAACTTCAGGCATCTTTGGTTATAAAACAGTTGTTTCAGTTTATAGTTCCATTTCCCTCAAGCTAGTAAAAACGGTTAGTGTTAAAGAACAGACAGGGCTCTAGGAGTCTGGATGTAGGGGACTACTTTGAGTTTGAGTAGTGGAACCAATTTATTTTGTGAGCATGAATATACACACAGGGCTCTGATCAGAAGCAACAGGACAAATCTGTATAGCAAACTCTTTGCCTTTGAGTTTCAGGTGGACCAAAGCAAAGAGCCGTGCTCATGTTTACTCTGTCTTCTGTAGATGTATTAAACATCAGCCCCTTCCACAAAACCCTGATGGAACCAAATTCCAGTCTCTGTGGCTGTATACCAAATGACCTCCAAACTTGGTGGCTTACATGACCATTTACTATGCTCACAGATTTGTGGGCCAGGAATTTAAACTGAGCACAAGTGGAATGGTTTGTATTTGTTTCCCAATTTGGGGGGCCTCATTGGAAGACTCAACAGCGGAAGGTTGGGATTATCTGAAAGCTTATTCACCCACAAGTCTGATGGTTGATAACCACTGTTGGTTGGGGGGTCTCAGTTCCTTTTCACAGGGGCTTCTGCATGTCGTCTCTCTATGCGGGCCAGGTGGGCTTCCTCACTAGCATGGGGGCTGGGTTCCCAGGCTGAGCATCTTGAGAGACAGAAAGAGAGAGCAAGAGTGAAGTAGAAGTTGAATTGTCTTTTCTCACCTATCCTCGGAAGTCGTGGAGTATTGCTACTGCTACGTTTTAGTCACTGAAGCTGTCCCAAGTTTCCGCCCAGGTCCAAGGGGAGGGGAGATAGACGGGGCCTCTTGATGGGCAGTGACAACTTTCTGAGAATGAGTAGGACTTGAAATATTGCTGTGCCTATTTGTGGAAAATATGATACGCCACACCTTGCTTTTATTCTGATCCTTAAATCTGACTTAAATATTACTTATTGTACATTTGGCATCAATGTGACGGGTACGTTACATGCATTAAATCTAATTCTCACCTTAACTTGGCAAAGCAGATCATATTATTCCTTTTACAGATTAGGAAGCTGAGGACCAGAGAAGTTAACTAATTTACCTGAAGACACAGAGCTAGCAACTGGTAACATTAAGTTGCGAGGCCAAGCCTGGCCAACTCCGAATCTCATACTTTTTCTCACAGTTCCTATATGCCTCCTAATGGGGATGACTCATCCTTTTAATGAAAGGAAAGTTTGGCAGGGGAAGGCTGGAGTCGTAGAGACGGGGTAAAGGGAAGTTCAGACACTTTCAGTTAATGGTAATTTCCATGAAGACGCTTGTTTTAATAATTTCCACCTTCCAGAATCCACACATCCTTAGAGCCCATCGAATAAAGCTGATGTAATTTAAAACTCTCCTTGGTTTCCAAATAGCTGCAATACATTTACTTTGATTCTCCAGCATGTATAAAGTATTGCTCAAAGACTACAAGACTGTATAATGTTAATGGATAATGAAATCCACCCGCCTTCAGGTGGGTACTTTTAAGGGTGGAAAGAGGTGCTATGAATAATTATTCTTAAGGAGGGGTGTGCTGGAAATGTCCTAATTCTGGATCTGGAGAATAGTTACATGGGTGTGTATACATGTAGAAATTCTCATGCGGTACTCTTAAAAGGTGTGTACCCTACTGATGTAAGTTATACCTCAATCACAATATCAATATGTTTACAAAATAATGATAATTATTCAGGGACAAAAGATGTAAGCAAGTCCTTCCCTGGGCAAATTGGGACATAAGGTTGCCCTAACCATGACCGATGCCCAAGCTCGCCTCACTGGGGTTGGACAAGAAGGTATGTGTGCTCAGAAATGGTTGCTTTTCAAAGTCAAGATCCCATAAAATTGCATCTTGACCTAAGAAAAGATCCCCTTTTCCAGACTTAGAGGTTTGGGTTTTGTGGGGCAGAGCGATGGTGGAGGGGGAGGAACTGGTTGTGCGGGGAGGTGGGGTGGAGTGCTGCTGTCAGTGAGGGTGTTACGGTTGACGGCAGTGGTGGTGCTACCGTCTATGACGGTGGTGATGCTGACGGTGACAGTGATGTGACGGCGGTGCTGGCAACCACGTGCTGTCTAACGGAGGTGGTGGCTGTGGGATGGCAATATTGGCAGTGGTGGCTGGAGCTGATGTTGGCCATTGGTGGTGGGGTACAATCTCCCAGGAGTTCCCTGAGATTCTTGTATAATTGTGCAAGAATATCCCTCACACCTTCGCATGCCACGAGAGGAGCAGCTTCCTTAGTCAAATAAAAGGTATTTTTTCCCGGCTGGGCACAGTGGCTCACACCTGTAATCCTAGAGCTTTGGGAGGCCCAGGCACTCAAGACCAGCCTGGGCAACATAGTGAGGACCTGTCTCTACTAAAAGTAAAAAAATAAGTCGGGCTTGGTAGCGTGCACCTGTGGTCCCAGCTACTTGGGAGGCTGAGGCAAGAGGATCGCTTGAGCCCAGGAGTTCGATGTTGTGGTGAGCTAGGATCAGGCCACTGCAATCCAGACTGGGTGACAGAGCAAGACCCTGTCTCTAAAACAATAAAAGAAAATGTATTTTTCTCCATGAGGAGGACATCTCTGGCTTACATCTTCATAGCAAGGAGTGGTCCTAAAGAACTGCTCAACTGTAATTTGATAGCTTCTTTTCCTAAAGAAGAAGTGGAAAAAAAAATCCCTGTTGCTACCCTACTGTCCAATTTTTAGTTCACTGCAGTAAACTATATATTCCATTCCATTTCATGGGTTCAGACATCCCTTGTCAAGCCTGTACTTGTCTAATAACATCCCCAATGAGTAAACCTCTTCGAGTATTAAAGACAGTGGGCCTGAGCAGCATGCACCCCACCGACAACTATGTAGTAGAGTCTGGTGCCCTGGGGGCAGGAAGACTCTTCCAACACCCCTCTGCACACCCAAACTGAGCCTGCTTCCAGCCACTTCTGTATCTCTTTTACTGTAAGTCCCATTCATTCATTGACTACTATGTTTCAGGCACCATGCTAGGTGCTTCACATAAATTATCTCAATGTAATTCTTAGCAGTAATGGTGTAAGAAAAGGAATATTATCCCCATCATCAATATGAAGAGGCCAAAATTCAGAGAGGAGCAGTAACTTGCCTACGATTACACAGCTACCAAGTGTGTAAGCAATAAGTGTATATAAGCAATAAGTATGTGTAAGGAAAGGCCCCACACACACTGCTGTGGCTCACCTCATTGTTACAGCTCAGTTAATCACAGAATGAAACACCCAATGAGGATTTTCCAGCGTAGCCATGGTGCTTGGAGCAGTAATGGCTTTCGTCTGCCCCAAAAGGCCCAATGTACTAGCAGGGGCCCCTTGTGAAGGATGACAGACAGAAGGACAAGGAGCTGTCACAGCTGCACTGTGAATGTGAGTTTTCAATGTCCTAGAAAAGCCAACACTGAATTTCGGGCTGAAAAAATAAGAGGGATGTTTCTGTGACTAAAATGAAGTCGTTCAGGAATTGCTCCCAGTAAAGAGTTTCTATTCCTTTGATCCCAGAGTGTATCTCCAGAGTAACATAGAGGAAACGCTGGTTTGGAAGGAGTCCATGTTTTTCTATGAATTTCTATTTTAAAACAAATATTTAAAGAGCTATTTGCAACATGTTTTGTTAAAAGAGCTTCCCCACAACAAAGCCGCAGGTATTCCTGGGAGGGGTGGGCGTTGCTGAGTCGTCTGCCAAGCCTGGTGTTGAAGAGAGGTCATCTCGCAGCAAGGGCTGATGGGTGGAGGGAGACGGACAACAGCCAGTTTCGGAAAGCTGGGAAACACAGGGCTGCTCTCCCCACTCCCAGTTTAGCAGCCATTTGGGTTTGGGTCATGCGCCAAGACAGAGAGGGGAGTTGGGAAGGCCATCGCACCTTTGAGGTGAAACCAAATGTTAGACAGCCTGACCTCAAAGGAAGCCTGTTGAAAGTCACAAATGGCGGTGGAAAACAGTGGGTGAGGGGCAGCAATGGAAGAAAATACTCCTGCAGATGCAGCTGCAGGATCCGAGGGCTGTGCTGACATGACTCCTTCAAGCCCTGTAATCCACGCTGCCAAGCCGAGAGGAAAATCACAGCCAGAGACCAAGGAGTGGCCTCTAAATGCCACTTGCTTTGTGGTACTATGAGCAAGTTGTAGCTATTCCTACCCTCCAGGCAAATGGCGGGGGAACCTGTAACAAGCCCGGCAGAGCTATGCGAAAGCCTGCATCTCGGCATTTTCTGGTGGAGGCGCTTGCCAAGGGTTTTATGAGGAGGAAAATGGAGAGGGGGAGGTGCGGGGAGGGATTAGCTCTGCACCCCAAGGCTGTGAGGGACCCGACCCAGGGCCTCCTTGGGTCTCTCCTGCCTGCAGCACTGGGTGCCTCTTTCTCCCTCTCCAAAGACTAGAAGGAGAGAGTGGGGACAGAGTAGCTCAAGAAAGTCTTGTGGGCCTTGGGAGAATTGGGAAGATCCCAGGAGCCAGAGAGGGGGAAGGGGCTGTTTCCATGGTAACACCTCTGTCGTAGCAACAGCAGATGTCTCCCTGCCTTTCTGTTTCCCCCTGGGGCTGTGGTAAGCACTTCCCAGTGTGCCCGTGGAAACCTGCACTAATGATTTTGCTTTGCCAAAGATTTCACCCCATGGGTCCCTCTGGGCTGGGAAGGAGACGGCAGGTTAGACCTGACTTGACAATACGCACCTCGGGTGCCAGAATGAAGGTGACCAATAAGGTGGGAGAGAAAGATAGGGAGTAGGTTTCACCACCACCTTAAAGAAAGAGGTGAGGAGACTTATAGCCTTAGGTCATTTTACTGCCACCTTTTCATAATCTACTTCTGTGGTCCCCAACCCCTGGGCTCTGTTGCATGGCCTGTTAGGAACTAGGCAGCACAGCAGGAGGTGAGCGGTGGGCGGTGGGCAAGTGGGCGGAACCTCATCTGTATTTACAGCTGCTCCCCATCGCTCACATCACTGCCTGGGCTCCGCCTCCACCTCCGACTCCCACCCCGGTCTGTGGAAAAATTGTCTTCCATGAAACCAGTTCCTGGTGCCAGAAAGGTTGGGGACCACTGCTCTACTGCACATTCTGGCAGAGAAGTACTCAGCCCTGTTGGGTCTTCATCCATGCACGAGTCCTGCAATTATTGTTTCATTTATTGATTCATTCAACAATTATTGATGGATTACCGGGGAACTTGCTAGATGCTAGGGATACTGTTAATCACGAAAACCAAAATCCGTTGGGTACATTATTATCCTCATTCTATAGATAGGGAAACTGAGGAACAGAGAGGGTTTACAGCAGTGAATGTGGAAGATCTGTTCCCTGTTCCTGGGAGCTTGTATTTTGGCAGCGGAGATGGACATCAAACGAATGATCATGTCATTATTAAATTATCACTGTGACGAATGTTATAAAGGAAGTGGGAGTTTGCTGTAGTCTGGAGAAAATATGTAAAAAACAGACTAGGAAATGACAGGAACAACAGCAGACAAGTTTTCTGAGGAGTTGTTGTGAAGGACCTAGAGACGAGGCCCCAGCTGGAGTGAGGCGGGAGAGGCACCGGGGGCTGGCCCGGCTCTTCTGGGGGATACTCGAGTGCATGCGAGTGACGTCGAGGTTGGCCAGGAGTAAGGGAGAGGGAACAATTGCAGTGGTGACAACCTTGAGAAGGTGAGAGGGAGGCGTTGGCTCCATACAGGAGCAGGGATACTTCATCCATGTTAGCAGGAAGGAAGGCAGAGGGTTTGGAGACGGATTCGGGCAAATTGGGAGATTTGTTGGAGGGAAGATGGGAGAGTTTCTCTCTGATTGCTCCTTCTATTTTGTCGGTAAAATATCAGTCAAGATACTCATCTGGGAGTGAGCAAGATGAGGGGCTGGGGGCATCTTGAGGGCAAGAGAGGCAAGCCTACAGTGGTTGCAGTGAAGAGTGGTGGGGCACACCATGGCAGTGGGCCAGGCTCTCCAGGGAGGGCCCACTTGGAACGTGTGGTCATCATGAATTAAACATGAGACCAGTTGGCATAGTTGTGCGTTTTTCTCCAGCAGGAATCTGCTACTCAGGTGGCTGTATAAAGTGGGTGGATGACTAGATTTAATCTGAGTTGGGGTTCTGCCAGGTGAGCACATGGGAAAGAGAGGGGGGTAAGGGAGTGGGAGGTTGCCAGGCAGTGAGTGTAATACGGACCACAGAATGTGATCTAGGGGAAAAGGGTCAGGATTGAGGGGTCATGGATAAGGAAACATGGCTTCTGGACCAAAGGTCTTCATGAAGAAGTAGGCTTGTCAGGTTGGAAGGGGCTGAGTACATGAGCAGGAGGGTTTCTGAGACAGTGCTTTTATAAGGTCAGGAGAATGACAATGAGAAAGGGTGGCTGGGGAGCACTGGAGAAAAAGAGGGATAGAGGTGAAGAAGTCGAAGAATAGAGTTGCCAAGTGTTGTATAAGCCATTGCCAAGAAGGGTTACAGAGCCAGGGTGGGGAGAAGGGTAGGAAGTCGGGTGCCAGAAACTTCCATGAGTCAGGGGATCACTTAGGGGTTGTTAAGTGACAGGCCAGAGAGAGGTTGGAGTGGTCAAGTTTAGAAGCATGAACTTCAAAGGAGCTGGGGATTTTGAAGGTAGAAGGGTGACAAATGGCTTGGAAGTAGCTGTGGCAGCAAGGAGGCCACCTGTGAGAGGACAAGAGAGCTGCCACTTGCTGGGCTGCAGGGCAGACCCAAGTTCCAGGGTTAGTGCAAGAGGCTCAATGAAGGCTCGGAGAAGACCACAGGCCTCCAGGAACTTTTCATGGCAGTAGAATGTGAGCTCGCAGTTGGGAGGGCTCGAGGGCAGAGACGGGTAGCTTGGGTCGCTGCGTGCACAGAGCAGTGCAGGGAGAGTGGTCTCGTGTGTGAGAGTTGATCTGAGAGACTGAGACATCTGATGGTCTGTAACACGGAGACAAGGATTTAAGGGGGATAAGAAGAGTGCTCATAGCTCTGCCAGTCATCATTTTTGTATTTAAAAAGTGATTTCCACTTATAATCCTTTGATCACAAATGATGTTAGAAAACATATCTCAAACTCACATTGGTGACCCCTCTCCTGAAATTGCTCCACTGTGCCCTTCTTGGTGACTTCACCAAATGGTTGCTTGGTTCTTTGGCCTCTGCCCCTCTGAGACTTATGCTGTCAGGATGAGCATGAGGAATGCGCAGGGGGTGTTGGCCTTGCAGCTCTGTGCCGAAGCTGCTCATCCAGGGCACGACTGTCTTGTCCACTAAAGACGTTCATCTGGATCTTCCAGTTGTGTTCCTAACTGAAAGCAGTGTTTGAGTTCCCGAGGATGAGCTGGTGGAAATTTGTCTGGTCAGAGGAGTCAAGCCCATGCCCCTCCACCTCTCCCCTCCTCCCACCCAAGTTCATTTTCCAAAACATCTTTCTCCAACAAAAGGGAAGCGGTGGAGGAATTTCACGTTTAGGATCCTAAGCACACTTTTATGATTTTCTAATGCTCCCTCCTTGCCTGGAGAATCGGGGGCGGGAAGTTCTGTCCTGCAGGGAAAGGATCCATGCTGGACATGTGAGGAGAAGAGACCTGACACAAAGCAAAGTGAGGTTTGCCAGGCGGCGAGGGCAGACAGCTTTGTGTGGGGCTGTGATCCAGTGCCAACTTAGTAGCGTGACGATGGTGCACTGGGAGGAAAGTAGGTAAAGCCATAGACACCCTAAGTGCAGCAAATATACAAGAGTCCAGTAAACTGGGGCCAGAAGGAACACCCAGGCCCAGATCCCTCAGAATTGTCCAACATCAGCTATTGACTGAATGTCCACAGGAAAGAGGACACAGAGATGAAGGTGGTATGCATGTCCCCTGATCGAATGTCTCGGAGGGACATATTTTCAGAGTCTATCATTTTCTAAAATGCCATTGATTAGAGTGATTACATCTGGCACTTAGGTTTACATGTGTGTGTGTGCACACGCATGCACGTACACACACACACACACTTTCTTGTCAAACACTAGAGAACAAAGCGTGCCAAATCTGTGACTCATTTAGCCTGAGCCCTCCGTCTGATCCTAGCTTGGCTTTCAGTTGAAAATGTAAACTTATTTGCTGGAATAAGATCAAACACTTCCAGCTTTGATATCCTATAACTTTAACAGCAAGCATAGAGTTTATGTGTGTGGAAGGAGGAGACAGCATATGAAAGGAGAGAACCTAGTTTTAATAATCTCTTGCTTTTCGTTAGCAACTTGCAGCTTACAAAGGTCTTTCATCCAGACTATCTATTTGATACTCACAATATCTCAGTTGAGTAGGTAATTTAATCCTCTTTACAGGTAAGGGAAGTGGGATGCCAGGAGTGTAAATCTCTCTGTAGATCCAGGGCAAGGCCTGAGGTCTTCACGCTCATGGGCTTCCTCTTTCTTTACTCTTAATAATGAAAAAGTCAAGAACAGCTAATTCTTTAAAGACGGTAACCAAACCCTGTACCTGGGAAAACTTCACAAAAGGGCATGAATCAATGAATTTTACCTAGGCTGTTTTACACAGATGCCATTGTTAATCGCTGGAGATCCTAATTTGTTGCTAGGAATCCTGTGAACAGCAGCCTGTGGATCTGAGCCGAATGCCCAGTGGCCCTATAAGACACTTCATTTTCCAGAGCATTCTAAGAAGGGGTCAGTTGCTAAATGCTTGAAGGAGCCAACTTAAAGCAGCTGAAACAGCTTCTAAACCTTAAGTCATAAAAATAAAATGTCTGTTTTTGCCATCTCTGCCTGGTCCATCACCCTTGCGACGAAGCCATGTGCCTCTCCACAGTCAATCCTTCGGAATTACCCGTAATTGTTGGGGCGATCAGGTAGCGTGTCCGTGCATTCCTGCAGCATGTCCATCCTGAGGGCACCTCCCTGAGTGCGTGCAGCTGTCCATTTGGCTTCCCAAGATAGTTCAACCCTTTGGCTGCACGGACCTTGCCGTTGGCCATCCTGGGAACTGACCCATCGTGGATAAAGGCAAGTCTTGCTATGGGTTGGAAGTAATTTACATTAAAAGCTGCCCTGCGGGGAAAAACCCTATGTTTCTTCCCAGTCTGAAAGGCATCTTTTAAATTTGTGACCTCATTCTCAGTGACTGGCTTTATCCTTTTCTTGATTTTCTTTGCCTCTTCTGAGCCCTAGGGAGTGGTGCACCATCACGTCTGTGTTCTAGCGATTGGAAGCGGGGAAGGGGAAAGAGGCGGCAGGGAAGGGCTAGGCAGAGGGCCCCAGACAAATGCGTGGGCTCTGGGGGAGCTGGAGTGGAGATCGGGGTCCAAGGCCAAGGCCCATGTGGAGCCTCGCAGATGCAGGAAGCCCAGTGGTGGCAAGGATGGTGCTCAGAAGCCCAGGGTTTGCACCGGCACCGGGCAGTGAGCAGCACGACTCTGCTGGAGCTCAGCTGGTGGTAGTCGGGAAGCTGCTGACACCCTGGTTTCCGTGGTTGGGTGACTCAACATGGGCTGGCCTTCTGGAAGGTCCATGGAAGCCAGGGTCTGCCGAAGGTTGCCCTGGACCTCCAGTGGCTGAATGGGATGGGGTAAAAAAAACAAGGCTGAGAAATCTAGAGGGATAAAATAGCCATCTCGCTTCTTTAGGAGTACATGAGGTCATATGACAGCAGCCCCTGCCCAGCCCAACTTTCCCAAAGAGTGCAGGGTAAAGTTGTCTTCCAGGGAGGGGCTGACATGGCAGTCTGGAAGAGTGATGGCAGGTGGCGGGAAAGAGTTCCATTCAGTGGTGCCAATGGGGCCAGGGATCTAGGTTGGACAGGGGCAGACAGTGGTTTTCCTCTCCAGCAGTTGTCATGCCCGCTGCCTGTCATCAACTCTGGGACATGAAACATGTAACACGGAGCTGCAGACACACAGAACGCCCAGAGCAGATAGACAGCAAAGAGGTCTCCTGGGGAACAGGGAGGAACTTGGTACCCACATTTCCATGGTAACCAATTCAATATTGGAAGGGTTCAGAAAGTCAACATCCAGGTTTCTAGACAAGACAGGTCATCTAGAAGCTCCTCTCAAAGTAGCTTGAGCCCAGCAGCTCCTGGCTCTCTGCCTTCATGCTCCACTCTGCTCAGGCTGGTGACCACAGACACCCGATCCTTCTGCCCTTGGACCCGGCTCCATCTCCACCTGCTGCAGCCTCCCTCTTCCTCACCCATCTCCATCTCCACTGTGGCCCCTCGACAAGGCTCAGCTCAAGCCCCAATCTGTGAAATTGATTTCACAGCAAAGATTCTTCTGTACTTTATAGGGTTCTTGGGAAGGGGGAAAAGGAAGCAAAATACATGAAAATGCTCATTAAGCACTAAAGTGCTATATGAGAAAGTTACATTTTACTAGTAGTCATTATAACCACAACTAGAATATTCTATTTTACGAAATATAATGAATAATCCACATTATATTTTATTTTATAACAATGTTTCACTTGCCTTATCTTCTCAGCCAGATAAGATTAGCCTTATCTTCTCAGGCAGATGGTCAACTCTTGAGGGA
The DNA here is from genome assembly GCA_008750895.1 of Mirza zaza. Classification (NCBI taxonomy): domain Eukaryota; kingdom Metazoa; phylum Chordata; class Mammalia; order Primates; family Cheirogaleidae; genus Mirza; species Mirza zaza. The sequence continues at coordinate 108,079 of VSMD01038316.1, read as the reverse complement.
ATGTCAACTATGTCTTTTGTTAGCAAATTTGTTGCTACTACCAACATATTGCTGAGTATAAGGAAAGACCCACATTGGTTGGTTGATCGATGTCTGCCCTCCATCAGAAGAGCCCACTTCTCAGATATGAGAGAGGGGGAGTCCAAGAGAGTACTAACAATGTTATTCAGGGGGCTGATTTCACTCTCCTAACAACGTAACCACGATTAACTAGATTACCCTCTGATTGCCCTGTGTAAGGATCCCAGTTTGGAATCCAACATGGTGGTTTGGCTGCAGAAGCAAGTATCCTAAGAAAGCAAAATGGAACTTCATGATCTTTTATGATCCAACCTTAGACGTCACATAGCATCACTTCTGCCATGGTCTGTTGGTTGCAGCAGTCACAAATTTCCATCCTGGTCCAACAGGAGGGAACAGAGACCCCTGCTTCTTGTTGAGAGTGGGAGGTGACAAGGCTCTAGAAAAGAGTTTGGCAAACTTTTTCTTAAAGGACCAGATAGCAAACGTTTTAGACCGCATGCCATATAGCCTCTGTAATGAATAATCCACATTACATTTTATTTTGTAACCATGTTTCACTTGCATTAGCCTTATCTTTTCAGCCAGATGGTCAATTCTTGAGGGAAGGGACTCTGTCTTGTGTTAGCAAATTTGTAACTTTGTTATTATAGAATGAAACTTTAATTATAAAAACAGGCAATCCACAGGCCTTAGTTTGCCAGTCCCTGTTTTAGAAGAATATGTACAATGGGAAATGTTGCAGTTGTTTTTAAAAATACAATCTACCACAGCCTACCCTCTTCTTAGAGGGAGAGATAATTTTTTATTTCATATTAATATCATGGGTATTAGAAAATTCCTCGAGTCAAAGATTAGATTGGCTGGTAGAACTGTGGGAAGCTTAAATGGCTTCTCAACACCTTTACCATGTCTCCTTTACCATGTTAAGGAGACATCACAAGTCCAGCTGAAGGCTTATTTAAGCCAATGAAACTCTTCTTCCATTCTGATTCCTTTCTCATCACCACATCCCAGAACATGTATCAGGGTAGACAGAAGGAGCCTATGCAACCTTTGGTTGCAGTTTGGTGATCTTTGTCTCTGGGAGCTCCCCAGAGTCTGCTCTTCCTCTCTAGAGCTCCTGGCGTCCTATGACCTTCCCCTGCCCGCCAAGAGCTCTGGATTTGGAATTTGCCCAACATCTTGACACCAACAGGATTGCTTAGGTCATCCCATGAGTGTAGGATCAGACAAACACCAAAACTGCAGAAAAGTAAAGTTGAAACATCTAAAGGCTTGCCAGGAAATGTCAGGTGTTAGTTGCAGGTCGTGTTGTCTGACCCAGAGACAAGATGGGGAGAGAGTGGCCAATGCAGGAGCCTCCAGGCCCCGGCGTGAGCCCTGGCTGGGTTGCCAGAGCTCCCTGGTTACTGACAGCTCTCCCACCGAGTTGTGCATCTCCCTTACATGGCGGCTTGCAGGTGCAGAATGCTCGGCTCTGATCTGTTGCCTTAGTTAAGCCAAGGAAGAAAATTTCTCCTAGTCTCCTCTCCCTCCATCTGTTTCAAATGCTGCTTCATTCTGTTTTCCACATTCTCTTACTCCCGCCCTTCCTCTCTTTTATTCCAGCGCGCGCACACACACACACACACAGGCATGTGCACGTTCACCCTTTCAGCACATCTCTGGACAGAATGACAGGAGTCAGGGGCTTTAGGACCACAGCTAAACTGGACCCTCCTGGTCACCGGGCCACACTTTAGTGCTGGCATGTGGCCAGGGGTCCTGGACAGCACTCTGACCGCTTTTTGAGGTGGGCCACAGAAGGAGGAATGTTGGAATGGCACCTCCCCCACAAACTTGGGCGTTTGTCTCCTTTCCTGTGATTTGTCTGAGTCCTTTCCCCTCCCTTGCAAGTTTCCTGTGACTAACTTCCTTATTGAATTAAATACATTTTTCTCCATCTGATTATGCTGGAAAAAAATAGATTTGGAATGGAAAAAATCATGCAGTGCCTGCCCGTATAAGCCTGTATGTGAATGGATCTAGCAAGAATGAAGAAGACATTCAGCTTTCCTTTCCTGTGGGCTCTTGGTAAAGGGTTTTATAGATACTGGGATCTGGATCTAGACCACCAAGCTATTGCAAACCAAATGGTGGATCGTGCCTTTCCCAGTCACAGCCTTGCCTCATACCCCAACTGTGGCCCGTTTCCCTTCGTTAGATTTCACTCATAGATGCCAATGACTTATTGAAGCATTTGGCTCAGGCCTGACAAGCAGGCTGTGATGCTGGGCTGGCAGGAAAAGCAGCCTGGGGCAAGGTGGCTGGGACCTGGCATAATGTGGAAGAAGGTCAGAACCATGGCTCCTCTTCCACTCTTCCCTGTGCCTTCCAGGGATGCTGTTACCTGATACGGTGGGAGTCCCACACACAGTGGAGAGCTATTCGCAGTGACTCTGCCACAGTGCCACAGGAGGCTCCCAAAGACTCCGTGCTGTGCCATCAGCCCTTTAATTGGTGGATCAAGGGACTGTTCCAGGGTGTCTTAGGGTAGAGTGGAGTTTCCTGGATGGTGGTGGGGAACTTAGGGGCTGGGATTAGTGATGACTTAGCAACCAATATGGAAGTATTGCAATATTTTAACAGCTACTTTGGCTGTACATTGTGTTTCAACTGAGTAACTGCTTTGCTTGGACACGATTTGTGTACCAGGCCAGGATCAGTGGGTAGGAGTTTTCCTCCCCACCCCCACGTGGTAATTCCCAGATCATCCTGGAAGCTCTAACAAGTGACTTAGTCTGAGTTAATAAGATACATCCACAGCCAAACCAAGATATGCAAAGAGCAAAGAAGATGGAGAATTCATTTGGACAGCAGTGGCAAGAATTGTCCATTTGCCCGAGCACAGTGGTGGCATCTAGTGCAGAGGTGGCAGCTAGAGTGTCTACCAGGTGACAGGTGTGGTTCTAACCATTCTCACATCTGTTATGTCCTCAGGCCCTGCAGTCAGTCAAACTGAAGTTTGAATTTCTATAAATTCCTTAGTACTTACAAACCTTTGAAAAATTGACATAATGATAGTACCTACCACATGGAAAGTCACAAGCAGAAACAAGAATTTTGGTCAAAAAGAAAGTTGAGTCTATAGGCCTTTCCACTGGGTAGTCAAAATGTCCCACAGGACTCAGCTGGGTTCTGATTTCATATTAATTAAATAATCTGAGTCCAGGAACAGAGAGCTCAGGAGAGTGGACTGGTAAGCTGGTACCTTTAAGATAATGAAGTGGCATTCTGGAGTTTATCAACGTCCTTTGAATTTGATTAGCACTATGGTTTGAATATGTCCCTCAAAGTTCATGTATTGGAAACTTGGTCCCCAATGTGGTGGTATGGGGAGGTGGGGCCTAATGGAAGGAATCTGGGATACAGGGCACTACCCTCATGAATGGATCAATGTCATTATCTTAGGAGTGGGTTCCATATAAAAGTACAAGTTTTGCCCCCCTCTTCCTCTGTCTCTCCCCCTCTTCACCCTTCTACCATGAGATGACATGGCAAGAAGGCCCTCACTGGATGCCAGCCCCTCAATTTTGGACTCCCCAGCCTCCAGAATCATAAGCCAACAAATTTCTGTTCATTATAAATTACCCAGTCTGTGGTATTCTGTAATAGCAGCATAAAATGGGCTAAGACAGTAAGAACCAATTTTCTGGCCCATGATCATCTCCAGATGTTCTAACAAAATTGCATTTCCTTTTTTTTTTTTTTTTTTTTTAACCATAAGGCACAGCGTTATTTTGTCTAATGGTGACAACCTATTTTTCTCCAAATTCTGAGCTCACCTCATTTCTGTTGCCATTTATTGAAAGAAAAATACATTTTCATTTTTGGCCAATGTAAATAATCCTAAGTGATATGGCCTGGGCTGCTAATTGCCTACCTCATTATTCTTTTTTCTTTTGTTTTTGTTTTAATAGATTCAGGGGGTACAAGTTGAATTCCATTACATGTATATATTGTGTAGTGCTGAAGCCTGGGCTTTTAGTGTACCCATAACGGAGAAGTGTACGTTGTACGCCATAGATAATTTTTCCTCCCTCACCCCCTCCCACCTTTTTCCCCTGTGAGTCTCCAGTGTCTATTATTACCACTTTGGGTGCCCTAGTGCAGTCATAGTTTTGGTCCTACTTATAAGTGAGAAATGCACATTTATTTTTCTGTTCCTGAATTACTTCACTTAGGATAATGACCTCAAGTTCCATGCAAGTTGCTGAAAAATTCATTATTTCATTCTTTCTTATTGCTGGGTTGTTCTCCATGGTGTATATATACCACATTTTCTTTATCTACTCAACAGCTGATAAGCACTTAGGTTGAATTCATCTTTGCAATCATGAATTGTGCTGCTATAAACATACACATGCAGGTATTTTTTTTTTTTTTTTATATATAATGATTTCTTTTCCTTTGGGTAGATAGTCAGTAGTGGGATAACAGGATCAAATGGTAGATCTACTTTTATTCTTTGAGAAACCTCCATACTAATGTCCATAGAGGTTGTACTAATTTCCATTCCTACCAACAGGCTATAAGTGTTCCCTCTTCATAGCATCTGCGCCAATATCTATTGTTTTTTGACTTTTTAATAATGTCAGCTCTGATTGAAGGAAGATGGCATCTCATTGTGGTTTTAATTTGCATTTCTCTGATGCTTAATGATATTTACCTATTCTGTGCTGTGAACCACCCTATTTACTGACACTATAGTCATGAACAAGATAGAAAAATTTCCTTCTCTTACAGAGTTTACATTCTAGAGAGCGGGAGATAGAAAATGAACTAGATAGATAAATTGTAAAAGATAATTTCAGATATTGATAAGATCCATGAATAAAAATGAAGCAATGTGATGAGGTACTCAATAAATAATTGTTCAGTATGTGAATAAAGTTCTCACTCTTCCATGACATTAAGTGGACTTTCCAAAAGCACTGGGTCTCCAAGTCTCCCTCTGTCTTCTAGATAGTACAAGGAGACTTGGAGACACATAATCCCCATGGAGGCAGAAAGATGCTACTGAAGCCAAATTTTATTACCAACGAGACAGAGTCTTTGAGTCTTAGTCATTGTGGTTGGAGGTCAGTGAGGTCATTCGTTCCATCTTAGAAGAAAGGTCAGGGGAGAAATAGTCATACAAGTTTGCATGAAGAACAGAGAGTCGAGCTTCCATAGCTTTGGCGTCATAGTGGTTATTTACTGTATTGAACGAGGCTTGATAAATCTGAGCCTGTCTGGAAAAGACAACATTTGAGCTATCTGTGTTTGGATTAGATCTGGGCAGCCAGACCATCTGGACAGGCTTAGGGATCGGTGCCCAGGCTCTGAGCTCCACGCGGCTGTAAGCGCCTCCTCGCTCTGCCACCTCTGCTCCGCAGGCTGGGTGTCTGTCCCCTTCAAACTGCCTGGGGGGGTACTGGACTCTGAGTGGGTTTCTACTTTCTCACGAAACCACCTAGGGGAGTGATCTGGCGGCTAAATCACCAAACTTCTGAAGCGCAGCTTTCACTACAGTCCAGAGCGTCTGGGCTGGCTATAAGACGTCTCAGACGCAGTGTCTTGAGACCGTGCTGGCTGACGGCCTGGCCACAAGCATTCCCATCTTACGTCCCAGGCGTGTGAGCAATGCTGCTTCCTGTCCGGGGAGGTGCAGGATTTGGTGGGCTAGTTGAGACTAAAATGTCTGCGACCTTAGGCCCTGCCTCTGCTTTGGAGTGACTTTTTAGACAAGAAAGTCACCAGTGATTTAGATCCTCAGGGTCTCTTTCCTCAATGAACTCAAGATTCCTAACAGAATCTGACAAATGTTGAGGTTTGATCTTGATGGGAGACCAGAGATTGAAAAATGTGAAGATTACGTACTTAACTTTCTGCAGAGAACAGATCCACCTAGTTCTGAAGATGGCCAGGACCAGGGGAGGGGACAGGGAGAGTTTGGGGCCCCAATCTTTGTCAGTGTGGAGGGCTCCCCTCCATAAGGGGCTTGGGGACCACTGACTGTTCCCCCAGACTGAAGAAACCCACTCAAGATTTGCTAAGCCTGAAAACGGAAAACTTAGATAAAAGTTTCTTATTCTCTAAGGAATGTTGCTGACATTAGTGGGCACTCATCTCTGTTTCCATGCTCATTTTTAAATTTTTAAATGAAAATTTTACATGCTTTGAACTTTGCATTGAAGTATAACTTACATGCAGAAAAGTACACATATCCCAAGTGTACAGCTTGGTGACTTTTCACAAACCGAACATGTTCTGATCAGCACCAGACCCAGAAACAGAATATTGTCAGCATCTCAGAAGCCCTGCTCACCCCTCCACTCCCTAGCCCCCAGGCTAACTGCCATCCTGACATGTAACACCATGCATTCGTTTCACCTGTTTTTGCACTGGCTTCTTCCTTGCAATATTTTATTTGTGAGATTCATCCTTGTTGTTATACATAGCTGTAATTTACTCATTCTCATTACTTAGAGTATTCCATTGTGTGAATGTACCACAATTTATTTATCCATGCTACTATTGATGGACATTTGGATTATTTCCAGTTTGGGGTTATTATAAATAATACTTCTGTGAACATCCTAGTACATGTCTCTTGGTGCACATACACACACACACACACACACACGAAATATGTGGGAAGTAAGATTAATGGGTCATATGGTAAGTGTATGTTTAATTTTATAAGAAATTGCCAAACCGTTTTCCAAAGTAGTTGTACCATTTTATATTCCCACTAGCAGTGGATAGAAATCCCACTTGCTCCATATCCTCACTAACACTTGGCATTGTCTATATTTTTCATTTTAGCAATTCTTGTGGATGTGTGGCAGAATCTAGGCTCACGTTTTGCTATACCTGTCCTTTACTCTTCTTTCTGTCTCTATTTTTCTGGTTTCCATTCCATCGGCAGAAAACCATGATTTACTCCCATTTCCTAATAGTTTGTCCGGCTCAGACCAGCTCAGTCAGAAATAGAATTTTCTCAGTGCCAATTCTAAAATAAAAGAAAGGGAATCTGAACCGTCCACTGGAGTCATGTTACAGATTGAATTGTACTACCCCTCCCCCATGTTCATTTGTTGAAGCCCTAACCCCCAATGTGACTGTATTTGGTGATGGGGCCTTTTGGGTAGATGGGATACATGTCCTTATTAGGAGAGGAAGAGACACCTGAGAGTTCTCTCTCTACGACACACAAAGGGAAGAACACAGCAAGAAGGTAGCTGCCTACAAGCCAGGAAAAGAGGCCTCACCAGATGCCAACCCTAATGGTACCTTGATCTTGGACTTCTACTCTCCAGAACTATGAGAAAATAAGTATATTTCTGCTATTCGAGCTGCCTGGGCTGTGGTATTTTGTTATGGCAGCCAGAGGTCAGGTGGTCACACAAGGGGCAATCAGCTGTCATGGGGCTGGGTCGTGTTCTATAAACGTGACTCCCGAGAGAGCCACCCTGGCACCATGCAGTCAGCTGGCTTCTTGAGGAGGAGACCGGGAGATATCCCAATGGGCATCTTTTATACAAACCTCTAGAAGAGACTACCCAACCCAGCGGTTCATGAGCTAACTGGGAACCTCAGTAAAAGAAGGAACATTGTACTCAATCATTTAACAAATATTGAGATTCTATGTGTCAGAAACCATACTTGGTGCTGAAGATACTTCAATGATTAAGACTGAAGAGTCTTTGCCCTCAAGGAACAAAAGGTAGCCGGCCATTAAGGAGCTGTCTGATGATTCAAAGTCGTCTCACCTCAAGATAAATGTGTTCTGCCTCCTAGTTTTACTGCTATTAATTGTATTAGACTGCCACTTGATGATAAATAATACAACTTAGCTGGAATCTCAAACACTTCCAAATTCTGCTTAATTAGCAAATCTATCCCTTTCTACGGATAACAATGGTTAAGACTCTGCAGTGTTCCCACTTGGCAAGCATTGTTCTGATCGCTGTCTACACATACACTCATTTGATTGTCACAAAGGCCCAATATAGTAAGCACTTTTAGTATCACCCCCATTTTATAGCCATGAACTTCAAACGTGATGCCAATCATACTACATTTCCTAGTCCATTTACTTTCCTACACCATTTCACATTGTTTCCTCTGTCCTCAAACCTCCGATTCCACCCCCCAGCCATTCTCACCCTTAGCCGATGACCTTGTTTCCAGCTTCACAGTTGGAGAAGAGCTTCTATGAATGCCCACCTGCCAGCATCTGCCTTCCTGCCTAATAACGAGAGGGATTGTCTTTGCTCGTCTTGAAAGAAATCTCTCCACTTGTATAGGAAGTCCCAATTATTTTCCTTTACTCAAGAACCTCACCCCAACCATTTGTCTTTTTCCTCTATAAAACCTTCTTTTGACTGTATTTTCTTGGCTTCTCTTTGCAGAAAAATTGGAAAGATCTTTCTAAACTCATGGTATCTAATTTCTTCCTTCCCACTCTCTCTTACGAACACTCCTATTAGGATTTTGCCTCACCACTGAACTACAAGTGTGCTGGTCAAGGAAAACAATGACCACCACGATGCCAACTCCAGTACTGGTTCCCAGTCCTCTCTCTTGACCCACCAGCAGCGTTGGCATAGTCAGGAACTCCTCCCTCCTTGGCGCCATTTCTATACTTGGATTCTGGGCCATCCTACTCTTCCAGTTTCTTCCCACCTCTCTGCTTGCTCTTTCTCAGGCTCCTTCGCTGGTTCTGCCATGTCTCTCTAACCTTTTAACCTGGAGTGGCTTAGCCATCGTCTTTGGTCCCATCCTCTCTCCACATTCACTGTCTTGGTGATTTCATCCAGTTGCATGGGTTTAAACACCACCTATATGCTAAGCGCTCACAAACTTACATCTACAGACCAAACCCCAAACTGTCTCTCTCTCAAACTCCAGAGATACAGAGAAACAGACCTCATCAACTTCTCCACTTGGATGTCTGATAGACAGCTTAAATGTAACATATGTGAAACTGACTTTGTGAGGCCACGGCAGTACCATATGGTCACAGCAGTCTTGTGACTGTGAGGAGAGCCAGCACGAAGACACGTCAAGAACTGCAGGACAGAAGATGAAAGAGTTAAGTGTTCTTGAAGACATTGTTAGGCCATCCTACTAACTAAGCTTGTGGCTGCTCTGATTCTGGACTTTTCGTTTATGAAATCATAAATTATTTTTTCAGTTGGGTTTCCTGTTACTTGTGGTCAAAATCAGCCTAATTATATAGCCCAAACTGGAGGGTAATTAATGAAGAAATCAATATTTTTTTCCTGATTGTCAAGTCTATTGTCCCATGAAGACAATAGAGACAATGAAAATACTTTAATGATGGGAACATAAAAAAAATTATCTATAGGAAGCCACTTGAGATTCCCTAGAGACACTTCTTTCTTCTTGAGGAAAGATATCTTTTATTTCCTTCACTAACAAAATGCTGCCAGTTAATGAGACAAGTTCATGTCAAGGGCATGGCTAGTATATTGGGTGTGTAATGGGGCTGGTGTAATTCTGGAATGAGAACCTCACATATGAATAAGTGTTTATTTTAAACTCAATTTCAAATGTTCCCAGTCTGTCAAGTGAGTGGGGCAAAGAGTTCTAAGTATCAAAGTGAGGGATTCCATTCTGAAGATGGAGGCCGGTGGTATGATTCAGGAATATTATGTAGCTATTAGCTTTAGCAATAGACATTGCTGAGAGACTGCTATTAATATATGAAAAATAGCCCAAGACAACAAGGCCTGGACCCTGGTACAACTTTTCTGGAAGGCAATTTGGCAATGTATATCAAAGTCATTAACCATAATCATATCTTTCAACTCAGTAATTTCACTTTACTGGAATTTACAACAAGGACCTAATCCTAATGAGGAAGAATGACATCATACCCACTCCAATCTCTTCGGTTCCACTCTTCTCCAGTGCTCAGACGGAGCTGTTTTTGGCTAATTTGATAGCATTTTTTACAAGAGTAGGCTGAAGACAAAAGGTGAGAGAGCCTTAGAAAGCTCATAAGGAAGAAAATGCATTTCTCATTTGAATCTATATTTTTTTATCTTGGGAAAAATATTACTGTTTTCTGTTGTGAAGTGTGCTTCCCATTAGGTAAATTGGGAGGCAGCTGGCTGGAGCTCTACACTGGAGAGAGTGAACTGGACTGTGGACACTCTTCTGCAGGGTCACAAGACCGGAATCCTCCCAACCTCACTTGGGGGCCTTTGAGTCCTGGGCAAAGCAAACCTCTATTAACATCTGACAAACCTGGGGCATGAGGGTCTAGAAGACACAAGAAGAGACAGGGCTGGGTGGGTGTGAGAGACGGACACCTTGTTCTCCAAGCCGCCTCCCCAGTCACGCCCCCTGATGGCTCCAGGGGCCTTCAGTTGTCCTCTGTGCAGCCTCCTCACGTCTTACCTGGAATATTTACATGCCACAGAGGTTCCTACCTTCCCCTCTCAGTTCCTCCTCAGCTTCCCCCCAGCCCCCGACAAAATGTGCAAAGTTCTTGCCACTCACTGCAGGTGCATACACAACATTCAAGTTTATCACAAGCTTTATTTTTTTTTCACTGAATACTTTTTATTTATTTTTTTAAATTATTATTTTTTTATTTCAGCATAATATATGGGAGTACAAATGTTAAGGTTACATACATTTCCCTTGCCTTCCCTCCCCCCTCGAGTCAGAACTTCAAGCGTTATCACAAGCTTTAAGAAGATCAACAGCTTTAGAGCTTCTTCCTCTATGTCATGTTCTCTTCCTTGCCTGGGATTCCCACTGGTAGAATAACACGCTGTTAGAGATTGGCATTGATTGGGTAAGTGTTGAATTAAAGAGGGGCGAGGGAAAACATCTGGGAGATTCAGGAACTTTGGCTCAGGAGGTACAAGGAATAAAGAAGGAGTCTTGTTGACTGCAGTCAAGAAAGAGGAACTCCCAACATATCAGAAAGGGAGTCTTTCCCTACTTGTAGTAAAGAAGGAATGTGGAGGACCTGGACATCTGTCCACTGGACGGAGCTTCCAACCGGCCCACTCACCCTTCTTGGCAGCACTCCCCAGGCTGGCCTGTGTGGTAAAGCAGCAGATGTGAAGGCCACCACAAAGCCGTGCTGGACAGGACTAACCCCCTTCTCGAAGATCTCAGGTTTCTGCCGGGAAGCAGAAAATGACTAAGTGTTAGGCTTCCTTCTTTCCCTGCCCTGGCCGACTGCTTCATCTACCGCAGAACCCACACTGTGGTATAGACCCAGCAGCCTCAGGATTTTCTCCCTAGGATGGTCTTCCCCAGAAATGTAACTCATATGTCATCTCTGTAGGATTGTCAGTGAGTCCTGAAACATAGGGCTTAAAGAAAAATTTATTGTGCAATAAATTGTCTGTATAATTTGGAGATAAAGTCGAGAAAAGAGAAGACACTCAGACAGGCACTTGTATAAATTAACATAAGTGGAAGACGGTGGCCTCCACAGAAGACTTCAGAAGGAGGTAGGATGTAGCCTCACCAATTTAGAGACATTCAGATTTGGAAAGAAAAAAGTGTGTGAAGGTGCCTGAGTGGTGTCTGGCACATCATAGGTACTCAATAAATGCACTTTTTTTTTTGTCCCTTCTAGTCCACAATGCACCTGAGGTGCAAATAATTTTGGACCTTCCTGCTAGCATCTCCTTTTCTTATAATGAACATAACTATATTTCCCTGTAGCTTCCTCTTATTATCTTACATCTATTCCTGGAGTCTTGACAGAATAATCCTTATCTCCTTTCATCAGGACATACTTTAAAACATTTGAAAGCAGACATTTGGTTTCCTAAATATTTTTTTCAAGAAAAAGCCTCCAAGGTATTCTTTGACTGTTCTGTTCATGCCTGCTGTGAAGCCTCCATCATTCTCTATGCTCCCTCTGAATACATTTTTTTGTCTCTGTACCTCCTAACAGGTGAACATGAATTGGTCTCTCTATGGTGGAAGGGGGTTAAACAGCACAGCCAAAACAGGCCTACCACATTTTCTCACTGTCATCTGTATAAGTTGGCATCAAATTTGCTTTCCTATCCAGTTTTTCAGAAGCTATGTCACTGTGATAACTTACACTCTCTTATCTTGCTATCCATGAAAATCTCTATAGATGTTTAAACCATTTTTTTGCCATCTGTAAGTGGAGATCGCTAATTGTTTGCCTAAAGCTGTTTCCCTTTCTTTCAAAGTAGTTGATACATGGCTGCTCAGCTAGAGATTGCATTTTGCAACCTTCCTTGCAGCGAGGTGTGGTCACGTGACTACATTCTTGCCAATAGAATGTAAGTGGAAATAATGCATGCAACGTCTGAGTTTTGACCTTCAAATACTGCCTGTGTACTTCTCTATGCATTTTTCTTCTCCCAAAGGCTGGGACCTGAACAGGCCTGTGACTGGCTCCAAACATGCAGATGAGGACAATATTCTAGGGGTGGAACCATGAAATGAAGAGACTGAGGCCCCAAATGATCAGTGGAGCAGAGCATTGGCCAACCTGGACTTCCACATTGAGATTTCTATTAATCAACTATTGGCATAATAATGTTGCATAATAAACAACCTCAGAATATCAATGGCTTACACCAAAAAACATGTATTCTCATGCTCATGGGTCTACAGGTCAACTGCAGTTTGGCTAATCAGGCTGGGTTCAGCTGGTGCCTCTCTAGGTTCTCCTCCCCATGTCTCTCATCCTCTCTGTGCAGTGACTGCAGATGGCATGGAGTATTTTGGGTTTGTCACAGGCTGAAGGCAGTATGACCCCTTAGTGTCCCCAGTTGCTTACTGGTTCCACAACCCGAATTCAGGATGCATTGTTTCAATGCATCTAAATGTACCAAAAGATTTATATTCCAAAGCACCAAGACCAGCATTGACAATCTCTTCTCCTTGAACACCCAAGAAGCAAGTTTTCATTCATTCGTTCATTCAACAGATATTTTACGGAGTGGCTGTGCTGTCTGGGTGTCCAGCAGGGAACTGTGTATACAGTGGCCTGGTGGAGCGTAGGGAATTACTTCTTTCCTTTTGGATCCAGTCTGATGAGGCTTCTTTCCCTCCCCAAACCAACAGTGCTCACCATGGTGTAAGCCAGAGCGATTAGATATTCTCACTTTGTGTTTTAAATCAAAAAAGATTAATAAAGAGACTGAAAACAACTTGGTATTTGGGGGTTCCCACACCTGATCAGACTGTTTTTAACTAGCACATTTTCTATTAGTTTAGCTTCCTTGCTGTTAGAGCTGCCTTGTTCCTGCCTGTTTCCAAGCACTCTTCTCTGGCCTGACTATAAACTCCAGATGTCCTTCCAGAAAACTCCTTTTTTCTTAGGTTAGCTGGACTGATTTCTGTTGCTTACATCTAAAGCACCCTGAATAATACAAGAGGTGAATGAAACAGACCTGATCTTGGGTTTCAGAGCTCGTCAATTTGGTTGAAGAGACAGACACCAAAGAAAGGAAAATATGTAATTACAAAGTGTTGCAAGTGCGTGAACAGGTGTCATGAAAGAGAATGGCAGGATGATCTAATTGAGATTATGAGGCTCTTGGAAGTCTCAGCTGAGATCTGAAGGCCGAGCAGGCATACGCCAGACAAAGAGTGGAGGGAAATACCTTTTCTGGCAGAGGGCAGAGACAAAGAGAGGCCCTGAGGCAGGAAGGAGTTTGTTGCCTTCTAGAAACTAAAGGAGGCTGGAGTACAGGGCTGGGGCAGGAGAGACGGGCTTGGGCCTGATTGTGCACAGTCTTGTAGTTTATGGAGAAAATTTAAATTTGATTTCAAGACAATAGGAACAAACTATCAGAAAGTATTAAGTCTGTGAGTAGCATAACCTAAACAATTGCTCTTCTTGCTCTATAAAGAATTATTTTGGGAGGCAAGAGATAGGAAGTCACTCAATGGTCTGGGAGGGAGACGGTGCAGCCTAGGCCAGGATGGCAACCTGGAGAGGAGGGAATCAGGCAAGTCCTGCTCAGATTCAGATGTGCGAGGCACGAGAACCCACTGTGCCAGAGCGAGCCTGCCTGGTGGGCTGCCTATTTCCACATCCCGTGCAGACCTAACTAGTCTGTGCTCTGTGCGATCATACGATTTACAAAGTGCTTCCGTGTCCAAACCTCACTTGATCCTTGCAGCAATCCTAAGGGAGGCTGCAGGGAGGGTTAAATAGCCATGGCACACAGTTGGTAATGACCAAGCCAGGACTCACATCCCACTCCTCCCATTACAGCCTGGCACAGCGTCCGCCTTGTAGACTGTAGGACCCTCAGAAATCCTTGCAGATCTGAAGATGAACTAGGATCCTCTCCACTGCCCTTTGGTGGCCATTCCTTGTCCCACTGAACCTGGGCTCCGGAAGGTGGCCTTAGAAGCTCATTGGCACCCATTTCCATCACTTACCCTGTGGCTTATGTAACCGCTGCCAGGCTTTGCCCAGCCCATGCTGAGTGCTCTTTGGCCAAATCACACGTTCCTATCACCTTTTCTCTTACTCTGCCTGGATCTCCTTCAACATTCTTTCAATCATATCTGTTGCCTTCCCTGGAATGCCTACTTCCCTTTGCCTGGGTTAGTGTCTGGACTGGCAGCATCAGCATCGCTTGGTAACTTGTCAGATATGTGAAGTCTCAGGCCCCAGCCCAGACCTACTGAATGAGGAACTTGTGGGGTGGCCCTGCCATCTGTGCTTCAATAACCCTGCCAGGTGACTTTGATGCGTGCCAAAGTTTGAGAGCAGCTAGCCTAAATCTTTCCAGGACCAGCCCCTTGCGCCGCAGACAGCTGAGCTCAGTTAAAGATGTGTTTTATAGAAACCCATGTCAGGGGCTGAAGTCACTGATGGATCTTTCCCAAGCTCTGGGTCCGCATGGCTGAAAGGCAGTGACAGCTCCAAGCTGAAGAATCTAATGAAGGTGTAGGAGTCTTCATAGAACCATTCTCTGCTGATCTTTAACCCACAGCTTCTGTGGACTGAACCAGATCTTCAAGGAGGAATCCTGGGAGAGGAATCGTCCTGCCTTTGCCCTTAGCGTTCATGTCCCCCGTGTCCATCAGATGTTAACTGATTAGAGTCAGGTTGGCTCAGGTTAACTGACCCCTTCCTGGAAACAGGGCTTAGTCAGGTAGATGGTGATTACAAATGGCACTGATAAGTACCCCAGTGGGGCTGTGTATTAGTTTTCTGGGGCTGCCATAACAAAATAGCACAGACTGGGTGGCTTAGACAACAGAAATCTATTTTCTCACGGTCCTGGAAGCTAGAAGTCCAAAATCAAGGTGTTGGCAGGGTTGGTTTCTCCCAAGGCCTCTCTCCTTGGTTTGTGGATGGCCACCTTCTGGCTGTGTCCTCTTTGCGTGGTCTTTTCTCCATGCATGTATACATCCCTGGTGTCTCTTTTTGTGTCCTAATCACCTCTTCTTATTCTTAGGACACTATTCATTTTGGATTAGGTCCAGCCCATATGACCTCATTTAACCTTAATCACCTCTTTGAAATTCCCATCTCTAAATAAAGTCACATTCTATGATACTAAGGGGCTCCAACCTATGAATTTTAAAAATATACAATTCAGGTGTGATCAGAATTCTCTTCAGCAGATGAAAGAGCAATTGTATAAGGTGGCCAGAGAAGATTCTCAGAGAAGGTGATTTAAGTTTAGCTTTAAGATGTCTCCAAGAGGAGAGAGAGTTAGGAGAGAATTCTGGGCACAGAAACAGGCACCATGAAAAGACAGGGCAGAAGGGCCATCCTGGTGAGCTTGGAGATAGGAAGCATTTCAGTATGGCCAGAGTGTGGTGTGTGCTGCTTTGCCAGCAGGGCCCTCATTGCGACGAACAACCTCGACTGTTCTCTATTGAGATCTACACTCAAGATCCAAGGCGCCATTGAAAAGACGGATAACACCAAGTGCTGGAGAAGATGTGGAACAATGGAAACTAGCTTACAGTGCTGGTGGGAGTGTGAATTGGTACCAAAAGCTTGGAAAGCTGTTTGGTAGTATCTACTAGGGCAACACATACATATATACCCTGTGCCTCAGCAAACACACAGTGTCAAATGTGAGAATGTTCAGTGACCCTTGAAGAGATTAGATTATGTGAGGTTATTACTCTGTGCACTTGCTTTCCCTCAGCACCCCCTCCTGTCAGCACCCTTGCCTATAATCAGGGGGGGCATGGCCATAAACACACAGGGTTTCTGTCTGTCTGTTTCTGTGAGCCACCTTTTCTCTCGTAGCCAGCGATACCCTGACATACACTAAACAGCATGCGAATCACTAAACTCCACCTTCCGACAGTCTTCACTGGAGTAGTGGGTAACCTTATTGTAAAAACATAATAATTGTAAACTTTTCCCATGGATAAAAATCTGGCAGTACCGCCTGAGGGGTCCGCTGTACACCACTGTGCCTCTGGCAGGGACTGGAAACCACACAGTTAGTTCTTGTCTCTGGCAGAGGTGAAGACACACAACAAAATGGTGTCTGTCGAACTGTATTGACTCCCCCAGTTGCCTGGGGCAGGCTCTGAGTGGCTTCCCTTACAGTCTGATTCCAGGCTGTGTAGCCCAACCACTGCTCTGACGGCTGCTCTGGCTACACTTTACACATTGAAAATTAATGTTCTGATTTCTTGGACAATTTTTCTAGCCTTTAAACTAAGGTCTAGGACAGTTGCCTTGCACATACCATTCACGGGTCTTCCTTATTATGGTCATTTTTTATAGTGGCTGGACAGAGCAGCCAATGGTTCAGACAAATATACAGTTGATTCTCGTTGTTCACGACAGCTATGTTTTATAAAGTCACCATGAAAGCTGCTCCTAGGGGAAATATATATATATATATACACACACACACACACATACATGTACATATATACACACACATAATATAATCTAGGTAGTGTATGTATGTATATGTGTATATGAGTATGTGTATATACACATATATGACATATATATTTCACATGTATACATATATATACATAGATATATATCTGAGATTATAATCTTGCATGCTAAAAACAACTCATTCTGGTAGATTCTATATTATTTTACAAAAAAGACTTGAGGTTCAGAAGTGGTAAATGACTATCCTGAGATCACCCCATGAGCTGGTGCCAGAGTTGGGATTCAGACTCCATCCAGCTGGCCCAGAGCTGAGCTTCTTGCCCTACACTGCGCAGCCCCTGCCAGCTCCACCCTCTGGTCACCTCCCTACGAGTGCTGAGACAAGGAGACAGACCACCGCCTTGCTGGACCTCAGCTGGGAATGTGGGCTTCTAGCGGCTCAAATCTTTCACTACTCCGCACGTGTCCATGGGTGACCATAAAAACACTGCAAATATTGATTTGGGGGTTACAAATAAATGTCACAGAACAGGCACATTAGCAAATATGGAAGCTGTGAATAATTCAGATCTGCCGTATGTTGTTCCATGAGCACTTAACCTCCCCTTCTTCCCATCCCTGCCCTTTTCCCTCCACAATATGCCATGTTCTCAGGACTCTGAATTTTTCCAGAATCATTAATCAAAAAGCCTCTCCAAAAAATGTCATCAAAATATGCATCTTTTCAGGCTAAAGACAGCCCTACAGAGCCAGACGGACATGCATGTGTGGACACGTGAGCCACATTGATCGTCATGGCCCAGCCGGCACCATTCTTCCTGGCTTTGTGAGGACCACGAAGACAAGGCAGACCATGGGAACGTCTGACCCACAATTGGCCCTCTATTCGTGGGACTCCAGAATCAATAGGAAAAAGGAAATGCCAATTTATGGCAAGGGAATAAGGCTGTATGGAAAATGAATAAGCGTGATCAGCCCAAAATGAATGGAAAATCCTGCTAAGGCAGAATAATTATTGTAGAACTTGTGGAAATAAAAGAATGTCTAAGTCCTTCTATCTTGATAGATTGTATAGTGCTTCTTACACCATTATCCCCTGTCCTGCCCCTTCTATTCCTCTCTTTCTTCACAGTGGAATATTAATTTTTCCTATTTAATGGGGATTAAACATGCCCTTTTTTGCCACAGTATCTTTCTTGACCTAGCCTCAGAGCATCATTTCCTCAATACTATTGGTTCTACAGATTGGCCTATTCAGCATGGGAGCATAGAAACCAGGACATGAGACTCTTTGGGGGTCCTGGTGGGGGCACGTTGAGTTACTTCCTTGCTTAAGAATGGTCACCGGTTCCTTCCTGTCCTGGAAGGGCATAAGCCTGGGGGGGGACCCTGGAAGCCAGGGCTCCATCGTGTAGGGTTGAGACCCCAGGGAAGTTGGGAGCAGATGGGTCCAGAGAATGAGGCCATCCTTGACCTTGGGAAGGTACAGAGTCAGAGCTGGAGAATTCAAAACTGTGGTGAAGTCCAAAAGGTCAATAGTGTATCTAAGAAGAGCAGGAGCCTGAGGAAAGGCATAAATGGATTCAGGACTGTGGGCTGGGAGCCTGCAGCGCTTTGGAAGGAACATGCCATCTGCCGTGAGAGTATATATACCTGTTGGATGATCTCAGGTCCAGAGGTTATAAAAAATACTCCCAAGATTCTTCCCCACCTTCCCTCCATACAGTCCCTTCCTTCACGCTCACCTTCCTTTGTCCTTCCTTTGCACCTCTCCCTGGGGTCCCTTCTCTCTCCCTCTTACTCAGCTCTGCTTTTAGACCACAGCCCTTCTTCACTCACCCCTGCCTCTTCCCTCCAAAAGGCCCACAAGGCTTTCCAAACTGACACTTGGGCACCCTTTGGGGAAACTGATCACTTGCAATTTGCATGAATGGAACTATTAATACAAGGCTGGCTGGCTTGTGACTCTATCTTGACTTGAAGCTGGGGATCCAAAGTGCCCCTGAGTAACCAGCTTGCAGGGCCACTCTCCCCCCATCACCCCCCCACACCTTCCCCATCAAGGCTCTGACATCAGTTAGAGTGAGGCTAAGACCATCACTGTGGGTTGAGGGTTTATCAATTCTACTGCTGCATGACACATCACTATAAAGCTTACTAAAGAAATAACAATAAGCACGAGGTATATGTGGGTCAGCTTGGGGTCAGGAACTATAGGCTGAGCTCAGCTGGGTGGCTCTGCTATTCTCTGTTTGGCTCACTCATGCACAACCAGCTGGGGATAGACTGACCTAAGATGGACCTGCTGGAAGTGGCCGTGCTCTGCACATCTCTCTTTCTTCTCCTGGACTAGTGTGCTAACCCAGAGTGTCCTCCTCAAGGCAATCACAGAAGTGCAAGAGAACAAACAGAAACACTTGTGGGGCCTCTTGAGGCCTAGACTCAGAATTGGCATACTATCTGTAGTCCAGGGGTCCCCACGACCACCTACAGGCTCACCGATTCGCTAGCATGACTCACAGAACTCAGTAATGCTGCTATACTCATGGTTATAGTTTACCATAGGAAAAGGATGAGGATTAAATCAGCAATGGGAAAAAGTGCATTGGAAATAGCAGGTGCATACTTCCAGTTGTCCTCTGCCAGTGCAGTTGTACAGAAAGTGCTTAATTCTCCCTGCAATCGTGTATGGCAACAAACATGTAACATTGTCAACCAGGGAGCTCACCTGAACCTTGGTGTCCAAGGTACTTATTGTGGTTCAGTCACATCAGCACAGCTGACTGCCCATGTGGCTGGCCTTAGTTTCCAGCCACTCCAGAGTTGCACAGATACTATGTGGTTCACCACCCTCACCTTAAATCACATTGTTAGCATAGATTATCTGACACGGCCTAGGGCCTCCAGGTAAGCAGTGAACTCTTATCAGGTGGCCGCTGTTCACTTTCTTTGGAATGGGCGGGGCTTGGACCACCCGGAGTGGCTGAGTGGATCCTTCATTGGACACCATGCCCTCTGCCGCCTTCTGTTGGCCAAAGCATGGCTGGCATGGCTGAGCCCAGGGTCAGAGTGGGAAGGCACTACAGCCACATAGTGGAGGGCATGGATTCAGACGGAGATGAACAAACAGGGCCATTAATGCAATTCACCATGCGGGCCCCACCTGGTGTGAGGCCCAGGCTAGCACACAGGCAGCCACAGTGGCCTGTCATTTCCGGGACGTAACTTGCTTACTCACACCTCTGTACTTTCCGTGTGCTGCTCTCTACCTTGCCACACCCCCTCACCTATCCAAAAACTCCCAACTCAAGCTTCAAGATTTTCCTCCCCCATGAAGCCCTCCCTGACAACCCCAGCAAAGGTGGGGCCTCCTCTTGGACACATGATGATAAAACTATCAAACCATGGTCCCACCTCCTCTAATGCTTTGAGATAGGAAGACTGTTCCTCTTCCACGCTTTCTGGTTCTTTGTCTGTCCCCTTCGCTCGATCATCCCCAAACTCGATCTCACCCAGGACAATGACTTATGCAGCCCCAGGTTTGCTTCAGAGACTCCCAGCGCAACCATCTGGCCGTATGCCTGACCACAACCTGCTCTCTGCCAGGAGAGGAAGGTGCGGATCAATGCTTCTGACCGCTGTTCTCAGTCCCCACAAGTCACGTTACCCATGTGGTTCTCCTCCAAGCTGAGGCTGTTTCCACCACAGCACTGACTCAGTTAGAGCCTTGGCAATCCAAGCCCCATTTCCCAGGCTTGTAAAACACTTTAAGAGCAAATATAGTGTCTTCTCCTTGGTGCCAGGTTGTGGAGGTGGGGTCACAGTACACACTATCTGAGTCGGAGCAACTCCTGGTCCCATCTCAAAGCAAATCCAAGCCACCTGATTATTTTATCTGCCCCTGAAGATGTCAGCTTCCTCTTCCCAAGTGTCACCTCCTCCATGAAGCCTGCCTTAATTCCTTACTGGGAAGAATTCCTCCCCAATCTGAAATACGACATGTCTCCAAATACATTCTTCCTGGTATTAATTCTTTTTAATTAAGAATATGGAATTCTTTTCCATAAGTGCCCCCCTTCCCCTCCATGTTGAAGGTAATCTAAGGCCAAGAACCACATCTGTCCCCTCTACCATGGAACCCAAGGCTTAAGGCACAGTTGGTTCCCTGTAAAAGTTTCCTCGTTAACTGCTCAATGATACCTCGTAGATGGCCTATAAGAGCTTCAGCCCCCAAAAGTCAGGGCTAAACCAGGAAGAGAAACAAGAGGCCAGAAGAGCTCTATGTCCAACCCATCCCTGCAGGTCCAGAGCCAAGGCGTGGGTGGGAAGAATAGGCCGCTCCACGGGGACACCGAGGTTGAGATGGGGAAGTTACGATGCCAGGCGAGTGGCCAGTCGGGAAACAGGGAACCAGGCTCCCTGAGAGCGAGGATTCGTTTTAAGTCCCCTTTATATCCTCAGGACTTAGTGAGATGCCACTCATTCAGAAATATCAAGACAAAGCAAAGCCACGAGTGAGGAACAGTTAAAATAAGGCACTAAGGTGGGCAGTAAAAAAATCAATAAATAAAATAAGGCACTAAAACTGGAGATAGGGCTGAAGCAAGAGTTTTCTTAAAAAGACCTTAGAAGGGTGAAGTGGGGACGGGAGAGTGGGCCCAGAGTGAATCTTGCAGGCTGCATTTTTATTCTGCTTGCTCCAGGGTTGGGGCTGTGGCCTTAAAGCGGCAGCACCTCCAACCCCACCCCCATCACCACCAGACTGTACCTGGGTCAAAGGTCTCCATGGTGTTCGGGAAGAAAGCTCCGGCTCGCTGTTCCTACAGATGCCCAGCCACCAACTCACCCATGCTGGTGACACGGTTACAGAGCCACCAGCGGCCGGGGGCGTCCTGGGAGGACCAGTCCACTGAAAGCCCCACTTAGAGGTAGGAGAAGCCCCTAGGTGCTCTAGAGAGGCACTTCTCAATCTTGACGCTGTGCACGGGCCCCCTGCAGATTCTGGGTTGGTAGGTCTGCAGTGGGGCCAGAGAGTCCACGCTTCTCGCAGGGTCCCGCGGGATGCTGACGCAGCCGGCTTGGGGACAGTATCTGAGCACCAAGGGCCATGCTAGCAGTGGTGCTTCACGCTGGCTGCAGTCACAGTCGCCTGGTGGAGCTTTCAAAAATACCAATACCTGTTGCCAACGGAGGGATGGCCTGCTACCATGAGGGCGACTCTCCGAGTGTGGTCCCTGGGCCCACAGCTTCAGCTTCCACCAGGAACTTGGGAGAAATGCAAATCTCAGGCCTCACCCCTCACCTCCCGCACCAGAAGCTGGGGTGGGGCCCAGCAGGCTGGGTTCCAGCAATCCCTCCAAGTGTGTGCTGAAGTTTGTGAACCATTTTTTGCCTCCCAGTCTGATGCAACAGGAGGTACACAACATCACACGAAATCATCCATGTGAGGTTCCTGCTGGAAATAGTCATGAGGAAATAGTGATTTCCTCCGGGCTTGACAATGCTGTGTGGCTGTGTAAGAGAGCACCGCTGTTCTTATGGGAGGTGTGCTGAAAGGTTAAGGGGTTAAATGTCAAATACCAGCAGCCTACTTTTGAATGGTTTGGCTACAGGGAAATGTGTGTGCGCATTTGTGTGTGTGTCATTAGAGTGAAGGAG
The DNA here is from genome assembly GCA_008750895.1 of Mirza zaza. Taxonomy (NCBI): domain Eukaryota; kingdom Metazoa; phylum Chordata; class Mammalia; order Primates; family Cheirogaleidae; genus Mirza; species Mirza zaza. Next base: position 85,485 of record VSMD01038316.1, on the reverse strand, counting down.
TGGGTGCGGCAAGACGTTACTAGATGGTAAATGTAGATAAGAGGTTCATAGGATTCCTTCAAATTTTCTGTAGATTTGGAATTTTTCAAAATAAATGAATAAGTAATAACCATGCCTTGCCTTTAGCATTGTCTGAATTAATTGGTTTGCGATAAAAGCTGAGTACTAGTATACTTTTTAAATTGTACCTTGGTGATTCAAATGTCCCCAGTATTGAGGGCCTTGATTCTAGGGTAGATTTTCTTAGACAGTGGTCATGAAACCACCCTCCTCAGAACCCCCTGGACGGCTGGTTTAAGAAAGCAAATCCTGGGCTGGTGTGGTGGCTCACGCCTGTAATCCTAGCACTCTTGGAGGCCGAGGCGTGCGGATTGCTAAAGGTCAGGAGTTCGAAACCAGCCTGAGCAAGAATGAGACCCCTACCTCTAGTATAAATAGAAAGAAATTTGCCAAACAACTAAAAATAGAAAAAAATTAGCCGGGCATGGTGGCATGTGCCTGTAGTCCCAGCTACTCGGGAGGCTGAGGCAAGAGGATCACTGGAGCCCAAGAGTTTGAGGTTGCTGTGAGCTAGGCTGATGCCACGGCACTATAGCCCAGGGAACACAGTGAGACTCTGTCTTAAACAAAAAAATGCAAATCCTGAGCCTTGTTTATGCACAGGAATGAGGATCTCTGTGATGGAGCCTCGGGAAGAACCACAGAGGGTTTTGAGGCTAATATATGAGCATCATTGCTTGATGTTCTAGCCAGGGGGTATTAGGTCACCAATCCAGATTGCTACAGGGTTCAGGGAGTAAACTGAGCAAGGGAAATAGGCTGGTGTGAGGCGATAGGGAGTGGTGGGGACTAAAGAAAAGGACACAATGTTATGCCCAGTTTAAAGCTCCAACCTTCAGCTGACTGGGACAAAAACATCTTGCCCATGTTGCCTGGTGTTGCCAGATCTTTCTTTCTTCCTTTTTTCTCAAGACACATCAGAAATCTGAAGTCTCTAATGTGAAATCTCCCATTTTTAAAAAGTTGGCAACTTAAAAAATATTTAAACATCACTGAAGCTAAACAAGACATATCTGGAGATTGTAGTCAGCCTACTGACCACTCATTTGCAACCTCTGACATGGACTTAGCTAAGCAACTGGGATGCTATGAAGGCCACCAGAGGAGAAGTCCACAGCCTGCTCTCTGCTTATGCTGCCAAGTCCCTGGCTTGGTAATGGCTTCCTCTGAAAGAATCCTCCCAAACCCCCAGCCCAAAGTTCCTTTATTGTTCTTCAGTGGTGCTGTGTGTCCCTAGTCTCCTTTCTGGGGCATTTGTTGAGCAAGAGAGGACTGTTCAGTGAAGGAAAGCCACCGGCTGGAGCTGGGTGGCACAGCGAACCAAGGGTCCCTTGGTTGGCAGCCCAGAAGCCACTGGTGCTTCGGGACATTTTCCTGGACCACGGTGCCTCTCACTCACTGGAATCTTCACAGAACAAACCGCTGGAAGGTTTCTTGCTGAGCCCAACCTGGGGTGGGGGAGCAGGAGAAGTTGTGTGGACAGCCTTTTCATTCCAAAGGGGTTATTTTCTTCTTCTTACACTGGGCACTTCTTGTGGCTCCCAATCCAACAGTCGCCTCAGCTGTCCATGGAGCCCACGATTTGGAGTCAGCCTCTGGACCCGACAATTCCACTAAACTGTTGTGTGAACTTGGGCAAGTCACAGCTTCTCTCTGCACTTTCAGCTCCTCCCCTGAGGGAGGACACTATTGTCACTGATTTTTCAGCAGCAGAACTCTTTTAAAAAAAATTCTACTGGAATTTTATAGCAAAACCCCAAAATAAAACGAACTCAATAAATGGTTTCCTCAGGAAGTTTGATCCTTCCAAAGGTGACTGGGACATGCCAATGCTTGCCAAACCCTTCATGTAGCCATAAGGTTCCAAGGAACAGAGTTTGAAAATTATGGGGTTTGTTCAAGGTCTTTTTCCAATTTGGAAATGCCATGTCTAAGATGTTTATGAGCAATTCCCGCATAATAAGTCTCCCATTAGTTCATATTTTAACTACCACTACAAGGAAGGCCACTTCTCCAACGCGTTTGTTGAAACCTCCCGGTTACACAAAACTGGACCAGCGGCTATAAAGGGAAATAGTCATGGCCTCCAAATCCCAGAGTTAGGGTTAGGTTTGACCTTGGAGTGTAAAAGAGGAAAGGAATCTTGGACATGTTCTAATCCTGTATTTTATAAACTATTCCAACCTATGGTCTCTTTCTGATAAACATAAAAATCTCACAGTCTGAGAGTTTTTTATTTAATTCCCACCCTCTGCTTTGGGAAAGCTTTTGTCCAGCTTTGCCTTCTGTAATTTTCATTATGAAAACAATAAGTTGTTTTCATGTTGTTTATTAACAATAATAAACAACATGAACAATATTATTTGTTCATGTTTCTTGCTTTTATTATAGAAAATTATTTAACAGTGCCTTATTGACCTTGTATTTTCCAACATGCACACGTTACCCCAAAGAATGTGATATACTTCCTCCAAACCCCTACCCCTGCCATGCCCTCCTCCCTTGAGAATAACTGACTCAATTCATTCTTTCTCATTTACTCGAGCCTCATCTATAAAATGTGAGGACATAATATGGGGCACTGGGGCAGGGGACTGGTGAGAGTACAGGTGAAACAAGATTGGCCTTGAGTTGATCATTGTTGAAACTGGGTGATGGGTATATGGGGATTAATTAATTGTTCTTTCCACTTTTGTATGTTTTGAAATTTTCTATGATAAAAAGGTTAAAATGAAGATAGTGTTACCTATTTGTGGATTTATATTGAGTATTTTACCCAGTTTCAAACCTAGAAGCACTTTGAAAAATATCTTCATTTGCTGCAGCCACATCTGGCTTTGGTTCCAACATGGAGTTTCCCCTTCCTGGCTGTACCCATTTTTGGCTGCACCAGAATCTCATATTGCACCTCCTGAGGAAAGACAAGGGATTGCAGTGGTCCAAATCCCGGATTGGATGAAGCTCCCTACTCTGGGTACTTATTCCTTCTCACCTCCTGCCAGCAGCAAGTGGAGCTGGTCCAGGCCACAGAAAGTCCACTCTATCCCTGAGAGCAAAGGGTTAACACTCTGCCCCCGGAATGCCTGGGTTTTGCTTTGGTCACTGCTGCCTTCCAGTGTCACGCCTGCCTGCTGAGTCTTGGTTAATGTGGTTCTTGAGTGTGTGGTAACTGACTCAGACAACAAAAGTTGAGAACTGGTTATACTTGGCTTCTCCATGCAGGTTGACTAACTCACCTGTATCCTCAGTGGTGTAGAAAAGGCTTTGGTAACACCAGATGCCTCAGAGGATGGGCAGCGTAGCCTCCAGGAATAGAAAACATCAGGGCTTGGTGCTAAATAAAGACTCTGTGGTGCTCAAACACGGGGCTGGGGTGGGAGCAGGACACCAAAAGGAGTGACATCCAAATAATCTGTCTGTAACAAAATGGCTTCCAACTAATTAAACATAGAGAAACCTCTTTTAGGGAAGATAATCCTATTGGATCAACTTACAAGATTTTTCCAGCCAGCTTCTGCCTCTTGGAGCCTCAATTAAAAGCTGTTTAGCAGATGGCAAATTCTCAGTCACAAAGTTAGAGTCGTTGGCAACCATATGTGCTCTTGGTTTCCCCGGGGGATCCTGGCCGCATATGGCCCTGGGAGAGGGATGAGAGCTCTTTCTTGGCACACGGTGGCGCGCTCCTCGTCCATCATAATGCACAGATGACAGGCATTTCAACATAACCATCAAAGGTGATTCACAGGAGGGGCTTTCCAGTTAATTCAGAAATTTGGGGGCCCTGGAAGTCACAATATGTCGGGGCTGGATGGGAACCTGAACATCGACTGGCATAATCCCTTCTTTTTACAGAATGGGGACACGGAGCCTGAGAAGAGCTTCCGTGATCTGCCTAAAGTTGCCCAGCAGGGAGAAAGAGAGTCAGGAACAGGTTTGCTCTTATTTATTATAGAAGCACTTCCCTATGTACTCTTGGGACTTAATTCATTGCCTGATCTTTCCTTGTACTCACAGAGCTCCTTAAGGGATATTTTACCAATGATCTGACGGCCTTGAAGGGGTCACCTGTCCATTTTGTCCCCCTCTTGCTTTGTCTCAGGACAAAACCAGGACCCTCTGAGGTAGAACTTCATCGCTCTTCTCCTCAAAGCTTTTTACTAATGATGAAGTCACAGCTTCCCTTGGGTGCTGACAGAGAGAAGCAAAGCCAGACACCAGTCAAAGGCTGCAAGACAGATTTTATTCAGTGCTACTGCAGTAGAGGAGAGATCACAATAAAACGTGAGCTCATATGCCTGTAATCCTAGTACTCTGGGAGGCTGAGGCAGGGGATTACTTGAGCTCAGGAGTTCGAGACCAGCCTGAGCAAGAGCGAGACCCCCATCTCTACGAAAAATAGAAAAATTAGCCAGGCATAGTGGTGCATGCCTGTAGTCACAGCTACCCGGGAGGCTGAGGCAGGAGGATCACTTGAGCCCAGGAATTTGAGCCTGCTGTGAGCTAGACTGATGCTACTGCACTCTAACCCGGGCAAGAGAGTGAGACTGTCTCAGAACAAAACAAAACAAAACTTGAGCTCAACTCTATTGAGACAAATGATGAGGAGCTTTTTAAAAGCTGAGGTGTGCTAAAGAAAATGTACTGAAGGACATTAAGGGGCATGGTCAGCATGATTGGCCCCTGTGTTTGCTAACTGATGCTCATTGAAGTCAGGTCCTAGGTCTTCCCAGAGACCAGGATACAGGGAGACGGGAGCGCTGTTTTTCCTGATGACTATGTTTCAAAGTGATAGCTCTGAGGTCCTTGAGAAAGACATTTCTGAATTGCAGAAGATACATCACAAAGGGGAACAGGAAAGATTTACAATGGCAGGTTGCTCAAAGCAAATGCTGCTAAGAAAAAAGAGGTCAGGGGCTACCGTCAGGTTTTGGAACAAACAGTAAATTCTTTTGACAGCACTGAGCTTGCTCAGGCAGAAACTGAAAACTAGGGTTGTCATCCTAGGAGTGTGGCCTTGAGCTGTTAGAAACTATGTTAGTGTTTTTTCAGTCTCTTAGTGTTGCAGGTGGACGAAATAATTTGTGCTCAGTCTGCATTCTCACAAGCCAAGGTTGGGGCCTACTTGAGAAGAGGGCTCAGGGAGCCAGACCCAAGTGTGGTCAAGGATAGGGTCTTTGTCAGTGCTGATGACACTTCCACTGCCCTGACAGTCAGAAAGTTGATTAAAATATTTTTCCAACTTTCTCACTACAGTTTAACCCTATTTCTTTCCATTCTGTTCTGTGGCTGGAAGTTGGCTCATGATCTCTTTGTTATGGCTCTTCATGTATTTATAATCAGGCATTTCACTGTAAAATGTAGTCATCAGGAAAAATAGCACTCCCTGTTTCCTGGTATCCTGGTATCTGTCTAGGGGCCTAACTTTCCCAAACTGGATTTTAAGTTGTTTAAATAAACAGCCCACGTATCATATCTTTAAAAAAAAATCTTCCATTGTACTTTGTGAAGCAGCTGACTTGATAATCATTCATTGACCCAAATCCCGGGTTACATTCCATTTTCAGTGGTGCTAACCAACATTCTAGGGCCCATATCCTATTTCAGTAACTATCTCTGTGACTTTTTTCCTGAACCCTCTTTCAATATGGGCAGCCAACATAAGGCTTGGCCATTCACCTCTGTATATTTCATGAACTTGCTCTCTTCAAAAAGTTCCCCCCAAAATGCAATTCATCAAACTTTTACTGAGCACCAGTTATAGGTCCTGAGTGCTGGGGAGGAAAAGACCAGCAGGTCAAGGTTCCTGTTCTCACATAGACTGGTCAGGGACATTGACAAGTAAATCGGTGACTCCAATATTTAGTGAGAAGCTGTGTGACAGAAGTGTGTGGACAAGAGAGGGACCCCAATTTAGTTTGGGTGGGAAGTATTCAGAGAAAGTCTCCCAGAAGAGACAATATCAGCTGAGGTTGAATTCCCTAGAAGCAGAGCCTGAGAGTGCTAACAAACCCACAAGGGAGGTTCACTGTTGCCCACCACACAGAAAGCCAATTACTGAGATGACAGGATTGTCAGGGAGGAAAGGATTTATTGCAGAAGATGCATCTTCTGGGAGGGAGAGGTTATAAACTTCCTTAAATCTGCTTCCCCAACCAACAGGGTCAGGAGGTTTTTCTGCTGGCAAAATGATTAATGCATGCGGGGAGTGAACATCATTACGTGTTTGGGGTGGAGTGCAGGGCACGCAGGCTCAGTGAGAAATCATACTAGTACATGCATCCCATGATGAAAAAAATGGTGGATAGGGATTTTAATATTATAATGAACTAGGAGTTAATATTGGTCATTCTTTCAGCCTCATGCTCAGGCTCAGTGAGTCTTTGGACATGGTCTGTGGTGGAGTATTGCTTCTCTTGTCTTCCCCGGACCAATAGGTGGTGTGAGGCTTTGTAGTTATCTCGTGGCTGCAAGAAGGTTCCACTGTTCCTGGGAAAGAAACTCAAGAGAGAATGCATCAGTGCAATAGATAGTTACAAAGTTCTGGTCAGCAAATCATACTGGCCTGGGAACTTGAAATATAAAAGAAATAAAAAACCAGAAACTATAAAAAAATGTTTTCTTGCTTACGGAGCCACTTACAAGAGGAGAAATCTTGTATAAGTGATTTATTAAGGAAGAACTCTCAGAAGAAACCTGTAAAGACATGAGGGTTTGGGTGGCTCCAATTCATAAGGCTGTATTAGTTTCTTCTCCAGTAGTAGGAGATATTTATCAAATCTTCTCATGCCCACTTCTTTGAAGAGGTGCTTGATTTGTTTACCTGCAGTCAAACGCCCCAGAAGTGCCAATACAGCCATCTGTTGCTCTGCGATCGTTTGCACAGCCTGACACTCTCCCCAGAGGCTGTTAGCTGGTCTGGCCCTAGAATTGATCTTCTTCTTGCCAAACTGGTTGCTCAGGAACTTGAGTCTTGTCTGGTGTTCACAAATTGATAAATTGATATTTTGTTCTGTTTTTCTCCTTTCTTGAGAAGTTATTTCCTTTTGCAAAGATGGGCATGGTTGTAGCCTTTTCCTCCCTCTGGGACCTCAGTCTTTCACATGTTTTCAAAAATAATAGCTAAGTGTTTTGCAATAACACTTGTCAATTTCTTGTTTCCCACTTTGCTGGCTTGAATATATCTATCTTGAAACAACTTTTCCTCTATGGAGTTTAACTGACACACACTTTTCCACCCGTAAGAGGTGATAACTTGTTTTGGTTTGTGATTACAGTTAAACCTTTTGTAAATTCATTAATGAAGTTGCATGAACCAAGGATCTACTCTGAAACTAACCCTGAAAGGTGACAAAAGATTATAAAGAGCCTTTGTTGCAATATTGTGTTTGTGTACACCCTAATGTGATTGCATGGGACCAAACTAATGTGTGGTTGCAAACAGGCATAAAGTAATAGGTCGATAAGTGCAAAATTACAAAACAAATCTGAACCCAACAGAGGCCTTATGTGAGCAGCATATCCCTCATTTTTGTAATAACCAAAATAATTTTTATGTACTCTCAGGAACAGTTGTGATTTTCATTTTCACTTTGAGTGGTACTCCCATGTGCTTTTTAGCATTATATGCATTCATTTATTCATTCATTCTATAAATATATTTTGAAGCTCATCTTGTGTAGCAGCCACAGTAAGGTGCTGGAAATACAACAATGGACAAGGCAGTCAGGGTCCCAGCTCTCGTGGGCCTCACAATTTAGAAACAGAAACAGACCTTAAGCACATCATTTTAATAATGTTTATGTAATTACAGTTGAGACAGTTCCAAGAAATAAGAATACAGTAGTGCTCTGAGTATCTCTTGCTGCATATCAAACCATCAAAAACTTAGTCTTAAAACAATGACAACAGACTGCATAATATTGATAAGCACTCAACCGGGATAGCTCATCCCTGCTCTGCTCAGCACAGCAGGGCACTGGAATCATTTGAAGGAAAATTCACTCACCTGTCTGGCAGTTAACAAGGGCTGACAGCTGAGGTCTCAGCTGGAACTATCACATAGAACACATGGCCTCACCACATGGCCTGGGCTTCCGCACAACGTGGTGGCCAAGTCCCCAGGGTGTGTGTCCTGAAAATGAGCAGAGTAGAAGCCATGGTCCTTTATGACCTAGACTCACAGTTACTCATCATCGTTTCTGCCACATTCTAGTAGATATTGCAGTCACAAAGTCCTGCACAGTTTCAAACGGAGGGGAAATAGATGCCACCTCTTGATAAGAGAATGATAAAGTTTTGGAATGGCATGTAGGATCACAAGTATGGCTGCGGTGATTTTTAGAAAATACAATTTCTCACAAGTGGCTAGAAGGAGGCTAAGACCTTATTAGAAGGAACCAAGAAGGGTTTTTTTAAACTGGGACCTGGAGGATGGGTGAGAGACAGTTCAAGAGGAAAGGAGTAGGGGAGGAGAGGAATATTCTAGGCAGTGGGTCCTGGCTCAGAAGGAGTTTGGCCATAGGAAGAACTGAAAGGAAGCCAGTGCAGCTGCAGCATTCATAATAAAATGAATAAGCAAAGGTTCATAATAAAAAACTTGCAACAAATTAAAAGTGCTCAGTAGGGGCCCTCAAGGTGTTTAACCAACCTAAACTTAGTCTCTTGGTTATCTATTGCTGAGTAACAAATCATCTCAGACTTCCTGGCACACAAGGGCAACATCATTTATTATCATTTTCTCTCATGGTTCTGGATTGACTGGGCTCAGCCAGATACCCCTCACTTGGGGTGTCTCGCGTGGTTGTAGTCAGATGGTGGCCGGGGCTGGGGTCACCTTGACGCCTTCCTCACTCACGTTTGGTACCTGCACTGAGAAGACTCAGACAGCTGATGCTGGAACAGCTGTGACTGCGCATGCATCTCCTGCTCTCGCTCTCTGATTTCTCCATGTGGTCCCCCCAGCACCGAGGCCCCTGGGCAGTCAGACTTTTAGAGGGCAGCTGATGACTTTCTGTGCAAGTATCCCAAGACAAATCAGAAGTTGCATGGCCTTTTCTAACCTAGACTTGGAAATCAGGCAGTGTCACTATTCAGTATCATGTGCTGTTCATTCTGATGGTCACAAAAGCCCACCCATTGTCCTGGAGAAGGGACATAGGTGAAAGGGGTGTCAAGGAACTTTCAGATGCATTTTATTACCGCCACAGCTAGGGTGACCACACAACTCCTGTCCAAGGCAACTCGCTTTTGAGAGTCAAGGTGGGTACTTTTCAGGCATTAACTAGGATTATCCTTGGTAAACCAAGACATATGGTCACCCCTCCTGCAACGTCCACACAATTGAGAGCACCAAGCTCTCTTACAGTCTTTTTCTGACATTCATGGTGTCATTTTTAAACAAATTCTTTACTCATTGAAATTTACATCTTAAAATTTATTTTCTGTTTCTTGATAATTTTTTGCTTTTAGATCATGCATGTTATCTTGAGGTTGCTTTTTCATAATGAATCTGGAACTTGGGAGCTACAAATCTTGTCCCACAGTATCTCTCATGCGAACTGGGACGCTGCCGGCATTGTGGACGTATATGCTTAGGGCGCCTTCTCTCTCAGATGAGAGAGACCTAAGCAATGGAAGAAATTGCTTCAAGCAATGCTTTTTAAAAACCTCACTTTTTGGCTAAGTGGTAAAAAAAAAAAAAAAACCACAGTGATGACTCATCAGTTGAAATCAAATCTTTCATCCCAAAAAGTGTTTTTATAAGAAGTGGGTGTTTTTTCTCTTTCCCTAAAGGCAGACTGCATAATATTTGGTGCTTCTTTCTTCTGAGTAATATATTCCACCTTGGTGGAAAGTGACAGTTTCAGACTCAAGCCAATAACTTTTTATTTTCAGAGCTGTACATGGTACCCCCTTATCCAAGGGTCTGCTTTTGCCTATAGCCCTAAGGGGAGTTCAGCTATCGGGCCATTCCACACCAACACAGTCCTCTTCTCCCTCCCTTCCCTTTGGCCAGCCAGTAACCTGTTTTTCTGAAGACCCTCGAATAGAATAAATGTCTAAATAGAGCATTTGCTGATACGGTTCAGGTGTAAATAAGTACAGCAGGTCTGTTGTCCTTCAAGAGTCCAACCACAATCAATCCTTCTCGGCTGACCCTGGGTCTTCACTCAAAACGCTTTATTCTTTGTATGGCTCTCTACCATACAACATTTTCTTTCTCTTGTTTCTTTCCTAAGACTCTACAACTTTGAAAGAAAGCAATCTGATCAATTTCTGATCCATGAATGCAAACATCCCATCCCATTTGTCTTTTGGAAGCCTCCACAAATATCTCCTTGCTAGAAAAAAAAAATACAAAACTTGTACTCATTTCTATTCCAGACTGAAATACACAGGAAACTTTTAGGAGTCCTAGACTATGGTCTGGGCTCCATGAATTAAGAATATATTTGAGATACAGCAAGAATTAAGACTAGGAAAGCAAAGGAAAACAGTTAAAAGAGCTACTAGAGGTGGAAACAGCAGCACCCAACAGCTGCTCAAAACAAAAGCAGGATTGGACGTAGGGTAAGTAACTGCTATGGACTGACCAGTGCTCCCCTGAAATCCATATCTTGAAGCCCACCCCCTCCCCCAGTGCAATTGTGTTTTGAGATAGGGCCTTTGGGAAATAATCAGGTTTAGATAAAGTCATAAGGGTGAGGCCCTCATGCTGGGATTAGTGCCCTTATAAGAAGAGACACCAGAGCACACCCTCCAGTGCCCGGCATGTGAGGACATAGTAAGAAGGCTTCTGTCTACAAGCCAGGCAGAAAGTCCTCACAAGAACCTGAATATACTGGCACTTGATTCTGGATTTCTAGCCCAGGGCGCAATTCCTATTCCTCTCACAGGCTCTAGGTCCTCCCTCACCATGCACCCCAGTGGTAGAGCATTAATTGTTCAAGCTCCTTTCTGTCCTTGCTGAGCCTCCATACCCCACACTGCTTCCAATCTTGCTGTGCTGCTGTGCACTGAATCCCTGGCGGTGAGGGTGGGGGGATGGACAGTTAATATCTTCATGGAGTCTCCTCCCCAGATCTCTTCTGTCTTTAAGAAAAAAAATATCCAAAAGTTGGAAAAAAGGTAAAAAGATGCATGACCTCTATTGTCAAGCCTGCCTTGACTTTCTAGAAGAATTACTGTGGACTCTTGATTCAATGTTTTATAACTCTCTAAGGTTAGCTGTTAATAACAAACATAAAAATATCTATCAGGAACCTGTCTTGTGGTTTTTCTTTCCAAACTTATACTTAACATGGTTTTTGCCCTTTCAGTGAAAAAAAAAATAAAAAAGAAAGTTTAAAACTGGAGGAGTCTGCCAGGCGCGGTGGCTCGCACCTGTAATCCTAGCACTCTGGGAGGCTGAGGCGGGAGGATTGCTCGAGGTCAGGAATTTGAACACTGGAGGAGTCAGAACATTAATATTATGTAATATTGATGATATTCCACAGATAGTTACAACCAACATGGTCATGAAACTGTGGTTGGGAAATTTCACTGAGCAACTATCCTGAAATCTCCCCACACTTCTCCATAATATCACCCTTGACCTCTGAAAACTCAGGAGCTCTGAGGTCACGACTCTTTCATGCTATATGACCATGACAAGGAAAGGCCAAGTCCTGTGATGACAGATCGGGCTTGTTGGGGTAGGACCTGTGGTGGAGGGACTTCCAAAGGTGTGTGAGGACCCATGAGGCCCTGACTCTCTAACCCATGCACGGAGATAGTAGCAGCTCTGCCCACAGTCCCCTGGGCAGGCTCTCAGGCTCCCTTGGGGCTTGGGGGCTGTCACATTCCAACTAGCCATCCCTAGCTCACTGCTGTGTCCCTGGTGCCAAACATTCTACCTGACTTATCCACATCCACCCTTGAGGCAGAACAGCTGAATATACTGGCAGCCACTAGACTCCAAGCTGGGGCTCCAGGCTCATTACCCTTTTGCCCACCCCGTGTTCCCTCCACTCAGAGCATCGACACCTGGCCATGGAGAGCCCTTCCCGACCATGGATGTGGTACCTAGCTGTCCTTTTGAGGACAGACCTTTCCCTCCCCCTACCCTCTTGGAGAAAACCACAAAAACAAAGCAGGAGCCAGCTTTGTTCCAAGGGGAATGTTTTCACCCTGCTCCTACTTCATGGAGCTATTTGGCTCAGAACACAGGCATTTATGGGGCTTCCCGGAGGTATCCATACAGCAGGACCGAGTCCCTGCCAGCTCCAACCTCACTTGGAGTTGCTTTTGTTTCTCTGGCAGCTGACATTTTTAAGCTGACTCATCTTCCAAGTGCATGTATTTACAAACAGACTTTACTGGTATTCCTTAAAAAAACTTCTTCCTCCTGAGTCCCCAACTCATCTCTGTGCAGTGAGTCAGAGTCATAAGTTGTTTTATATGTTGGTGGATCCTTTGCTATTTTCTAATCACAGGTCCCAAGCATAAGCTCCTGATGGGCAGTGACATATTCTGTATTTCTCTATAGCCCAGCAGCTAACCTAGTGCCCTGAGCAGAATAAATATCTACTGACAAGCTGGAAACAACCCAAATGTTCATCATCAGAAGAATGAATAAATAAATTGTGGTTTATTAATATAACAAAATACTACTTTTGGTACTTTTACTACTACTTAGTAATAAAAAGGGATGAACCACTGACACATGCAACAACATGAATGAACCTCAAAAATATTACACTGAGTAAAAGGAGCCAGACACAAAAGAGTGCATACTGTTTGATTTTGTTTATATGAAGTTCTAGAACCAGCAATACTATTCTATGTGGTGGAGGTCTGTTATGGACTGAATGTTTGTATCTCCCCCAAATTCATATGTTACAGCCCTAATGCCTAGTGTGGCTGTATTGGAGATGTGGTCTCTAAGGAAGTAATTAAGGTTAAATAAGGTTGGAGCCCTAGTACGATTAGTGCCCTTACAAGAAGAGACATCCGAGAGCTCATTCTCCCTGCTAGCAGCACTAGAAAAGGCCATGTGAAGACAAAGAGAGAAGATGGCCATGTGCAAGCCAGGTAGAGAGCCCTCACCAGAGATTGAATTGGCCAGAATCTTGATCTTGAACTTCTATTACAGCTTCCAGAATGAAGAGAAAATAAATTTCTGTTGGTTAAGCCACTGAGTCTATGGTATTTTGTCATGGTAACATGAGGAGACTAAGACAAGGTCAGAATAAAGGTGTCTTAATCAGTTCAGGCTACTATAACAAAAATACTGTGGACAACAAACATGTATTTCTCATAGTTCTGAAGGCTGGGAAGTTCAAGATCAAAGCACTGGCAGATCCGGGCACTCCCCCTGGTTTGTAGGTGGCAGTTTTCCTGTTGAATCCTCACGTGGCAGAGAAAGAAAGAGTTGGGAGGAGGGAGAATGTTTGCTGGCTCCTTTCTCCTTACAAGGACTCTAATCCCATCATGGGGGCTCCACCCTCATGACCTCATCCAAACCTAATTACTTCCCCAAGGCCCCTTCTCCAAAAACCATCAAATTGTCCATAGCAAGTGGTTATGTCAAGGGAGGTATTATTGACTAGAAAGTGAACTTTTTAGGGTAAGAATTGTTCTACATCTTGATAGGGTGGTGATCACAGTGATATTTATACATATATGCAAAAAAGTATTGAGTTGTATACTTAAGATGTATGCCTTTTACTATATGTAAATTATACCTTAATAAAGAACTGGAAAAAATGTCTGTTGGCAAGAATGATTATTTCTTCACCATGACTCACACCTCTCTCATCAATTAGGGATGAAGATTTATGAAGCACCCACTGTATACAGATTCTTACACTAATCATAGGTACAGCAAGAGGGGGGAAATGTAGCAACAGCCTTGGTCCCTAGTGCTCAGGGAGCCTTTTTTAGCTCCAAAGGCAATATCTCAAGGTCCTCAAGTCACGTTACTGACACCAGGAAGGCCACATTAACTCCTTCGTGCTTCCACTGAGGTGGCGGTTGCCTGGTTCCTTTGAGAACCAACCAGACCCCAGATCTGCTCAGCTGCTGGCAAGCAACACCTGGAAAAACAAAAAGGAAATGGGAAAGCTAGCGTAGAAAGTCTTAACAAGATTTTAAACTGTGCCAATTCTGAACTTAAAGACACTCTATACCCAAGTGAAAGAAGCTGAAAAGCAATTTACTCCCACATTTTAGCAGTTGACTTTTCTGTATTGTGCAGTATCAATGGAGTTGCTCGAACCTTGGGACAAAAAATGAGAAATTTTCCCCAGGTGGTTCCCACTTCTTTCCTTCCAGGACTTTGGCAATGCTAATGAGATGCAACCAGACACCACCTCAGGAGCATTGTAAACTGAGGCAAGAGCTACCCTGTTCCTTCCCAGGGAGACATGGACCATTTTCTTTGGTGACACCAGGGTCTTTGCAACTGAAAACCCCCAACAAACTCAAAAGTTTGTTTTCATAAAATCACTACAACCTACAAAAGGTAAATGCATGGAATGTGTCCCACTTACCTTCCCTCCTGTGTCCTTTGCAGGCATTGTTAATGGATCACAGCATTGCCAATCACTAAGCCCAGTTCCAGAACCAATGATGTGCTAAGTCAGCTGGTGCTAGCTTGTGGGAGCCAATTGCTAAATTTTCTTGTAAGTCAGTTGTGAAACGGGTATAAAACACCCGTTATTAAAAATTATATAAACTTATACTAAAATGAATTATATTTAAGGTAATATGTCAGGTTTTAGTCTGAAACTGTCGGTTCTGGGTGCGCCCATAGCCGAAGAATGACCAGACACGCCAAAGTTAGGCAATCATGAAAATGAGGTTTATTGAGGAGAGAGAGATAGGATTATAGGGCAAGAGCAAGATATAGGTTTACAGAGCATGGTACATAAGTCACAGAAGACGACCAGACCCATTGTCACAGAAGGGAAAGTAAAAGGAAGGGCAAAGAGAGAGAGAGACACTATGGTCTGCATCTTATTTTATAACGTCTGAATAGGGACCTCCCTCGTGGTTCAGAGGTCACCATGGAACCACTTTGATTGGACAGTGGGGCGTCATGTGACCTGAGTCTTAACTATGCCTGGGTTCTAGGTCACTTTCCAGACCTGGCTCGGCCCATGGGCTAGAGAGTCCTCTGCATTCTTTTGCAGCTGGTGCACCAAGTTCTGATTGGCAGATTTGTAGGGTATTTCCTCCTCCCCCAGGTATGGAGAATCAGGGTTGGGCAGGACCAAGATGGGGGCAATAGCACTCACTTTCGTCCCTGGGAGACCCAGAATCCCTCACTATCTACCTAACATAATGTATACCCCAAATTCATCACTTCTTAAATATTTTATATTTTACTATTTTTTAGGGTGGAAAGCTGGTAGGTAGGTCCTCATCGTTCAGGTGGAGAAAGATTTCTTACACAGATTAATATACATAAGTTAAATTTATTTTATCCTTTAGAAGGATAGAGAGAATGAGAGAGAGACAGAGAGAGAAAGAAAGGGGGGGGTGGGGAGAGCAGGGAGCCGGCCTGGCATCCCAAAGAAAGAGAGAGCTGGGAGAGGCCAGCAGCAAGGCCAAGTGGCTTGCTGCTTTTATGGGGACAAAGAGAAAAATAGTAATTGCTGTGAAGTAATTAACAGGTAGTTATGAGATGTCAAGTTGTCCATCTTTCTTGTTTCTTCTGTTCCTGGGATGTGATTTTTTTTGTCCCAGGGATATGGTTTGGGGCAGGAAGCAAAGGCCTGGAGTTTATCCCCCTGCTGTACAGAGGAGAAGCTTCTCAGAAGCACCTTTAGGCTATTAAAATAATTTCTAAAGCCAGTGAGTTAGTGAAAGGTAAGAGAAAGATTTGCATTTCCTATCTGGTCTTTTTTCAGGTGTTTATGAAAACAGAATCCCAGCAGGTTACCTGCTAGCTTGGGAGAGAAACAGCCAGAGGAGGGAGAGCTCAGATTTAATCTTTGGCCCTTATTAGAAAATGGGGAGACTCAAGGCCGCCCTAACACTATTATCTGTGACTCTGAGGTTATTTACATCTATGGTACCTGAAAATACTATATTATGGTATACTACTCTACATCTTTTCTAAACACACAACTATGTGTTCAGTGATACATACTAGTAGCTTGAAATAGGTCACAAGGATGGTATTTACATCACAGAAATTGGAAAATGCTACGAGTTGGGGCATGCTCCCACCGCCCACTGAGAGCCAGTTGTTTAACATTTACCAGCACACCACCGCTTCAGATGACAGTGGCCTCAGAGGAGCAAAGTGTAACAGCTCATTCATTCCTGCCACCTATGGTGGGGCAGCGGGTGCTGGTCACCATGCTTTCCCACACAAAACTTGTCATGGAAAGATGCAACTCCGAGCACTAGATCCAGCTATGCCTGAAGCCATCCTCCAGAAATCGGTACCAATGCAAGACTTGCTTAGGGGCATCATTTTCTAACTCTCACAAAGAAGCCATATGGACCAGCAGCTTGGCCCCCAGGTGTACAGGTAATTGTCCTTTCTGGAGTCTTCTGGAAAGGTAGAAAGGTACCTGAAGAAAACAACCAAGAACAATGGGCCAAGTCAGTTGAAGCAAACATGGGGTATTGCAGTTGGAGGGGGCCCAGACAACAGGTGGGCACTAGGGAGACCGTCAGACCTGAGACGGGTGTGGGCAGCAGGGAGACTCCAGAGCTGAGCTGTGAGTTCCCCCCGGATGGCCTGGCCTGGCTGCTGGGGGTCAGGGCAGGGGGCAGAGCCTAAAAGACAGGCAGAGAGCAGGTGGGGCTCCCAGAAGCACAATGGAGACACTGTTCCCTCAATTTCAGGCAGCGAAGCCCATGAAGAAGAAAAGTACCCACAATCTGGGCCAAATGGGGGAATTGTAGTCAGAGCGGCCTGAAGTTCCGCTTTCAGGGTCAGTAAATCCAAGATATTCCTTCCTCTCAGTTTCTTCCTTTTTCTTTCTCTCTCTCTCTTTTTTTTTTATTTTTATTTTTTGACTTAAAATCCTCTTCTGCTCTAAAATACTCGAGCCTAATCCTTGTTATGCATTAGAATTCCCTAGGAACGTCTCCTAAAATGCAGGTTTGGAGCAACACCCCCTTGGAAATTTGACCAAGAGGTTCTGGAACTAGGCCTGGACGTTGGCCAGGCTTGTGAGTCCCTGAGGTAAAATTTCTCCATTTTATTGTCAGTTTTTCACATAATGGCACTCCTCAAAAAGGCAGCGGAAGGCACTCGTTGGGACAGAATGAAGGTGGAGGGGTGGCCTTGGGGCGGGGTGGCAGGCAGGATTGGCTGCACAATGTGTGAGGCCCAAAGTGAAGTGAAAATGTGGGACCCTTGTTCAAAAAGTACCGAGGGTTTCAAGCCAGTGACAGCAGAGCATTAAGCCGGGCGTGGGCCCTTCTGAGCCGGAGGCCTATGTGACTACATAGGTCGTATGCCCCGGGAAGCTGGCTCTGGTAGCAGGTCACCACTGCCTGTGACCATCTGTTGTCATCTGAGCATTTATAATCCAAGGGCTGCCCACCTGATTTTCAAGGTCAAAGGCTCCAGGTAAAAGTCTTGCAGGCCCCGCCCTGACTCTGGAGGGGAGCCACGGTCCTGGAGGGTCCAACACAGCAGATCTTTAGGGATTAGGGAAGTTCCACTTTGCCCCAGGCCCCTGAGGCTTCAGAGCCTCGGCTGGAGCCCTGCGTGCACCTGAAATGGATGCAGAAAAGTCCCAGCGAGATAGGAACAGGAGTGGGGGAAGAGGACCTCAAATTTGGCAGTCCAGCTGTATGGGCGACCACAAGCTGACCAGGCCAACATCCACAGAGGGCTGCAGCTTGCCCTGCCCAGAACCAGCCCCAAGTGTCTCAGGCCTGATTCTTTCTTGCTGGCCAAGTCACCTCTTTCCACTCTCTGATCCTGCCCTGAGAAGAAGCCGGGCTGGTAGCGTGACCAACTCATCCCACTTTGCCTGGGACCTTCCCAGCTTTGGCAGTGCAAGCCCCGTGACCTGGCGAGCCTGGGAAGCCAGGGCTGCTGGTCCCCCCACAGACCAGTCATGGCAGGTGTCCACAGGAGTACAGGTATCCCTGTTCTGAAAGGGCTGAAGCCATTTCTGCAGGCAGGTGTCCCCCAAGGCTAAGGAGCTGCAGCAGGTCAACTCCTTCCCTACCTGCAGGACCATTCTCTGCTCCCCCAGGACCTTGCAGCACTCACAGTGATGTAGAGCGAGGGCTTCTTGCTAACCAGGGCTGCAGCCAGTGATAGGTAACAGCTGCTTTGGGTTTTTCCCACCTGAAAACCCCCTCGGTGCCCTGGGCAGTGGTCCTCATCTCTGGCTGCACATTAGAATCTTCTAGCAGGCTGGGGGCTGGACTTCGTGCTGTTCAAAGCTCCTAGATCGTTCTGATGCACACCAGGGCTAAAGACCACTGTGCTAGGCCTGGATAGAACACTGGGCGCTTAATTGCTGCTTTATCCAAAGCAGCATTCTGAGGAAAATCATGGCGCTCCCCGGGGTCTCCTGCAGCCCACCTCTCTACAAGTGCACGGTGGGCCTCTACACAGGCATAAATCCTAGTGTAAGCAAATTTTTTTGTTTTGTTTTTTAAGAGGCGAGGTCTCTGTGTGTTGCCCAGGCTGGACTCAAACTCCTGGGCTCAAGCAATCCTTTCACCTCAGCCTCCCGAGTATCTGGGACTACAGGCACATCTGGCTGAAGCAAGTTTTTTAAAACCAAAACTAATATTGGTCCTATTCCATTTGACTGATTGTCAAAGCATTTGGCACTGCCCTTGCCAATTAACTTAGAGATATTCTCTCCAGTTACTTGTCACTTTAAGACTGAAACTCTGAAAACTCCAGGTTTCATGGATAATGGCCAGGAGGATCTATTGACTGTCCAATTGGAATGTTCTTGTACTATAGATACTGTGAATCTGATGACTAATCATGTTCCCTTCTTTGTATTGGCTGCTAGGAAGCGCAGAGTCAATTTGTAGCTCACTTCTAGCAATTGTGAAGAATTTATGACATACATTTCATGAGCTAACTTTACTTCTGGTTTCCCTTTAACCCAGCGTCCTTAGCTATCTAGTCTGTGTTATTGAATTGAATGTACACACAAGCTGCCATACATCCTTTCAGAAGTGAATGAGATAATAAAATATAAACAAATAAAATGCAAATGGTAATAACTATTTATTAGGAAGAGACAGAGCTTCGATCTTTGATGCAAAGCTACCTCCTCAGGATGCAATGCTTTTCTCCCAAACTCATGCAGAAAAAGTACTAATGCCCAAATGCCCAACCCAGGGAATGCCCTTCCACCTTCTCTCTGAAACTATCTTCTGGCCTCTCCACACAGTAGCAGCACAGAGTTAGACAACTGCCTTCGACAGCAGACTCTCCTCCCCAAGGCCATGATTATCTCGACTGGTTGACAAGCTCAACTCTGAACTTAGGAGAGTGATTTCACTGCTGGGTTAGAGCGCTGCCACAGTCAGTTGTTCTAATTCATTTATTTGATTTATTTGCAGGTTTATGAGAGGGACTTTTAAGTCAATATGAAAATGTAATTTAAAGCCTAAATCAGTATTTTGAGCCAAGAGCATGGGCGTTTTTTCCTGGAATGTAGGGTGGTCTTAAACACCTGAAGCTGTGGCTCTTTGTGACTAATGACTTGGTTCTCCATGAGGCTATACTTGCAGATGCCCGGAACTCGGTTATTCCAAGAACTGTCTTGTTCAGAAAGAAAGGAGGCTGTGCAGGCTGTTCAAGAGTCTTCTTTTCTTTCTAGCCGCATGACTATTCAGAGGTTCTGTCTAAATGGCTCAGGCAAAATCTCTATATTATAAGCAACATTTACAACTCAGTTCGTGGACTGTATGTCCACTCTCCATAGTGGAATATTAGTTGGAACATCTCATCCAGCCTATTCGAGCTTGTCCAGGAGCACACAGAGAATGAGTAGTAGAGTTCGGACTGAGATCCAATCCCTATTACAATTCTGACCGGGCCCGAATCAGGTGCATAAACTTCAATACTACTAGCTTCCCTAGACAACTTTCAAAAATTTCCTCCAATCTCAATCTACTTCCAACCTAGTCAATATATTCAAGGGATCCTCATGATGCCTCTTATGCCCCAAACTGTGTGGACCCAAAGCCTTCGGACACATAATAGAACTCCTAATCCAAGGCTCCGGTAGGCAACGGGAGTTCTCTGTCTCGGAATGTCCCCTCCTCTCTAAAGTCAGGGGAGGCCTTCGTTCTGGCCTGCAGACTCCTTGCTTATTAGCAAACCACTGTTGTCAAGTGCCATCTCCAGCCTTGTACATAGTCTCTTTCAGGGATCATCTCATGTTTCTGAGCAGATTACACAAGGTTTTCAAAAGCATCCTTTAAAGATAACCCCACCCTTGCAAATTGGGACACAGCGCAGAGAACATCTGAAGAGTAAAGCCCAGCCTAAGCCTGTCTTGGGGCTTGCTGTCCTCATGTTTTCCTAAACCTGGAACTTCCTACCTCACCCCTCCCCTTCCAAGTGCCCCACGCATTTAGTGAGAGTTGTGCATTGTGAATTGACAGCATCTGGAGCATATCAGATATTTAAATATCAGGCTAAAGTATTTTCTAGTCTTTCCCAGAAAGCTAAGATCTGAGTGCTCATAAATTCACATCCTCTCTAATCACTCGTATTTTACACTGTAAATGTTCGCAAATTAGCTATTTCCAATGCCTCTCCATCTCAATGGCAGATAAAAGTGAAAAGGCTCAGGCCCCGACCAGCTGCCAAGATGTCATGAGCTGTAGGCGTGTGACCCATTGTTTTGGTGTTTAAGATTATAGTAATGCTGGCTGGACTTTATTTCACACATCCACCCTGCTGTCTCCGGCTCTGATCCAGCCTACAGAAGGGAGGCAGAAGGTTTCAAAAATGATGGTAAACAATGAGGTCACAGCTCAGAACAGCTCAGCCCTCCTAGCCCCAGCCAAGAAAAAACATTCTGAATGGCTACACAAGCCCTACAGATTGCTCTAAGACAAGGAATCACAGCTGATAGGACTAGCCAGGCTGGGACTCACAAATTGGAAGATCCAGTTAAGAGCAGTGGCTTGGAATTGAAGAATCTCACAGTGGTCTTAGGTTGTCTTCTGCCCCAGGCTCTAATCTCTAGCATGCAAGGTAGTGCCTCACACATAGTAGGTGGTCAACAACCCCAGCTGCCTCCCCACTGGGCTGTGATTCCAGAACCCAACACTGCACCTGGAACATAATAGGTAGTCAATAAATGTTGGTTGAATGATCGCATTCATAAATTAATAATTGGATGGATAGATGCATTGGAAGGATAAGTGGATGGATGGATGATGTTAAACCTCTGCTTAAAACTAGCAAGTCAAAAGCTTGACTCAGTTCTTCACAAGGCCATTCTTTGAGTTGTTAAATCTTTAGTTTAATTGTCACAAAGTTATCCCATTGATAGAGCCAAAATCTGCCATGTTGAACCTTGCCCTTGGCAGTCCTAGTTTTCCCCTCTATGTCTTCCTGCTCTTTCTAGAGAGACCTTGCAAAGGCAAGGCAGACTTTGTATGCATTCTCATTCTCTTCATTAGCATTGCAAACTAGCAAGAAACGCCATACTTTTTAGCTGCAGAGTCATAAGAAGGGCAGACTCCAAGAAGTCAACAAGTCTTCATTTCTCTAAGAATCAATGTGCTCTAGTTTCCCAGATCATCTGTGGAATGAGTCCTTTGAAAAGCCCTAGGTCTGGGGTCCTTGCTCCTGACACCAACAGCAGGCCTTTCTATACCAGGACAGTGGCCACAGAGCACCAAAATCCCTGGACGCTCTGGTGACTTTGTAAAGTCTCAATTAGCTAGGCCAACGTACATTTTCCAGAATTTTCTTTCTTAAATGTTCTCAGTTAGGGTGGGTGTATCATTTCCCCCAGGGGCCCTCAGACTCCACGGAGTATACTCATATAGACTTCTACTTCAAAGCAAAGGATACTGCACAGAGAGAGAAAGAGAAGGGAAGCAGCGCAGGTTGGAGAGACATTCTGCAGCACAAGGTTTGTGCACAAGGGCCCAACCTTTGTGCACATACATCACGTTGAATCTCTCGATTGAACTGCCAAGATCTGGCTTCAGGAGAACTCACTACAAAGAGCTAGGTGGCCCTTTAAGTAGGCAAGCTTACTTAAAGGTTGTTCAAATGGGTGAGGCCACTTGCAAACCCCCAGTGAAGAAGAGGACACTGGTAATATCAGGAGAGTTTCAGACCTTAAACAGTGTATCATGCATCCCACCTGTTCTTATCTTGGTCAGGATCCAAAAACCAGACATCCAGGCATCCCCGGAGATGAAGATGGAGCTTTGGCAGTGTCTCCATATTGGGACACAAGAGAGATTCCTGGGAGATTTGGAAGGCAGAGGGAAGCAGCCGCGGTTCTGTAGCTCGCACACATTATCTTGGATCTGCTAACTCGCCTCTTCGGCTAGAAGCAGCCACTGGCCCTGCAACTGCTCTGTCTTCTGGATCTTCCTTCAGTTTCTCTGCTCCTATTTCTGGGCCGGGTGTCTGTGTTGGTCTCCATGACAGAGGGCCCAGCTTCTCCAGGACACCCATACCACCTGTGTGGGAGGCAGCCAGCACTGACATGGGTTTTTCATTCATCTTTGGGGGGCTTCACCTTGTACCGATGGGTTCTGGCTTGTTCTTGACCTCCCCACTCCGCATCCATCTTTCCTTCCATACTGTCTGCCCCTCGGGCTTCAAGCTCCAGCATCACATGTGAAGACAACAACCTCACAGAGACTGCTTAACCAGCTCTCAGAGTCGTGTAAGGCCATGTCTCTGCAACAAGTCTTTACGAGTGTGTGTGTGTGTGTGTGTGTGTGTGTACGCGCATGTGTATCTTTCTCCTAGTGGTTCTGCTTCTCCGGTTGAATTCTGACCCCTGACTGGTACAGATACACTGCCACTCTCTGGGAGTCCAGCCACTGGCATCTTTCTTCCTCTGTGTTGTAGAAAATGCCAGATGGTGACCAGTTCCCTAGACTCTGCAAACACTGCCACTCGACTTGCAGGCTCCTTCTGACAATCCCTCTCCTATACGCAGGTGGGCGGCTGGGCAGGCAGCCTGTTCTCAGCTGTGGAGTGGGTAGTCAGCTGTGCAGGCTGGCAGATGCCAGATGGATAAGCCAATAGGCTTGGTTAATTTCTCACAAGAAGGAATATGCCAAAAGAGTGACAAGAAATCACTGGAGAACTCCACTGGCCATGAAGAATGGTGATCCTTGCACCTCTAATAAGCCTTGAGGCAGGAGATCAGGGTAAGGTCACTAGACAGATACAGGGGCGCCTTGCCATATGGATTTCTAGACAGCCACCGTATCCCTTAGTGTGCACATAAGGTAAAGAAACATTTTTTTTTTGGCTCCAACCCAACAGGTGGGGCGTTGCACATCTTCTATCAGAGAGGTTGGAAATTGGCAGCCCATGGGCTGCAGTTGGCTTGCTGACATGTTTTGTTGGGCCTCAAAAATGTTTTTTAAATCTTCTGCATTTTTTTAAAAATTTTTTTGAATTTTTTGCCAACTTTCACAAATAGGGGATTTCACACTTTTAAAAAAAATCTAAATTTCCCACTTTTCTTGAAAAATCAGATTTGGCAAATATAGGTCTTTTTTCTTGCATGGCAAAGATTGGCTGTAGCTGAGTAACAGCTGCTTCTGTTGAACAGGGGGAGGAGCTCTCCAGCTCATGCCATCCACCCTGCCTGCTTCTCTTGTTACCTGCCTGGCTTCTGGAGGCATCTGGGGTTACAAGCCCTGGTCTTCTCATGCGTAGCAGATGCCTTCTGGCACCCTGCTCATACCCTCTCCTGTTGTAGTGCAAACCTAGGCTGGACTTTGCCAATATCTGCACCTCTTTGACCGAGGACTTTCTTTGACAGCCAGTCCCTCTCTGTCCACTAACCAGCAGGCCATACGTGCCCCTTCCTAGCAGTCCTCAACTGATGGGAGTTGGTATATAAATACCCCAGCTTCTTCCCTCCTGGTTGGAATGCCTCCAGGACACATGTGGCATCCTGACTCCTGGAGTTCCCCAGGTGTTAACTTCTACTTACCCACTGTAGCAGCTGACTTGATAACATGCCTTTTAAAAGCTGCCTTACATTCCCGGTCTCTCTTCCTCACCCCTCTGCCAGTGTGCTTTCCAGCACTGGAATAAACTCCTTGTGCAGTGTATTTTACAAGAACAAGATTAGTCCATTCATTCTAACCGCTTCATTATATGAACATTTAGGTTATTTCCCATTTTTGCTATTCCAGTGCTTTGGTGACTACCCTTGTACATGCCTCCTTGTGAGCACGTGCAACATTTCTTTCAGAAGTAGAATTGCTGGGTTGTAGACAGCATGCGTCCCCAATGTTACTGGATATTACCAAAATGTTCATCAAAGGACACCAATTCACACTTCTACCAACAGCGTACGAATAGTCTCTTTCCTCCCAGATGACTGAATTGGTATAATCAGAGTTTTAACATTTTTTATCAATCTGTATAAATCAGAATGGAAATTCCGTTCCATTGATTTATTTCTCATTCATGTGCCAATACCACACTATTTTAGTTATTCTAGCTTTATAAATCTAGATATCTGGTAAGAGAGATTTAACTCCTTGTTTTTCATAATTATTGTATTTATTCTTGGTCCTTTACTCTTCTGTAAGAACTGTAGCATAGCTTGTCAAGATCTATGGAAAGTTCAGTAAGGATTTTGAACATAAGGACAGTGAATTTTTATATAAACGTGAGGAGAATCAATATCTTTTTGATAACAAGTCTTTACATCCAGGATCATGCTATATCTCTCTAGGTTTACTTTCATTCCTTCAATAAATTTTATAGTTTTCCCCCATAATTTTTGTGAGATTTATTACTAAGTACCTTAGAGTTTTTGTTGCTGAGATGCCATTATTTTACTTAGCAGTTAGGCAAAGATCAAAGAGGTTAATAAAACTCTCTGCTGGTAAGATTATGGGAAACCAGACACTCTAATATTTTATTAGTAGAAGTGTAAATTAATACAACCTCTTTGGAGTATAATTTGCAATAGCTCTAAACTTTTAATGCACTTATTATTTGACCCAGAAATTTTGCTTCCAGGAAATTCACATATGTATGCACACATATATAAAATTTATGTGTGTATGAGGATATTTAAGTCAATCTTAGTATAAAGCCTAAACTTGGCAACAACATAAATGTGCATCAGTAGAAGACTAGTTAAATCAATCATTGATTAGTTTATCCATTCAGTGAAATATTATGTGGCCTTTAAATATAATAGAATGAAGCAAGTTTATTAATACTTACATGGGGAAATATGCAAGATATTTTTTTCTTCCTGTTTGCTTTAGGTTTAGTTTGCTCTTCTGTTTGCATTGTATTAAGGCAGTAGGTCAGGTTATTGATTAGAAATCTTTCCTCTTATTTAATGTAAGCATTTATAGCTATAAATTTCCCTCCAATACTGCTTTAGCTGCAGTCCATACGTTTTGGCATGTTATGTCTGCATTTTCATTTATTTCAAAGTATTTTCTAAGTTCTCACATGATTTCTTCTTTGATCCACTGGTTATTTGGGAGTATGTTGTTTAGTTCTCACATATTTGTGAATTTCTCAAATTTCTGTCATTGATTTCTATTTCATTCTATTTTGGTAGAAAACTACACTTTGTATAAATGTAATCCTTTTAAATTTGTTGAGGATTGTCATATGGTTTAGCATGTGGTCTCTCCTGTCAAATATTCCATGTGCACTTGAGAAGAATGTGTATTTTGCTATTGATGTGTGGAGTGACAGGCAGAACAGGGCATTCTTTGTTTCCTCTCCTTCCTCCTCCCTCTTTGTTATAGAGATCAACTTAGCCTCTCCCATGGTGGCTTCTCCTCCTCTTTCTCTTCCTCTTCTTTCTCCTTCTCCACTTTCCCAGCATTCAGATTCTCCCAGAACAAAAGACAACCCGAAAACTGACCCCAACAAAAGAACATACCCTGTCTCCCCATTCCCCTTTAGTTCGATCTCTACCCATTTTCCTGAACCTGTATCACAAAACGTCCAGGGGCCAAGCTGGCAAGGAGAGAACACTACATATGATCAGAACGCTAGGGTTAAAATGAGCTGCTGGAGAAAAAAATTTCCTTCTAGACCCATCTTCCAGGGTTCACAGGCCCAATGGGAGATCCCTGTAAACAAAGTCTTATCAGCTATGGCAGCAGGATCATGCTCCTTCCTGAAAGGCTCCCACTGCAAATTCTGTCTCAGCCTTGTCTATGTCTAATGAACCACATGCGAAGCTTTGATAGTGGCAGCCCCAAAGTTGGAGTAAATTTGGCTTTAATTCATTATTAACACACTACTAAAAAGCCCTTTTGAAGTCACAGCATCAGCAGATGCCAAGAACAGGAGGCCCTTCACAGCTGTCTAAGATCTTGTAGCCTATGGAGGGGTGGAGAGGTAAATTTTGTTGAACAAAGACTTAGATAAATGTCAGATATTTACATTTTATTTTCTTCTTACTTACCCAAATATTAGTTGTTTTTTTTTCCCCTTGAGACAGGGTCTCACTCTGTTGCTTGTGCTAGAGTGAAGTGGTGTCATCATAGCTCACAGCAATCTCAAATTCCTGGGCACAAGTGATCCTCCCACCTCAGCCTCCCAAGTAGCTAGGACTACAGGTGTGCACTACCACACCCAGATAATTTTTTGTTTTTTGTAGAGATGGGGTCTCCCTATGTTGCCCAGGCTGGCTTCAAACTCCTAGCCTCAAGAATCCTCCTGCCTCAATCTTCCAAAGTGCTGGGATTACAGGTGTAAGCCATAGTGCCTGGCCTCCAAATATTAGTTTGCACACATTCTGTGACTGTTCTCACCCTACTATATGGCTATAATTATTGGTGGACCTTACTGGCCATATCCTAATTGTTCATTTTATTCCCTTGCCAAGCACTGTGCTTGGCACATAGTGGATGTTCATAAACATTCGCAGAATGAATGAAGGCAACATAATAATAAATAGACCCACTAGGGCTTCACAGTGCTTTTCCAAAAGAATAATTATAGGTACTGAAAGCCTTAAATATTGGTAACATAACCCAACATCTACTCCCAGTCCTGTGTTATTTTTCTTTCAGGTACAGTCTCAAAAGTTTGGCAGCGTTTTCAATCCCTTCAACCCCACTTCCAGGCAGTGTAATTACCTGCAAGGTCTGTTTCAAATGTGCACTACAAATGTGCACGTGACACACGCAGGGGCACTCGCCTGGCTTCTACACCAGGAGTGGACCTTTATTCTCAGGATTCTCCTGGACCCCTCAGACCTTCAAAGGCGCCTGAAACTCAAATAGTAAAATAAGATTTTTGAGGTACTGATATGTCCTGTTCTCATGATTTCTTCTGCATCCTAGCCCTTTCCTCATTTGGACGCTGGCATCTGTCTGCATTGCCTCCGGGAAAGGATGGCGCTGCAGGATGCTGATAGCAAGAGGAATCAAGTGCTTGGCTTTTGAGGTTCAGTGTACTCGATCAGGACACAAACAAAAGAATTTGGTAGAATGCCTGAAGAGCAACAACGGAGCTGAAGTTTCCCTGAGCAAAGCCTGCTGAGGGTGAGACTGCGGCCTCAGCAGTGTCTGGATGTTACCCAGAGAGGGGTCAGTCACCAGTCTCAGGGTGGCAACAATGAGAATTTCCGTCTTAACTCAGGGGAACAAAAGAATCGTTGGTGGATGAAAAGATGGAAACGGGAGGATAGTCTTTCCTGGAGTGTCCCTAGCATGAAACTGAAAATCTCACCACCTCGATCTTTCTGGACTCATCGCTCTGGTTCCTCTGCCGCTGGGAGCTGGCAAGAGCAAGCTGCCTGGAGTTTTGTTTCTAGGCTCAGCAAGATACTGGTTTTGGTCACAGCCATGGCCCAAATCTAGCACCCGCCAGACAGGCGGTGTTAGGGGTGCTCTTGCCCTCCCTCCCCCTGTGAGGATGGATCCACTTGGGGTGGGCTTAGTGTCTGTGATGTCCCTCCCAGTCGGACACTCGCCTGGCATTGCTGAGATGTCTACTGAGCAAAAGCAATAATTTTTGAAAAGTTTTGTCCTTAGGAGAAAAAAAAAACTGCCTTGTAAAATGATTAATCATGGCTTGAAAACAAAATAACAGGATTTTTTTTTAACATTTTGTTAAAACCTTTCCTCTTTTTGGCCAGGCGCGGTGGCTCATGCCTGTAATCCTAGCTCTCTGGGAGGCCGAGGTGGGCGGATTGCTCTAGGTCAGGAGTTCGAAACCAGCCTGAGCAAGAGCAAGACCCCGTCTCTACTATAAATAGAAAGATATTAATTGGCCAACTAATACATATAGAAAAAATGAGCCGGGCATGGTGGCACATGCCTGTAGTCCCAACTACTCGGGAGGCTGAGGCAGGAGGATCGCTTGAGCCCAGGAGGAGTTTGAGGTTGCTGTGAGCTAGGCTGATGCCACGGCACTCACTCTAGCCTGGGCAACAAAGCAAGACTGTCTCAAAAAAAAAAAAACACAAAAAAACCCCAAACCTTCTCCCTCCCCTTTTTTTTTAAAAGTGGAATTGGGTAAATAGAATCAATCCCAGAATATTGCCAGAGTTACTGGGATTAACGGGCTTTTCAAGACAGGCCACCTCTACATGTCAAACCTGGCTTTTGCTACCCATTAGCGGATTGTCCTAGGCACAGCACAGAATCCACTGAAGAACGTGTGACGCCTGGTAGGACGTTACGCCGAGGAGAGGGCTGACCCCCAGTTACATACTTCACTGCACGGAATACAGTTCAAGAAACTTCACAGTCAGATTTGTGTAGCAAGAGCAGAAATAATCTTGCTGAATACTATAGGAAGTTATTTCTTTCACTAATTGCTTGACTCCACAAGTACAAATAAAAGAAAGAGATAAAGCATTGATGTCGGTTGGGGTCTCTGCCTCAGTTTGGGTTCCCCTGGAAGCAAACCCTGAAATAAGAATGTGGGTGCAGATGGCTGACTTGAGAAGAGAACCCAAGATGCGAGGTGAGGGTGGGGAGAGGAGGACAGAGAAGGCAGGAAGTGAATGAATGAAGGAGCACTGATGAGCAGGTCACCACTGTGGGTGACCACACCTCAGTCCTGCCAGGGACACTTCACGCTCCGTAGAGCATGTCTCAGAACAGCCCCAGCAAGCCTTTTCAGTAGCAGCCACTGAGACAGTCATATCTATCTACCAATTTCCTGTTCTTAATGATTGAGGCTGCCCCTGAAATTAAATCCCAGGCCCGTCTGGCCTGCGCTGTGCGGGGTGAGCCAGCTCCCCGGGGCTGGAGGAGGCTTCAGGCAGAGAGACACAGGCACCTGAGGTGGCGACTCGGTTACTGTCCCCCTGCAGCTGCCCGCAAACTCAGAGCTGGGACAGGGGATAGAAAGCAATGAATCCACCATGGCTGCTGCAATCTCTTTGGGAATTTAAAAATGTCTACATATTATATATTTAAATCCCCTATGCCAGAAGAGGGATTGTTAAAGGCAAAGATAGCAAAGAGGTCTTAGGCTCTGGTGGGTCCCTGAAAAGCGACCCAGACTCCTCCCCCGAGCCAGGTCCCAGGGCAGAAATCATATATGGAGGACAGAAGCCCCACCTTTAGGAATAGCCCAGGGTGATGACTAGATCCCAGAGTCCTCTCTGAACAGCATGGTGCGGGGGCAGAAGAAAAGTCTTTCGGGGTTTCCAGCTGGTGGGTGCATGGTGGCCTCACAGAGTTCCTGAGTTCCCAAGAAGAGTGGCTTGCGTGCATTACAAAAAGCCTGTTGGGGGCAGGTGGCTACAGCAGAACCTCTGCAGAGAGGCCAGGCAGGGACACGGGCCCTCTCAGAGGACTCCGATGTAGATAGATGACGAGCGTGAGGACAGGTGTGTTGCGTCCCATGCCTGAGCGCATGTGTCCAGTGTGACGACCACAGCCTGGACCCTGCCTGGTGAGAGGGAGCGGATGGAGAAAGCTTGACCCCCTTGAGATTGGTTCCCCCAGCAAGGAGAAGGGGCTTCCTAAGTTCACTGATGGCAAAAATAAAACCCTCAGCTGGCTTTGCTCATCTGAGTCCATGGCCTCTACGCTCACGGAACAGAGCTCCTTTGCTTCCCCTCACATCCGAGCGGGACTATCCTGGGACTAGAGGGAAGTAACTCGAGCTTGGTCCTCTTTTTTGTCATGTGAGGGGAGACGTGTTCCTTACAAGAGCACTCTCAAACCTTAGCACGCACTAGAAGCACGTGGAGGGCTTGTGAAACCACCGGTGCCTGGGCCACCCCTGTAGAGTCCAACTGAGTCAGTCCGAGATGGGCCTAAGAAGGGTCTACGCTCCTGGTCACCTTTGCATTCAGCGGTGGCCCTGCAGGTCATGGCTGGGCACAGAGAGGGCTCTTCAAGCACCGTGGACACCAGGCCTCCCCAGGTTTGCCCTGTGTAAGAGCCACTCTCTGTCCACGCTTGCCCCTGTGCCATTCAGACACACGGTCGGACCCGAACGCGCAGCTCTGTCCTTCCCGGTGCGGCCCACACCCGGAGCCAGAAGGAGAGAGAGAGCTGGGGACCGGGTGCTCTAGGAAGGGCAGAGGTGGGGCTGGCTGTTGGGATGTGGGGTTGCATGTCATCCTGTTTCCCTTCCTCCTTTCTAAGGACAAACAGTGATGCCACTGCTGGAGTGTTACCTTGTTGACAATTCATTTATCGCATAATGTGTAGTGTATATCGTATCTCATGGCCGACAGTCATTTATTTGGCAATGATGTGTTGCTGGGCCGGGTGGTGCTGGGAGTGGGAGAGACAAGGATGGAGCTACCAGGACTAGGGGAGACTGACAAGCAAACAGCCACCACTGAGTGTTGTAACTAAGTCAAACCCCACCTCCTAAAACAAACAAACAAACAAACAAAAAACAAAACTAAAATGCCTGGGGTTAAGTTCTTTGGGGACTTTGGGGAATTGCTTGCTTCTTGTTCTTTTCACCTCCATTTGAGATGACAACCAGGACGGTGACAGGCTTATAGCTGTTGCTGACATCTTCTTGAATTGCTGGGGCCAGGTCTCCTGTTGCATTGCAGATTGCTTTTCTTTCCTCTTTTTACTAGCTGATGATGTGTCCACTGCTCCTGTAATGAATAACCTCAGTGTCTCATTTGTTCTGGCACTTTAACCTGCTACCCAACTGAACAGAAAACTTCTCACGGCCGGGCGCGGTGGCTCAAGCCTGTAATCCTAGCTCTCTGGGAGGCCGAGGTGGGCGGATCATTTGAGCTCAGGAGTTCGAGACCAGCCTGAGCAAGAGCGAGACCCCATCTCTACTATAAATAGAAAGAAATTAATTGGCCAACTAATATATATATAGAAAAAATTAGCCGGGCATGGTGGCACATGCCTGTAGTCCCAGCTACTTGGGAGGCTGAGGCAGCAGGATTGCTTGAGCCCAGGAGTTTGAGGTTGCTGTGAGCTAGGCTGACGCCATGGCACTCACTCTAGCCTGGGCAACAAAGCGAGACTCTGTCTCAAAAAAAAAAAAAAAAAAAAAAAAACCTTCTCACTTTTTTTCTAGGCAAATAACAGAATTTTTAACACCCAAGGTGCCATGGCTTATGAGAAAACAGATAGAGGAAAAGCTAAAGGGAGAAGCATGCAGCAATCCCACCAGCTGTCTAGCCGGGGTGTTGGTCAGCTCACCTGTCTGAGCGCTGCCACAGCCCAGAGCTGAAACGAGCGATGGTCTGAGGCTCATCTCCGGCTGCATCCGAGACTCCACCAGGTCCGGTTTATCTTGAACTGGGACCAAGACTCCCAGCCAGAGCCAAGCCAGCCCCTACTGTTACGGCAGCCTTTCTTCATGGGCTATCTCTGCCTGGGAAGACCAGGCTCCGACAAGGACCGAGGAGGTGAGTGTGAAACGGGAAAAGTCACAGCAAGAGGGAGAGTCAAGAGAAGAAGGAGGTGGGTGGAAGGAAGAGGTGCCGCATCCGTCTCCCGTGGCTGCTGTAGCAAAGCACCACAGGTGGGTGGCTTAAAGAACAGAGACTTACTCTCTCAGCGTTCTGGAGAGAGAGAGGCCCAGATCGAGGGGTCAGCAGGGGCGGCTCTTTCTTAGGACTGTGAGGGAGGGTCTGTTTCCTGTCTCCCCTGGCTTCTGGGGGTGCCCCGGCAATCTGTGGCACTCCTTGGCTTGTAGATGCATCACCCCAATCGAGAATGTCGTCTTCACGTGGCACTCCCCCTACCTGCGTGTCTCTGCCCAGACTTCCCCTTTTGTAAGAACACCAGCCCTATTGGATTAGGGCCTGGCCCAGCGACCTGCGATCACCTCGATCGTCTGCAAAGGCCCTGTTTCCTGTCCCATTCACAGGTACTGGAGGGGGGGACTTCAGCATCTTTTTGGAGGACTCTATTCAATCCCTAACAGGAGCAAAGGTGAGCTGGGGAGAGGGCACAGCAGGGGCTGAGCTTCACGTGCCAGGTAACAGTGGGGGAGGGGTTAGGCAGGGCCCCAGGTTGGCACCGCAGGACCACAAAGCCCTTGAGGCTTGTGGCTGTGAGTGGCAGAAGGGATGTCCCTCAAGGATGTCCCATTTATGAGGATGAGAGGAATAAGGTGGACTTTTGTGTCGTGTCTAGGGGAACCATGGTTTGCTTAGTTTTATTCCTGAGAGGAGGACAGAGAGAAGATCCTGCAACACGAGGACAGAAGCTGTGAGACAGGATTGGAGACTGATGGTGGCTTGCTGACACATAATGACGAGGGGACGATCGGGCCAAGAGAAGACGTATGAGCAGTGAGTAGCACCCTGTGACCTGAGAGCTGGGGCAGCAGCGCAGCCTGCGTGGTGGGAGCTGGCCCCGGGATCGGGAAAGCCGCCTGCTCCCTCCCGTCTGGCTGGTTGGAAATGCCTGGGCGTCTGTGGGCGTCTGGGCCCTACGCTGCGGGCAGGTGTACCCATCGTCATGTTGCCCACGACTGGGGAGTCTCCTTTCTCACTGTGGGATGAACTCGTGGTGGGTCCCTCAATGGCCCATTAGAGTGAATGTCCCCAGGAGCCTGGCAGGACAGTGTGGCTGACCCCTCCCTGGTGGTCACGCCAAGGTGGTCGATTCCAGCCCTGAGCCACTCCAGTGGGTGTGGACCAGTTCAAGCATTTTTAGGCAATTCCGTCCATTTTGGAGTACCCAGGAATTTTATTTGCTTTAGGGCAGCCTGAAAATGTCATTCTGTGATTATGGGCTGTATGGAGTCCTTTTAGGGGCGATTCAAATCCCGAAGTCTCAGGGGACACCTGGAGCCTGTTTTATTCGAATCAAAAAAGCCATATAGGTGGCTCCACGTTCATCCAGCCACTGTGGAGCAATTACTCTATGCCAGACGCAGGTTCAGTCTCTGGGGAATCCGCAGGGAACAGACAGACAGGATCCCTGTCGTGGAGGATGCGTTTTGTGAGAGGCGGGTGAGAAGCAGACAATAAAGGCCTGAGTATTTTAACTTGTCAGGCAAGAGCCCAGAGATAGTCAAAGAAAGCAAGGGACAGAGTAGAGAGTGACCCCACGAGGGGCTTTCAATGCAGAAAGGGGGGTCTGCGGACGTCTCACTAAATAGGTGACATTGGAGTAAAGACGAACGTGAACAGGTGAGCCACAGGGATGGATTCTGGGGACAGAGTGATCAAACAGCAAGGTGTCGGGGTGAAGGGCCTGGGTTGGGAAGACCCTGGAGTTCGAGGCCAGAGTCGCTGGAGAGGAGTGAGCGGGTGAGCTCTGCCCCGAACAGATGGAGGCTGTGAACACGTGTTTTCTGGAGGCCTCCTGGATTTGAAACCACCTAGCTCCTCATCCTCCTTAACTTGAAAATGTCCCAGAAATTCTGAACTGCATCTCCCCGCATGTCTGCCCTTGAATTTAGAAACCACAGGACACCTCCCCACAATACACCCTGATTTGAGATTTGGAAGACATGGTCCACTCCAGAG
Source organism: Mirza zaza (assembly GCA_008750895.1). Taxonomy (NCBI): domain Eukaryota; kingdom Metazoa; phylum Chordata; class Mammalia; order Primates; family Cheirogaleidae; genus Mirza; species Mirza zaza. The sequence goes on along the minus strand of VSMD01038316.1, from coordinate 51,337 downwards.
ACCCCTAAGTGTCATCGGCCAGGGCACAGTGATGTCCTGTCAAGAGAACAACCACATTAACCCGCTATTTCACCTCTGACTTCATGAATGACTTTAGGGAAAACACACATGCATACATGAGTGTACTCACGCACACACATGCACACACACACACACTGGAAGAGGCAACTGAGGCAGAATATTTTTTTCCAGTGAGTTTTTTAAGCTCACATTCTGAGAGTAGAACAAAAACAATGAGCAAGTGTATCGCAGGAATTCCCTTTGGCAGTTTGCCCCACTCCACCCCTGGTTACGGGACAGCCCTGCTACTTTACCGCCGCCAGAAGAAACCCCAATAGTGGTCAGTTATGCTCCATCAGCCTGTTGGAGCCAGAAGCCCGAGAACTTGGGGGATGCCGGGGTCCCTCCTCTCTCCTACCCAGCTCCCTCCCTGGGAGAGCTCGGGTCTTTTCGACTTCAGACACCGTCTACGTGCCGATGTGCCGATGACGTCCAACTCCATTTCTGCAGCCAGATCGCTCCCCGGACCTCCGGCTATCAGACATCCTGCTGCTGCCTACCCTTCCTCCCCTGCTGGCTGCCCAAAGGACCTCTCAAATGTCACATGTTCCAAGCTGAGCCACTGATACTTAGCTCCCTCCACCTGCCCCTTGCCATCCCCAGCTTTGTTGATGGCAACTCTGTTCTTCCAACTGCTCAGACCCAAAACTTGAACTTGGCCTTGACTCCTCGCTCTCTCACACCAGAGGTCAATTCATCACGAGTCCTGTAGGTTCTTCCACAACGTATCTCCAGACGCTGACCCCTCACACCATCTCCATGGACGCCAATTGGGTTCAAGCCAAGAACCTCTCAGTTGGTCTCCCTGCCCCCTGCTAATCTCAGCCGGCAGCCACAGAGACCCGCCAAAACCCAAGTCAGCTTGTGTCTCTTCTCCAAGGGCTCCCTGAGTGTCCCTAAAGGATGTCCCACATGTTCCTCCCAACCCACTCACCTGTCATCCCATTTCCCCTCATGCTCCACCCCCTCCCCCCCGCTCTGACCCAGCTGCACTGTCCACCCCTCGCCCCCTGCTGTTCCTCCAACATGCCAGGGACAGTCTTGCCTCCAAAACTGTGCATTTGTTATTCTCTCTGCCCCAAATGCTCAGGCCCAGATAGCTGCGCAGCCCTCTCCCTTCCGCAGATGCTAACTCTTCCTCGAAACCTCCCCCACCACTCGCTGGCAGTGTCCAAGCCCCGGCCCATGCTCCCAGCCCCCTGGCGTGCTCTGTTTTTCCTCCTTAGCCCTCATCACCATCCGACCCACTGGACATTTTAATTATCTGTCTCCCCCACTAGAATGTAAGCTCCGTGAGGCACATGTTTTGTCTGTGTTACTCATTGCTGTACTCCTAGTCCTTAGAACAGTTCTGGCACTTAGTAGGTGCTCATTAAACATGCATTGGCTGACTGCAGGAAGTCTGATGGCCGGAGGGGCACGCTCTCCTCTCCCAGTATATCCCTCAGTGGCTGGTGCAGAACAGGCTTCCTTGCAGCTGCTTTCAGGGGAGTAGGAGGGGCTTCCCAGAGCATCTCACCCAGTTGCCCCCCCCTTTTCAGAAGGACAGGGACAGTGGGCCCAGGGAAGGGCAGGAGAGTCCAACCTAGCTTGGCAGATCCCCCGTGGGAGGCAGAGGGTGCAAACAGCCAGCCAGTCCTCACATCTACGTCACACGTGCAGCCTTTCTGAATCAGGAGGGAATACTCTTTCCTGCTCCTTTGGGTGGGGAAAGAATTCTTCCTACGAGTGACATTCACATCTGAACTCCTGGGAATGTTCCTGTTTTGATCTGGCTCTAGCCGTGACGCCGTTGGGTTGTGCAAAGCCGGGGAACAGTGAGGGCATTAGGACCAGGAGCGAGGCGCACGCCTGGCTCGGGCTGTGTCTGGCAGAGGCTCCGCTGAGCCTGAGCGGAGGGAGCGCGCGTGTGAAGGGAAACCAGGCGCTGCCTGCCGGCTTTGCATCTGTTGATCTGACCTGACTGGAAGCGTCCAACGAGGAGCGCTGTCAGCTCTGCTTGACGGGGAACCCAGCAGCTCAGCCCGGACATCTCACAGCAACCCGACTATTTATGCAAAGGGGGAAAGAAACACGTGGGACTAAACACCTGAGCAGAATGGAATCATTATTTTTTTCCCAAGGAGTAAAACAGGGTAAAAGGGGGGCAAACAATTCAGTTTGAAGTCCCTATGAACGGGCTTTCAGAAGGCAACTGAAAATCCACTCAGAGAAAACGTGGGGTGTGGGACTTGAGTCCTGTGGCCTCTGATGACAAGAGGAAGCAGGTCTTGCATGTGCGGCTGGCAAATGTCAGACGGGGGAGAAAAAGGAGCAGGTTAAGTGACTGACAAAAAACTTCCAGGTGGAACGAGCAACCCGGGTTCTGCTGCAAGCTTGAAGGAGCCTGGAGCAGGAGAAAGCGAACTTGAACATGACCTGTTGCATTTGCCAAGTTCCAGCAACATGCTCCTAAGGAAGCGAACCAGGCGTGGGCCGTGCAGACCTCAGTTCCTCCTGCTGTTCCTGATGCTGGGCTGCGTGCTGATGCTGGTGGCCGTGCTGCACCCTCCCCCACACACGCTGCGCCAGCCTGTCACGGCCCAGGCCAGCAAGCGCAGCCCTGACGCCGGGTACCGCCTGGACTTCGGGGAGTCCCAGGAATGGGTGCTGGAGGCTGAAGACGAGGGCGAGGAGTACAGCCCCCTGGAGGGCCTGCCGCCCTTCATCTCGCTGCGGGAGGACCAGCTGCTGGTGGCCGTGGCCTCGCCCAGGGCCCGAAGGAACCAGAGCCAGGGCAGGAGAGGCAGCAGCTACCGGCTCATCAAGCAGCCCAGCAGGAGGCAGGACGAGGAAGCCCCAGAGAGGGACTGGGGGGCCGAGGAGGAGGACTGGGAGGTGTCTGAAGAAGAGGAGCAGACCCCGCTCGGCCTGGACCCGCGCGGCCTCCACGAGGCGCTCAGTGCCCGCATCCCCCTCCAGAGGGCCCTGCCCGAGGTGCGGCACCCACTGTGAGTAAGGCCCCTGCTTTCCCTCCCTGATACCGGGGCGTGATCGAGTGGCGGCAAACTCGGAGGTGCAAACGTGCTAACGCTGCACCTGCCTCCCCTGTCCCTAGGGCCGTGCGCCCCGAGGTGTGGTCCCTGGGCCAGCAGCATCAGCACCCCACTGGGCACGTATTAGAAATGCAGATTCTCCGGCCTGTGCTAGACCAGCTGAATCAGAAACCCTGGGTGGGGCCCAGCGATCTGTATGTAACCAGCCCTCCAGGTGAGAGCCCCTGTCCTAGAGAACGGAAAGTGAGCGCTCTCGCTTGTTCCTCGTCTTTGTCCTGGGTTCTAGTCCTGCTGTCTCTGGATGATCAGGTCCAACAGCTTTATCTCTATAAAGCAGAAGGGAGGTCGGAGCAGGTGTTCTCAAGGCACCTTCCAGTTCTAACACTCTGACTCCAATACATTCTGATGTTAGGATTTTGTTACCGTTTGCTTTTATTTTGGATCAAAATAGCAATTGTGGTTAACATTTATGTGGCTCTAGCCACGTACCTGGTTTTAATCTAAGAGCTTTTTGTGTATTAACTCATAAAGTCCTGGGAAGTCCTTACAGCTCTGCAAGATGGGTGCTGGTATTATCCTCATGCCTACTTTATGGGTGTAAAAATAAGGCCAAGAGGTTTGCTCACAGTCACGTTGCTAGCAGGTGCCAAAGCAGGGATTTAAATGCAGGCATGTGAGCTCCAGTCTGCCTGAACCACCACTCTGTGCCCCCCTCCTTGGTCCACTAGACTAAGGAAACAGTTCTAGCGTCCAAGGGTTAGAATATGTGCTGACTGCCGCTCACCCAGCCAGTGGCCCCACCCCCAGCAGGTGAGCTGGGAAGCAGCAGACACTCAGAGCTGTGCCCAGCGAGATGCTGGGTGTATCCCCTGCATCCCTGCCCTCCCCTCCCATCACCATGGCTGGCCAGAGGAGGTGGCCTGGTCACCAGCATCCAATGAGCTGGTGATCTAACTCCCTTCCCTATAAGCATTGCTCTTCCCAGAGCCCAGAGAGTTTCCTGGAAAGCAAACACATCCTCTAACCCTGGAGGTGAGAGCACATGTATAGAGCAGCCACTGGGAGCAGGACCACGTACGGCTCTGATCCCTGATCTAGTGCTCCTCAGCCGGGGTGCTCGGCCACTCATGCTCAGACTGGTGCCAGTGCAGGGTCAGCACCTGCGAGCAAACACCTCCTTACATTGTGTGCTCTGGGATCATAGCTCACCCCGCCCTGCCCCCAACCCTGCTGCTCTGACTTCAGGCCTTGGTTTCAAATGCTCTTTTCAGGAAACTCCCACCCCATTCCAGTTTTATGCTCTGTCTGTACCCTGGAGTTTTAACTCATAGCACTTATTACAAACAAAGTCTAATGATCACTGAAGTGTTTATTTGTTGCATGCCTGCTTCCCCTGCCATGCTGTGAGCCCCTTAGAAGGTTCAGTCAGACCCAGCCAGTACTGTATATTCCAATGTCCAACACACAGCAAAGATATGATCATTGAATGAATTAATATATAGTTTTCAAAATTTTTGACACTTTTTTCCATTTCTGTAGAGCAACAATGAGCACCTTCATTAGGATACTCATTCTAAATATACTTGCTTAGAAACATTGCCTAAAACAAGACGGACTCTGGCTACCAAAGGGTTGTGCATGTGAGACTATGTGTGCCTGCATAGTGCAAGTGTGCTACGCATATGCATATTTGTGAGACATTGTTTACAGGTGTGCATGTGTGTGTTTTATGTGTATTGTGTTACGTATGTATTAAATGGACATTGTGCATATGTGTTATGTGTAGCACATGTGTGTAGTGCATTATGTAGTGCCTGGTGCATTGTATATGTTGTGTATGTGATATGATGTGCACAGGCATGAGTTGTGTGCTGCATTGTCATATGTGTATGTGTGTTGTGGATGTGTTGATCTGCATGTGCATGGTGCATGTATACATTGTGAGTTGGGGGTCATGTGCACATGCATCGTGCATATGTGTGCATGTGTGTGGCAGTGTGGTATTTGTTTTGCATGTTTGTGTGGTGCATGTGTACAAACATATTGTGTTGTGACTGTGTTGCATGTTTATGATGTGTTTCTGTGTTATGTGTATATTGCATGTGTTACATATTTGTTATAAATGTGTGTGAGTGGTACATATATACACATGTAAGTGTGTTGTGTATTATGCATGTGGTATGAAGAGCATGGATGCATTGTGTGTGTGGCACAAGCGTGGGTACATTTTGTGGCATGTGTGCTGTGCACATCTGTGTGTGTGCTGTGAGTGTGCAGTGCACATGAGTGTAATACATGTGTGGATTGTGTATGTTGTGCATGTGGTGTGATGTGCATATGTACTGAGTCTGTGTGCTCATGCATGTGGTGTGCTGTAGTGTTTGTTTTACATCTTTGTGTGGGACATGTGTGCATATGCATTTGTTGTGTGTTTCATGTGTTTTGTGTGTCACATATGTGTTATGTGTCATGTGATATGTGTGTATGTGTGCCAGCTTGTAGTGTGTGTTATGCATGCAGTGTGATGTGCATGTATGAGGTGTGTGGTGCAAGCCCAGGTATGGTTTGTATGTTTTGTGTTTAATGTGCACGTGCATGTAGATGTGATTATGCATGTGTGCGCCACTTCTGTGGTTGCTTCTTCCATCCAGGGTAACCGATACGTTTCAATTTGCCTGGGATGTTGTCGATTTTAGCACTTAAAGTCCCCAACAGTCAGTCGGGGAAATGCCTCAGTCCAGGTGAAGGGGGACAGCCGGACACTCCACCCCAGCTTGCCAGGGTTCTCACAGCACAGCGCCAGCTCTGCACGGAGGTGCGCAGCGCCCTCTGCTGGCCCACACTGGTGTGTGCAGCCCGTGCCGCCCTGGCCGGGCTCCAGGCTCCGGGCTCCCCTCTGCCATTGGCAGTTAAGCACTCCTTCCCTGGGTCCCTCTCCTGGATACACGAGAGTCCCTGCAAAACTTCAAAGCGAGGCAACAACCTCCACCCTCCCTCCAGGGTGACAGGACCCTTCTCCTACCCCTTTAAAACTGGGCCAAAATACAACACATAGGAGAAAGCCACGGATTAAGCACCTGCCGTGTGCAGACGCTGCACTGCTGCTTTCCTACCAGGCCAGGAGATGCTAGAACATCCAGTGCCTTTGCCTCCCGCCGCAGAGCGCCCCGTCCATCGCCGCCCCAGAGCTCCTGCAAGCCCATCCTTACTCCTCGCCCAGACCAGCCTCTCTGGCCCCAAGCCCTATACCCACGCTCCCAGGCCAGCCCTGGCCCAGGCCACAGGCCTTTTCCTGAGTACCTCTCGGGTCACTGCTGGAGGTCAGTTTGAACAGGGGCATGTAGGAAAGTTACCAATAATGCAAGACCAAAAAAGAAAACTATCAATTGAAAAGAGGCCAAAAGACAATCTCCAGAAAGAGAGGCAAAATTATACTGGGCATTGAGTGAGCACTTACCGTGTGCCGGACACTCTGCTGCGGGCTCTTCCCTTGGTTACCTTCACAACAAATCTGTAAGGTGGGCTTCATTTTATAGACGAGGAAACTGAGGCACAGAAAGGTGGAGGGACTGGCGCCGGCTTATCTGACCAGGTGTGTCTGACACCAAAGTCATGCTCTTAACCACACTCTGTCCTTTCTACCTCTGCCACCTTCCGGACCAGGGGTGGGGCAAGTCGCACGGCTGGAAGTATTTCAAGTTTTTCCTCCTTAAAACGGGGAGCTCTCACACAGGTCCATGGGGGGACACGTTGACGGATGCTCATCACAGCACCCCCTGTTGGAAGGATGAGGCATCGGAAGCCGCCTGGGTGTCTCTTCACAGGGCGGGAGGCGCTGGGGGCGCCCTGTGAAATACCCAGCAGCCCGAGTTAGAAGCAGCAGACTCAGTGCACATCCAACAGTGACGGGAGACCGTAGAGAGGCCCTGCTGAGTGAGGCGCTAAGACACAGAGAAAGGCTTACAGCCCAGTGTCATTAGGGGAAACGTAAATGCACGCACACTGATGAGCCCGTTCTTTGCAGGAACAGATCAAACTCGATGGAACGGCTGTGCTGTGCGGGGGGAGGGTCTGGGGGCAGGTGTGGGGGTGAAAGTGAATGAATACACAGATGAAATAAAGAGAAGGGGCCGTGATGCAGCCACAGACCGAAAAGGATTAACTCAGCCCTTCAAAGCCGCTCTGAGAGAAGGGGCGGGGGGAGCAAGCCCTGCTGGTTCAGCCTCCTATAGCACCCCAGCGGTCACGGCTCCTGCGTGGCTCTCCTTTGATCCTGCGACATCCAGCGTGGGGCGCTGCGCTCCCAGGATCAAAGGGGCCTCCCCATACTCTCTACGTCTAAGGGCCGTGGCCCTCCAGCTTGAGCGTGTACCAGAACTTGGAGAGAGCTGGTTAAAATAGACTCCTTGGTCGGCCCCCCGCCCCCAGTTTCTGACTCAGTAGGTCTGGGATGGATCTTAATATTTACATCTCCACTGGCTCCTGGGTGTTCCTGCTGCTGACCTGGGACACCTTGAGGACCACTGCTCTGTGCACACTCTTTATGCCAAACAGATTGGCCAGAGCGGTGCTCCTCAAACTGTAATGTGCATGCAGATCACCTGGGCATCTTGTCAAAAATGCAGTCTAACTCAGTAGATCAAGGGAGCAGCTCAAGGTGCTGCATTTCTATCGAATGTCGGAACCAGCACTGCCCGTCCCTGGGCTGCACTGTTGAACCGCGCAGAGCTGCGCCACTGTTCCCGGGAGCAGGTGCACGTCTGAGTCTCCGTACTGCTCTTGATAACACTGACGTTCAGGCCCTGTCACTGGACACTCTCTGTAGTTCTGAGTTGGAGCCTAGTAATCTGAATTTTTAAAAGCTTATGCTGGATAGTTTGGGGAACTACTGGTGTAGAAATTGAGTGGGGAGGTAGTAGAGTTCAGGAAGTTTCCAGGGAGGAAGTAACACTGGAATCAGAAAATAGAGAAGAGAGGTCTCCCGCATGACCCCAGGGGTTTGTGTTTGTACTTAATCTCAAGTGTCAGCTCGGCTGTAGCTGGCTGTGTGCTCCCAGCATTCATCCATTTAAACAATGTCCATCTGCGGTTCAGCCTGTGCTTCCCTGGTTTACGTATCCACCACTGTCACTAAATCATATGTTCATGGAGCAATGGTCCTGGGGTTGAATCCTGGCACCATCTCTTACTGTGTGACCTTGTCCAAGTCACTCAACCTCTCTGAGTCTCAGTTTCCTCAATTGTAAAATGGGGTGATAATAACACCCTTGCATAGGGTTGTAGAGAAAATGAGATAAAATACGTGATGACTTTTCCCCCAGCAGTAAAGTCCAAACTGAAGTTGCCCTCATCACATCCTTGAGTAAACAGCCTAGGCAGGAGTGAGCTGGAGAGACGGAGAAACGATAGAACTGTGCACATGACATCACCGTTCTTTCTCTCGCCACAGAGCTATTTCCTGGCCCCTGGGGCCACCAAATCATCTCAAACTTGGCAGCACACTAGAATGATCTGGAAAGTTTTAAAAGCTACTCATGCTCAGGGCCCGCTTCCAAGGATTCTTATGTAGTCGGTCTGCAGGGAGGCCTGGGCATCGGGAGTTTACGACTCCCCAGGAGGTTCTAGCATGCAGCCAGGGCTGAGAACAAGGGCCGCAGGCCCCGGACGGTTGGCGGGCTTCACAGCCAGTGGGCAGAGCGGGGCAGGGGTATCTTCTCCTTCGTTCCCTCTCTCCTGCCCGGGAGGCCAAGCTAGGCCTAGAGCCAGGGCAGGGGCAGGGGCAGGAGGATCACTTTGGCACGAGCTCTGTTGTCAAGCAGAAGGCGGTGTCGCAATCCACGTGGCGTCCATTCAGTTCCCTGGGAAGCCTCTGTCCCGCCAGGCAGTGAGTCACCCCAGGATGACTCCCGCACCCCTCCTTGGCTCTGACAGCCTGGCCTGCAGAAGAGGAAGGAGATCAATGGATCTGCGAGGGCAGACGTGCCACTGGGGGGTGGCGAGGGAAGGACGAGACTAGGAACAGGCTGGCGTCGAGACCTGTGGCTGGAACTCAGCGCGGCCCTCCTGAAAAGAGGGAAAACAACCCAGTGTGGTCCGTGTGAGGGTTGCTGATGGGGCCTGGCTGGCCAAGTCCCGAAGGGAACCAGCCCACAGCACTAAGCTTCCGGCTCTCGAGTCCAGCATAGTCACAGCGGGGCGGTACCTCTTCTGCATCTCCATCTAGACCCGTCACCCCTTGATGGGGTTGCAGTGTAGACCGGGCTGAGTACATATAACACCTTTGGTCGAATGCACTCACCGTAGCCAGTGGGGTAGGGTCTTGCTCCGTCTGCACTTCAGGACAAACCCAGCTGGCCTTAGGGATGAGATTAGAGGGGGTCAACCTGCGCCTTGTCTTTTGTCATTTCCAGGAGGGACAATTGGTGTCCTTGATCCCAGTGCCACTTAAAGTGTGGTCCTCAGCGCTGCAGCATCAGAAATGCAGACTCTCAGGCCCCACTTAGACCCACTGCATGAATTCTCTCTTTTAACAAGATCCCCAAGTGATTTACATTCATGTTAAAGCTTGAGAAACACTGATGAGGCGGGCGGCTCAGTTGATTAGAGGCCAGTCGATTAGAATCAGCCAGAGAGTTTATGAATCATCATGCCCAGGCTCCGATCCAGACCAATTAAGTATGATTCGCTGGGGCTCACTCTCTAAGTGATTCGAATGCACGGCCAGGCCGAGAGCCACTGATTTGGGCCGTTTTAGGTGAAAATGAACAGAGACGCTCAAGTTGCTTAAGGTGATGGGGTTACTGCAGGTTTACACTGGAAACAAGCCAGGAGCAGGGAGCTGCCCACGCAAGACTGGAGGAAGGGGACAAGAGGGAGAGTCCAATCCACGGTTCCTCTGGGGACGGGGCCTTCATGACATCCTTCAGCAGCAGGTGTCCCAGCACCTGCTCAAGTGTTCTGCCCCCGAGTCAACTTGCCTCCTATCGTCTTGCCACTAACAACCACTGCCCTCGACTCAAGCTGTGGTCCAGGGACCAAACAACAGCATCAGCATTGCCCGGGAGCTCAGTAGAAATGCAGAATCTCGGGCCCTGCCCAAGACTTCGGAGAGCCCCTGCAAAGGCATGCGCCTTTTGTGACCTGTGTCCACTGACGGAGAATGGCAGGCTGGCAGCATCTGCCTCAGCTGCAGACTCCAGCCCTGTCCTCCCTTCTCTGTCCTCCATAAGCTCCTTTAGCCAGTCCTCCAAGGACTCGCCTCCAGGCTTGTCCCAGCCCTAAAAGTTGGAATTCCCAAGGCGAGTCCCACCGATTACAGACAAGTGAGGCTGAACACTGGGATTTTCTTATAATGTAGGAACTCGGCTCTATGGTATTACCCTCCTGTTAATGGCAACGACCAGCCTATACCTTCCTGGAGAACAAGAACAGTGTCTTCCTTCATTCATTGGACAAATATTTACGTAACAACTAATTGTCAGAGGTAAGAAGGTGAGCGAGACCCAGCCCCAGCCCAAGAAGCTTGGGGTACACGGGGGTTCAGACAGGCAACCAGGCTGTTACACCAGTGGGATTCGGGCTGAGCTATGGAAGCCCACCTGAGTGGGAGTCTCTGCTGAACTGGTAGGAGCTGGGAGTCAGTAACCCCCAAACAGCTTTAGAAACCCTGCAAAGACCTTTCTACTCTGGCCAGGCGAGGGGAGGGTGGGAGGAGTGTTAGTGTTACAGCCAGGCCATCTGGTACAGTGCTGTGACTCATTCTCTTCAGAATCAGCATCCAAATGCATTCTCCAAGCTCACATGGGATCGTGGAGTGGCGTGAAAAAGAGGCGTGCATCTGTGTGTAAACACAAGACCCGGACTCCTGATCCTGGAGTATGAAGATATAAAGCCAGCCTGTACTGAACGGGTCTCTTAGGCCAGTATTGTCCCTCTCAATCCAGGCCACACCCCTAGGCTGGAGAATGGTGTCAGCATCCCCACATTGGCTAATGAGGGGGTGTAAATAGCAGAGCCAGGAGTCAAACTGGTTGATTTGATTCCAAAGCCCTTGGTCTTTCCTCTCCCCTGCTGCCACTTAGAGGAAGGACAAAGGCAGTCAGGGGTGGGCTTTTGGACACTGTGTGACACATAGAAACTGAGACAGTAAAATATTCACCAGATATCTGGCTGAAGCATGAAGAAAGTAGCTCTATTATGTAATGATAAAAACATGCACTTCTTCCTGGATTTTCTGCACGAGTCACTGGTTGCTTTTGGGTATTGCTCTACAATGTCCAAGAGCCCCTGCTACACACTGCCCCACTGATCCACTGAGCAACACTGTGGCATTGGGAGAGCAGAGATTATGTTCATCCCACTCAACACAAAGAATCTAGGGCACAGAGAGGTGACATGACTTGCCCAAGACCCCTTGCTTGGATCACCTACCTTTTGGCTCACTTGTTTTTCTACCTGCCTTATTTCTTCAAAGGATTTGAAGTGGCTTAGAAGAAGATATGTCATAAAATAGAAAAATCATTATTATTGCAATTTTTAGTCAAGGTAAGGGGAAACATATTTTAGAATGCCTTTCCATCAGTTCATGGTACGTGCCAGCCCCTTCCCACCTCTGGGCCTTAGCAGAGGCTGTGACGCCTGCCAGGAATGTCATTCTCCACCTGCACCCTCTCTCTTGACTATGTCCTACCCATCCTCCAGGTCTTGGCTTTGATTTCACATCCCCACCTCCTGAATGCCTCCTTTGGGTGCTCACTACAGCTGCTGAATAATGATTTGGTTATCTGATTGATAGTATATAAACTCCAGGATATCGGGGACTAACTTTGGGTTCCCCTCAAAGGAGATCCTGAGACAAGGGTCTAATTTGCAGGAGATCCCAGGAAGCCCTGGTCGGGGCCCAGGGGAGTGGAGCAGAGAGTAGAAGGCATCCAGTGAAAGGCACGTTTTCAAGGTAGCTGCCCCTGTGGGCAGCTGGAGGTCAGCCCTGCTGGGAAACTCTGGGAGAGGGTGCAGAGCGTGCATCTCGGCATTACCCGCTGTCTGAGTCTGTCTGTGTTGCTGTAAAGGAAACCCTGAGGCTAGGTAATTTATAAAGAAAAGAGGTTTATTTGACTTATGGTTCTACAGGCTGTACAACAAGCAGGGCACTGGCCTCTTCTTGGCTTCTCGTGAAGTCCTCAGGCTGCTTTCCCTCATAGTGCAAGGCTAAGGGGAGCCGGCACGTGTAGAGAGCACATGGTGAGAGAGGAAGCAAGAGGGGAGAGGCGCCAGGCTCTTTTTAAAATAACCAGCTCTCACAGGAACTAACAGAGTGAGAACTTACTCACTCGCCTCCTGCATTAATTTATTCATGAGGGATCTGTCTCCATGACCCAAACACCTCCCATAGCCCCCCACCTCCAACTTTGGGGATCAAATGTCAACACGAGGTTTAGAGAGTCAAATATCCAAACTGTAGCACCCACCCTCCATCCTTAGGAGTGAGGGTGCTCAGTAATTAATACACCAACTCCTTTTAGTCATGGGCCAAGGGCAGCTCACTGGGGTGGGGGTAGGGGGCACACTGCTGGTGGGATTGTAAGATGGTGTAGCATTTGCAAATCAGACTGGCAGCTCCTCAAAATGTTAAACGTGGAGCTACCCTATGACCTAGTAATGCCAGTCCTAGGTATATACACAAGATGATTAAAAACAGATGTTCACACAAAAAACTCATACATAAATATTCAAAGTAGCATTTGACTTCTTCCTGATAGAAGTCAAATGGAAGCAACCCAAATGTTCATCAACTGACGAATGCATAAACAAAACATGGTATATTCAAGCAATGGAATATTATTTGGCAATAAAAAGAAACGAGGTACTGACACATGCTACAACCTGATGCTAAGTAAAAGAAACGAGTCCCAAAGGGCCACATATTACCTCATTCTATTCCTATGAAGTGTCCAATGTGGGCAAATCTATAGAGACAGACAGCAGATTAGCAGTTGCTAGGGGCTGGGGTGGCTGCAGCTAGGTGGGTAGTCGGTTTCTTTTAGGGGTGTTGAAAACGTTCTCAAATTAGATAGTGGTGATGGCCACACAACTTTATGAGTAGACTTGAAACCACTGAATTGTACATTTTATAAGGGTAGATACTGATGAGCTACCTACTGCACTACCAAAGCACCTAAGGGTAGATATCATGGTGTATGAATTTCTATCTCAATAAAATTTTATTAAAATTTCATGACTTCAAGCAATACCCCTTTATATGTCCGTGATTCTATTATATAATTTGGACTGGCCTCAGCTGGGCAGTTCTGCTCATCTCCACACCCCTGGGCTGCCGTCACCCAGAGGCTGGCTGGGACTGCGTAACTTAAGACGCGTCACCCTCATGCCTGGCAGCTGGCGCCGGTCCTTGCCTGGGGCGCCTTAGTCTTTCTTCAGGTAGCTTCTAGTCCCCTAGGCATCTCCCAAGCTCTATGCATTCGCAGCAGCTAAGCAGGGGTCCTCAAACTTTTTAAACAGGGGGCCAGTTCACTGTCCCTCAGACCATTGGAGGGCTGGACTATAGTTTAAAATAAACTTTGAACAAATTTCTATGCACACTGGACATATCTTATTTTGAAGTAAAAAAACAAACAGGCAAAAACTCCTGCATGTGGCCCTCGGGCCGTGGTTTGAGGACGGCTGAGCTGAGGGGTTAATGGATGCTCACTGTTACAAGGTTTACTCTCCTGAAGGGAAATCATCCTGCATTTTAACACAACGAAATGGAAGCTACCAAAGCCCCCTGGGTGAGCAAAAGGATTGGAGGCCTTTGCTCCCAGTGGCTGCCTGGAGGGTGGAGAAGAGTTCGCTGTTAGGCCAGGGCTCTGGGGAGATGAGGTCCAGCAGGGGGTCTGTCTGAACTGCGGTCACTCACTTGTCCTCTTCTGCCTGTGCTCCCTGGTGGACAGCCCTGCCATGCTGCACGACTCCAAGAGGCATGGCGCCCACTGGGGTTGGGCAGTGCGACAGCCCCAGTAGTGGGGATGTGGATCAGATGGATTAAATGACGTGGGAGAATCCTGCAAATACCAGGGACCGTTATTCCCAGGACATCTGGCAGTTCCTTTGCTGTGCTGAAGGACAACCTCAGAGGCATGCTTAGACAACACCGAGCTGGCAGCACATTCGTACCCAAGTGGTAGAAACAGCTTGCCGTTATTGAACGCTTGCAGTGGACAAAACACACAAGATACCTCTTTGCTGATATAACCTTTACACATCCCTCTAGTAACTCTACTTGTTACCCTCATCTTATAGATGAAGAAATTGAGGCCTGGAGAGGTATCCAGGCAAAAGAGGAGGCTTGCAAGGAATACTGATAACTAACACCTTTGAGCTCTTACTACGAGCGAGGCAGACAGGCTAAGTATTTCATATGCATTAAGTCATTCGATCCTTCCAACACGCCCATTTTGCAGATGAGGAAACTGAGGTCAAGTAGGTCACATGCTCAGAAAGGAATTAACGGAATCAAAAGCATCGCAGGAAATGAGAATTAATTCCTGAAGACAGAACTGGGCCTGAGCCTCTGAGAATTGTTGAAAGGAGGGATGGTTGTCAGAGAGCTATGCCGCTTGCCCAAGTCACATCGGAACAGATCCAGGATTTGAACCCAAGGCCAAAGCTTCATCTTGTATCCACCTGACATAACACTGGCTGTCCTAGCACATTTCCCAGCGAGTTTATCAAGGCGGGTGGAGCTGCAGGTTGGCTGCTCTCAGGGAATCCCATGTCACACTCTCCTTCTCCACTCTGTGCTGCCACCTGAACCTACTGTCCCTTTTGTCCGCCCTCACAGGAGTCTGCTGCCCACGGGCTGACAAAGCCTGTCCCTGGATGACGGCCATGGGCCCCCACGAGCCCACACACACAGTTGGCGGCCCCCTTCACTGTGTCCAGGAGCTACACAGCCAGCACCATCCACGGGCCCCTCCCCCTGTCACCGCCCACCAGAAACAAAACAATCAACCCCTGGCTCCTCTTAAAAGCATCTAACGGGCCCTGAGACACAAGGCCTTCCATGACATTTGGTTCTGCGCTCCAGAGCCTTTTTGAGGGCGCTGGTCCTTCTCACAAACCCCAGGCTGGGTTTCCTCAGAGCCGGCGCTGGTCCTCCCCTGCAATGCCGCACTATGTCCACGGCTGTTCTCAGCTCTTGCCACCTGGCAGTTCTGCAGTTGCCCGGAGAGGTGCCCGCAGCTGCGTGTCCATGTCTTCAAGGCCGCATGGGTGTCTCCCCGGGAGGGAAGGGAGGTTCTTTCGGAGCCAGTGCCAGGAGACCCACCCCACAGGTGGGAGGGACCCCGCAGCCTGGGGACAGCTTCCAGGAGCCCGAGTGGCCTTTCACCCCTGAGCAGCCCGAGTGGACCCCACTCCCACCCCTTGCCCATCTTCCCTCTCTTCTGTGAAGAGAGAACGATAGTTGTGTCTGTTCATAAAACCCAGAAATCCCTGGAGCAAGAGGATCTAGGAAATTCTCTTTGAAATGCTTGCTCTCCGGAGATACCGTCTCCTCCTGCCCCCTCCTGCAGGAAGG
This sequence comes from Mirza zaza, assembly GCA_008750895.1. Classification (NCBI taxonomy): domain Eukaryota; kingdom Metazoa; phylum Chordata; class Mammalia; order Primates; family Cheirogaleidae; genus Mirza; species Mirza zaza. Next base: position 35,665 of record VSMD01038316.1, on the reverse strand, counting down.
GCGCCCCAGAGAATCAAAAAACCCAGAATTTCAAGGCTGGAAGAGCCTCAGAGGAACATCTTGTAGTAATGGGCATCATTGATCATAAAGCAAACACAGTGCTCACTCTGTGCCAGCCACGTTCCTAGTGCTTGATAAAGATCCTTTAATCTCCACGCAGCCCTATGGGGTGGGTGCTATTGCTACCATTCTGAGGACGCCAAGGCACCTGGAAGCTACCGCGTTTCCCCGAAAATAAGACAGGGTCTTTATATTTATTTTTCCTCAAGAACACACCTAGGGTTTATTTTCAGGGGATGCGTTATTTTTTTTAAGTACAGTACAACAATCTACATTTACTCAAATATAGTTAAGTCGTCGTCTTCTGGAACATCATCATAACTCTCCAAACCCCGAATTCCATCCTGAATTTCTTATGACTCTATTTCCTTTAGAACCATTGGCCTCAATCTCTCATGTCGAGCAATAGAGCTCTCATGGGGCAGATGAGAAGGGCTCCTTGTCTTCTTTACCGCTCCGCGACGAAATGCATGGGTTGTGCAGATACGCTGTGTAGCTACACCCACCACTAGGTCTTATTTTCAGGGTAGGGCTTATATTGCTCGAATGCTTAGAAATCCTGCTAGGGCTTATTTTATGGGTAGGTTTTATTTTTGGAGAAACATGGTAAGGCCCAGGGTCATTTACACAGCTAGGAAGTGGCGGAGCTCCAGGGTCCACAACCTGAGTCACTGGACGAGACCACCACCCTGTAGAGAACATTCTCCGAGGCCAGCGAGAGGGGGTCTAGTGCCCTGGTCACCAGCTAGTTAGCAAAGCAGGAAGTTCTCGTGTCTCCTGACTTGGAGGAGCGGGCCCGGAGTGTGGTCTTGAAGAGCTAGAGTCTAGATAAGGGTTTCTTTCCATGGTGGAGTCCCTGCTATGCGCCAGCCCTGTGCTAAGAACTTTTTCAGCCTTATTCCTCACCACAGCTCTGAAGTGGCCACCGCTAGCATTGCCATTGTGCAGACGGAAAACCACACTTGAAAGCAGTTCGGCAGGTGTCTCATGCTATGCTGTAGCATAGTTGTTTAGATATAGCTGCGGTTTACAAAGACGATCAGGAATATAATATTCATGCTAATCATATCCTATTACTATTCTTTGATTCTCACAATAGGCCCGAAGGGTAAATATCGTTACCCTTATTTTTCAAATGAGGAAACTGATGCTTATAAATATTGAATGTATTACCCAAGGGAACGTGGGACGCAGCAGGGTAAAAGATTTAAGTCTAAATATGTCTGATTCTGAAGTCTTAGGTTGTTTTGATCACATTACTACGGGAACACACACACACACACACACACGCACATGTGTGTGCATGCCACACACTTGTGTTGTTTGCAACGCTCATGTTCTGCGGATTGGGATTGAGAAAGGAGCCGGGCACAGCCGGCGGGCATGGCTGCGTGCTGCCCTGAGAGCAGACGTGACAGGCACAGTTCCCTATTAAATTGCCCCGCAGGCCTCTCCGTCCCAGACTCCTTTCCTATCTTAGCCGGCTCACAGCCAGCCTCCCGGCAATATGCCCAGGTAACAGTTCAGGAGTTTTTTTGCATCCACTGAGTTCACTGAAGCAAACTTTGTTTGCACAGCCACCAGCCCTAGTCTAGGACCCCTGGATTTGCCCCACACCCATGACACAGCGGGACTGGAGAGGACACAAAGGAAATTTGGCACCGTCTGTGGACAGTCTAGAGAAACTCTAAGGGCAGGGCAGCAATTCCCTCAGCCAGGTGGCTTGCAGGAGGAAAGCTCCACCAGGGGAGGGCATGATGGAAGGGACAAAAGACCTCAGCAAAGACGCAGCATATACTGAGGGACTCTGAGTTATCTTCCTGAAACCTTACAGGGAAGCCGGTTCCACTCTGGATGTGTTATCTGAACAGCCCTGACCTCACACTGTAAATATGTGTATAAAATTCATTATTTTATTTATCTTAAGGATGGTACTAGGGACACTGTCATCCATTTAGGGACTGCTTTCTAAAGTCCAAAGGAATTTCTTTTTAAAATTCGTGTTAGATGTAAACACTGATCTGTATTTGAGAGTATTGAACCATGTCAGATTCCTGATTTTCTTTATTGCGGATGATTATGTAAGATATTATTATTGGAGGAAGCTGGGTGAAGGGAACACAGGAACTCTCTGTACTATTTTTGCAACTTCTTGTTGGTATTAACCTATTTGAAAATAAAAAAGTGATACACTGAAAGAAAAAAATTACTAGGAAAAGAGTGTTGCCTTCCTCTAAAATAGTTTCTCTGATGCTGATAATTCTGTTGCCGAATAAACTTACCATTTTACTTTGGCTACCAGGAATCTCAGAGTCAAATTTAAAATTCACTCTAGAAATACGTAGGCCCTTATAGCTTAGATGTTTATGTTCTTTCTCCAAATGTTGACTTTCTACACTTACCTATTTTCCCTGGCTCCTGACTTTTCCTCCTTATTTTTATTTTACCATCATTTTAAGTATTTGTGTTGTATATATTTCTTGCAAGTGGTTTCAAATCCTTTATGAAAAGATATAGAGTATAAATACACAAACTAAAAAAATCATATCTAGGTTTTGAGATGTTTATGTGGTTTTTAAAAATCATCTAGGAATTCTGTTTTACTGTTACCATGAAGCACTTACCCAGCACTAATTCTCCCCTCTACATGGAATTCTGCGCTGAAACTCGTACTCAGGTTTCCTGTGCGTTGAGAGTTTTCAGCCTTGGTCAGGATGAGCACCCGGCGGAGGGACGCTCAGCTGAGGAGCAGCATGGGTTGACACTGCTTCAGGTGGCCACACTTAGTCTAGATGCCACCATGCTTGCACTTCCACCTTCCCAGAGGTCTTTAGATGTCGAAAGGTTGGGGTTCTTGAGATAACCCCAATTCAAATGTCCCTTTGAGGAGGGACATGGTTTTGGCAGCAGCTGCAACCTAAAAAGAAGAGCTCTGGAAACATACTTTAGGGAAGTGCCTTTTGTGAGCAAGTGTGAGCCTCACACTGCTCCACGTAGCAGGTTGTTGTTATAACTCATTCCCCCGTGGACTCACGCGCACTCTCAACACACTGAAGCAAATACCAAGCGTCCTGTTCACCTGGGGAGGAGACAGGGCAGCACAAACAGCCTCTTGGCAGAGGTAACTCCGTGCACGCCTTTGTATCCAGCCACAAACCAGCAAAATGGAAAGAGCATGAGAGCTTCAAATAGATAATCTCCAGCTCTGCCACTTACCAGTAACATGACCTTTGCTGAGCCTTGCCTCCCTTCTGAACCTCAGTTTACTCATCTGTAAAACAGGAGGGAGATAGCCCAGCCCACAGATTTCTTACCTGATGAATGTGCAGTGATATGTGTAAGAGGCCTCACAGGGTGTCTGGCATGCTGTTGGCCCTCACAAACATTCAATCCTTGTTCCTTTTTAAATAATAATAACAAGAGCAAATGCTTATTGTGTGCCAGGAGCTGCACTAGGTTGTAGAAATACGAAAATAAAGCAAATAGCGTCCTCCCTGTGAACAGATGACAATTAGTGTTCATAGCACACTTGGCTGTGTGCATCCTCCTGACCACAGCTCTGAAAATATTGGCAATATTGTCCTGCATTCCCATTTCACAGATGAGGACAGCTGTCTGCTGAGAATGGTGGCGACACCGCTCAACTATTATACAATGACGGGAGCGTGGATTAAACATAGCAGAGGAGCTCTTGGGATCTGAGGACTGGGAGACAGCAGGCAGTGCTGCTGTGGGGTATAATGGTCTCTCTTTATATGAAAATTTTAAGAGTCCCCAAAGAGTGCTGCTGCGCAGGAAGGAGGCCCATATCATAGGAGCAGCCTCAGCCAGGGCCCGGGCGTGAGCTAGAGCGTGTGGAGTGTTTCTTACAGCCTTTCCTTCCCCATGGCTCCCTGGTTCTCTCCCCTGCAGGTGTCTGCAGCAGCACCCCGGGGACAGCCTGCCCACGGCCAGCGTCATCCTCTGTTTCCATGACGAGGCCTGGTCCACCCTCCTGAGGACCGTGCACAGCATCCTGGACACAGCGCCCAGGGCCTTCCTGAAGGAGATCATCCTGGTGGACGACCTCAGCCAGCAAGGTAGCGGCGGCTGTCCCCCAGCCTCCTGGGGGTGGGGACAGAGAAGCCCCCCTCCCTGGCTTCTGGGTCAGTGGTTCTCAGACTTGAGCGTGCATGGGAACCGAATGGCGGGCTTGTTCACACCCTGACTGCCGGGCCCACCTCCAAGGTTTCTGGATCTGGCTCTGGGCCCAAGAATTTGCATTTCTAGCAAGCTCCCGAGTGATGCTGATCCTGCTGGTCCATGGACTGCACTTGGAGAACTGCTGCTCTAGTCTTTGGCTTCAGGCCTGAGTTCCAAGGAGTGGGGATCACAGAGAGCAGCAAGGGAAATCTGTTAGTTCTTTCTAAGGTCCTCATGCCAGGAACTTGCCCAGCGTGGCCACGGCAGCGAGCCAGACTAGCTGGAGGCTCTGGGAGTGCGCCGGCTCCTGAGCCACAGCTGGCTGGGCACGAGGCCGGCCTGAGGAACAGGTGCAGGACTGGGCGGGGCTGGCCAGAGACTCTCCGAACTCTCAGCCAGGGCAGAGTGCTCCCGAGAGCACACCTGTGGTCCAGCCCCCATCAGCTGATGAACTGTGTCGTGTCAGAGTCCGCAGGGCCGTGGGAAATGGAGGAGCTGGGCTGCAGGGAAGTGGGCTGCCCCCAACATCCTCAGCTCAGGCCAGTCCCGCCAGCGGGGACCCGCATCCCCTGCCTGGCGATCCAGCAACCCAGCTGCTACCCTCACCATCCAGTGCCCCACCCCCCGTCTCCTCCTGACAGTGGGGCGCAAGGCCCTTCCCACATCCAGGGGTGGCACTGGCTCATTGGTCCCCAGGTCGCTCCTCTGTGTGCCTGCTGAGACCCAGAGCCCAGACAAGGGCCACCACGCATAGTTTTTGTTTAGTCCTCATGGCCACCCTGGGGGCAGGGCTTGCCAGCCCTACTTCACATAGGAGGGAAACTGAGACACAGAAAGATGCTGTGGGTTGCCCAGAGCCACCCCAAAGTGTTGTCAAGCAGATGGTCATGACGATGGCGTGGTAGAATCAGCGAGGCGTGCCTGAGGTTACACATCTGGGGAAGTGACACCCACACTGGATCATCAAATCAGAAAATGCACAGGATGCCCAGCCCGTAGGAGACCCTTTATAAATGGAAGTCACTATTACCACTGTTTCCTGGGAGGAATGGGTCAAAGAACACACCAGCTCCTTCTGAAAACTGGACCAGACAGGCATGTGGCCGTCTTACCTGCTTCGAAAACTCTCTGAGAATGTCAAACCACCCTTGAAGTCCAGAAGTTCTTTCTTAATCTACTTTGGACCTGTCTTGCTAGAATTCTCTCCTAAATAACACTAACAAGGATTAAAGCTAAAGAGAGTTCAGTGGTCAGCCCATGCAGGGCCTTGTAAAGTAATGTTTGGTGGGAATATTCATGAGGGATTATGCTTGGCTACTTTGAACACAAACCTGCTACTGTGGCTTAACTGACCAACAGAAATTTATTTTTCTTCCAGTACAGGAAGCCTGTAGGTTGGCAGTGCAGGACTGGTAGATCAGCTCCACAATGCCATTGGGGACTCAGCTTCTTCTGCTTTCCACTTAGCCGTACTTAGAGTGTGGTTTTGGCCTCATAATCACAACAGGGCTGCTCTACTTCTGGACATCACATACACATTCCAGGTAGGAAAAGGCAAAGAATAGATAGGCAGACGTCAGTCAAATTTGTCTTTTTAGAATAAAAATTAGCAAAATAAGAGTTTTCCCAGAATCCTCTCATCCAGTTTATTTCTACCAGAGCTGCTGCCTGTAGCAAGGAAGTCTTGGGAGATAAGTGCTTTTAGCCGCCCTGAACAAAATCAAAGTTCTGTCAGTAAGGTGGAAGGGGAGGGTGAGTGTTGAGGAAAATGACTAGCAGTTTAATATGATGAAGTCACTGAGGGCTGGTTCTCAGACATGCAAATTCAGAAATTTTAATAATTCAACTAACAGTGGTCCCTCTCTAGGGAATGGACCAGGGTTAACAATCTTACCAGAAAAATAATTATAAAGTAAAAATCTGCACAACAGTTTATCACTGAGAATTGCAATAGCCAAGTGACTGGGAATCCTTATGTCCACAGCTGGGGACAGCTTCCCAGGGATACTCAGAAGACAGCTTTCCAGGGAAGGAGCACAGGGGGTCTGGTGGGCTCTGGGGCACAGCTGCCCGAATCTTCCCCGGCCTCCCTAGAGATCCTGCTACGAAGGCAGCCAGGCCATTTCTGTGCATAGTCGAGGCAACCTCTGCTCTGGGGACCTGGGGGAAATTCTTGCTCTTTGGCTCAGTTCTGTTCAACACATGTGTACCGGGCGCCTTCTGTGAGCCAGGTCCCGCACCAGGGGCTGGAGCAGAAGACATGCAAGGGGTACGATCCCTGCCCTTGGGGACATCTTAGTCCAGTGGGCTGGGGGCTCCCACTTCCAAGACTTCATGCAGGCCACTGCTTCTATGCGAACACATCATCCCTTCCATCTCCATTGGTTTGTTCCTCCAGGCACGAGACTGTGTACATAGACACACACATGCACACTCCTACACACACAAAGTCGAGTTCTTCTTAAACACAAAACTTAACAAGCCTCTCTCATCCTTTCCATTGCCTTCTCTTTAGGCCTCTTTCTCTCCCTTCTTCTGTAGAGCCATCCTTCCTAAAACAGTCTGGACTCTCGGTTCACCTCCCACTCTCTCTCTCTCCAACCCATCGCGTTGCGGACTCCCCCCTCCCACTGCAATGAGGCCTCTTTGGCCAGCGCCACCAATCACCTACCAGCCGCCAAATTTAAGGCATCCTTCTGCCTTTAACCGCCTTGACTGCTGTCTTAAGTGGGGTTTGCTGGAAGCAGAGCCTGACCGGGGATTCATGTGCATGTGATTTTTTTTTGAGGCTGTACTCACCGAGGAAACCTGCAGGGGAGCGAGGGAAGCAGGGGAGACAGAGGGAGGGGCCGAACAAAGAGGTGGTTTCAGGTGAAGTCCAGCCACAGCCTGATCTTGTGGGGAGCTCTGAGGTGTCAACTGCACTTCGGAGTCTGTCCTGCAATGGTCAGTCGTGGACCCCAGGCACCTGGGGCCAGGGCCAGTGTCCTGCCAGACTCCCTGGCACCTTCAGGAGAGGCAGTTCTAACACCCCAGGTGAGTCTCCTGGGAAGGGTACAGATTACAACCAGCACCCTCAGCAGCTGGGGACATGCAAACCCAACCAAACCAGTTAAAGGATCATGGGAAGTCTGAGTAGGGCACCAATAGTATCTGCTACAACCTCCTGCTATGCTTGGAGAATGTTAGCAAGTTCTCCCCTCTCCTGGTTCTCTGACACCATCCCTCCTAGTTTTTACTGGAGAGAATCATGGCCCATCCCAAACTAAGGAAGCACCTCACACCTTAGCAACAACCACACTGCCGTAGCGTATTCGATTCTCGGGTCCCTCGTGCTCACCTCAGCCTCTAAGGGAGAACTGCTGGCAGTGATCTGAGTGGTGGTCTTCGGGATCTCATTGGCTATGGCACCTGTCACTCCACTGACCACAGCCCTGTCGGTTCCAGGACAGCTCAAGTCTGCTCTCAGCGAGTACGTGGCCAAGCTGGAGGGCGTGAAGCTGCTCAGGAGCAACAAGAGGCTGGGTGCCATCGGGGCGCGGATGCTGGGGGCCACCAGGGCCACGGGGGACGTGCTGGTCTTCATGGATGCCCACTGCGAGTGCCACCCAGGCTGGCTGGAGCCCCTTCTCAGCAGAATAGCCGGTGACAGGTAACTGACTCCCCTGGGGCCTGCGGAGAGAGAAATGGGATGGGGAGAAACAGTCTCCAGCCTCAGCCACGCACAGAACATCTACCCACCGCTTGAAAAAGTGCCTGGGTCTCCCTCATTGACAATGATCTACTCCTTTGGGGTTTTCAGATGTTTGACCTCATAAGAAGCACAGGGAGTTAGAACTAGAAGGGAGGGTAGAGGCCTTCTAGTCCATCTGCCTTGTTTTATAGACTAAAGAAACTCAGGCCTGGAGAATAGCTTCTATGAAGTTGTGAATACTCAAAATTGTATTAAGTTGCACAGTGCACGTAACACCTTACCGTGGCTATCATTACCTTTGAAGAAATTCAGCAATTTTAATCAAGATTATAACACAACCTGGAGGAGAAAAATCTCTAAACTACACTAGGCCATGCATAAAAAGAAAGCATTAGATTCTGTGATCACTAAAGCTTCACTGAGAACTAGCTTTCTTTGTTCCTCTGGTTTGTATAAGGGGTCTCAAATTTTCTAACTAAATTAAAAGTGTGAAGTTGGAGAGGGCTGTCTTACACACCACAACGACAGACATCTTACAATTTTTCTTGACCGTTTATTTCTCTGTTGTCCTTCCCTGATCTTGCTGTCACTCTTTCCACTTCCTTGCTCAACTCAAACAGTTCCTAAGCATGTCTGGTCAACCATCACCCTCGATCTGAATGTCCTGGTGCTAGCCCACGCTGGACCACCTCAGGCACACCCCTTGGGGCTCAGCCCTGACACATAGTAGAACCTCAGTAAATGGTTGTGTGATGGTGCCCAGCCAGCATGGCTGATGGTAGAACCAAGCCTTGTGACTTCTATTCTTGCACGCCTACCCACGGTAAATGCTTGCTGTCTCATTTGAAGTTGGGGATGATCACACGTAAGAAAAATGTCCTGGACTACATTGGCATGGATCCTGGAGGTATAGGAGTTAGCATCCTGCCAACTGGAGGACATTTCAACAACACAAAGTAAATTGTTAATAGTTCAGGAATTCCATTTTAACAAAGAAGAACAATCAGAACTGTAGTGAAACCAAGATGGATTTTTACCCAGTTCCATGAGACAGATTACTGCTCACACCGGGCTCACATCTCATAAGGAAAGGAGGCATGCATACATTCGGGACCAGAAGTAGGATGAGAAAATGCACAGACCTACAAGGCTGCCATCTTTGATTCTGTTGCATGTAAGAACCCAGCTCAAAATCCAAAGTTATCACTGAGCCAGACCCTGAAGTTGATCCCACCCACTCCCCATCTAATCCCCACCATGGGACCACAGACAGATGGCTCTCAGAGGGACCTGAAGACCATCTCGTTCTACCTCATGATTTCACTATTGAAAACCCTGAGTTCCAGGCAGGACAAAGAGACATCCCCTGCCTTAGGGTCACACAGCCACTGGACAGCTGGGCTGTTTTCCATGCTGCTTTCATGTGGACATTCAGAAGCCCAGTAATGAATATCGTTAAACCTCATGCGTGTGTAGCCCTAGCAGACTTCTCTTATATGCATGCTTCCCCCCAACCCCGGTGAGGTACCTCAGGCAGGTACTTTTGCTTCTATTTAACAGAAGGAGAAAATGAGCCTCGGTGAGGTGAAATGACATGTGAGGGCCCAGAGAGAATTAGCAGCTGAGCCGGGTTTTCTGGCTCTGGGTTCAGTGCTCTTTTCATCAGGTGTTACTCCTTTTTAAGAATCAGAGAAGCTTATCAGGGTGAAACATCAGTCCTCCCCAGCCCACCCTGGCTGTGAGACGTGTTATAGTGCTCCACACTGCTGTAGTGAGTCCCTCGGGTCTGCTTCTCATGGTGGGACCATGGCACAGACCTGGGCTGAGGGAGGAAGGCGTGGTGATACCTCAGTGGCATCGGCTATAAATAAAATGGGGCCCCTGGGGGAAGCCTTCTATGATTAAGAAGAAATTCTAATTCCCTGAGCTCTTCCCCTCTCTTTTACACCAACCCTGTCTCCACCCTCCCCCATCTCTGTCTCTCTGTCTCTGTCTCTCTCTCTCACACACACACACGTACACACTGGGCCTCTGATCCTGCTGTGCTCCTGGCTTGGCTTCCTCTCCACGTCCCCTCTCTTCTATGTGGTCTGTCATCTTTCCGTCATCCCCCTACTTTATTGATGTCTTCTTGTCCACGCTGTCTTCTCTGGGCCCCAGCGTCCAGCCTGCAGGCCTCGGCAGGTGTGGATCTGAAAGAGAAGCCCCCTCTCTGGCATCTGTGTCCTCGTCTCTCTCCGCTCCCCGGGGCCATGCTCTCGAGGGTGCCCAGGGCCTCTGCCCACCCATTTCTTCCGGGCGGCCGCGTGTAAAGCAAAGCTGTGGAAACCATTAGGGGCAGCTCCTCGTAGAAAGAGGAAAGGGAACCGGCTGCCCCTGAGGCGCCTGTCAGGAGACATCTCTTCACCAGATGAGGACCCAGGGCCCGCAAAGCAGGAAAAGGTCTTTAAGAGCTTTCTTTAAAAAGGTGGAGTGGGCGTGGAGAGCGAACAGTGTGATAAGACACAAGTCAGCTGTCTCAAAGAGGCACAATGTCCTCCACACCCTGGTCAAGGAATTCAGAGCCTGGTTGCCAGCCCTTCCTTGCTCCCTGTCCCTGCCCTGTCCCTGCCCTGTCCCTGCCCTGTCCCTGCCTAGCAGGTCCACCTCTAGCCGTATGGTAACCCTATTTTAATTGGTAGAAATCCTTTCCTCATGATCTCCCATTCCTCAGGAAATCTGTCATAACATACTAAATTTGTTAGAATAAAACATTTTAATGACGACTGCCAGGAAATTATCAAAATAAATATGCAAATTTATAGTATCTATGATATTAGATGTGTTCTCTAGGATTGAACAGTACACAACCCTCATAACTGTACATAGCAAGCCTGGACAAAGTCTCTCTATGATAAACTATTTTTAGGGAAGCCCTGGGAGGTGTTGGTTGGTGGCCAGTCTCTACAGAAAGTAACGACGATGAAAATCAACAGTAGCTGTTGTATCCAGCTCCTGGCTGCCTTGTGCTGGCCGCCAGCTCTAGTACCTAAGCCAAAGAGTAGAGGTCATACGCCTAGGAAAATGAAGGTTTCTGAGGGAAAGGGACTGTCTCAGGGGCTGAAAGATGAACTGTCTCAAGAAGCTGGCCAACTTGTCTCCCATTTGAAAATTGGTCTGGCCCCTATCTGAGAGATATCAAGTCCTTAAGGTCACCGAGAGCTCAGCCAGGACTGGTCTTGCTAAATGAGAAGTGGGAGCAGGGACCAGAGCACCTCCAACCCCTCTGTCCTGCAAGGGGTTAAATGATGGATGGCAGTGTGAGGAATCCCATGTGCGTATGTGTCAGCGTGTGGTGTATGTGTGTGTAAGTGTGTAAGTGTGAGTGTGTGTATGTGGTCAGGATGTTTCCCGACTTCCCAGAGAAGCAGCCTTCTTGGGGTCTGACACCCCAAGGAAACTCTCCAGCCTCTGTCCCTTTGGCACGATGGGTCCTTGAATCTGTCCCTGAATTGCCAGCACCAGTCCTGGGATCACACCTGAGCAGCAAGAGCTCTGGGAAGAGAGAATTCAGAGCCTTCTGCTTCTCAGTGTAAGAGATTTTCGACAAACACTGCGAATATCCAGTGATCTTTCCAAATGGCTCATGCATTGTGGACCCGGAGGAATGTCCAGGCCCAGGAAAAAATAAAGAGGGATGAAATAAACCAGGGCTGCTTCTTTACTGTGGTGACAGGTTTGGCTGGAAAGGTTGAAACTGCAGTCGGCTTTTGAGTATCCGGACAGCAGCATGTTAGTCGATCTCGCATATTTCAGTGAACCAGTCTTTGTTGGCAGCTTCACTCCCTCTGTTTGTCTTTTGAAACCCAAACATTTGATCTCCTGGAACTGAGAAAGGCTTAACAGAGGATCAACCTCGTTCCCGCCTGAGAGTTAAAACTCAACTCACAAGTGAGAGAAGGATGGAGTAAGCAGAGTCTTCTAGCTCCTTCCAAGGCAAATGGGGTATCTTTGCTGTTTTGCTTTAAGTGAATTCCAAGAACACCAGACACATCTGTAGGTACAAAAACACAAAGCTATAACACAAAGCAAAAACACAAATACAAGACTGTGGGGTTTTTGTTTTAATTAATGACTCTCTCAGAGTCACTAGACTGCAGTTACTCACTAATTCAGCCCTGCTTAGGCAGCCAGTATGTCCATGGGAATAAAAACCAGAACAGAAAACATCTCACACTTCATTCATTGACATTTCAGTTTTGATCACTATCCAAAATATACTCAAGGAGGCTTATGATTAATCACTTATGTACACAGTTAAATAGAGGAGAAAGGAAATTTCAGAAAGGAAAAGAGGATTTGGGGAATCAGGGGTAATACAGTTACTAGAAGTGAGTTTTATATTTAACTCTAGAAAAACAAAGCAAAAAGAGAAATATGATGACTTTTAGAGTTCTCATTTTCTAATAAAAAGTAACGCACAGCTTTGTTAAGAACACAGCACAAAGGTCTAGGATGAACTGATCGTGTGGATGCTCGAATGCAACTTCCTTTCTTGTCCTATTGTGATTGCCAAAGATGGCACAAATTTCATGTGATTCTTCACAATTCAGCCACATGCTTCCTTGGCTCTTGATTCCATAATTCCACAAAATCCTTTGCCAATAGCCAAATCCATCCCATCTGCCTGATTCATTCCACAGTAAGTGGAGACTTGGGAGGAGGTCTGGGTGCCCTCCCTTCCTCCCTGGTCTTACTTCTCAGTTTTCTTAGGTCAATGCAGGGTACCCCAAAATAGCAGAGACCCAGATGGGTTAATTTCCTCTTGCCTTTCAGTGGAAACAATGCAAAAAGGGCAGGAAAAGCATGTTAAGATCCTTGCTATAAATATAGGCCCTACTGCTCACACCAATGTCAGTCACTTGGGGCCACAGATTAAAGCACATAACTGAATCCCAGAGCTATCCTGCCCTGCCCCCCCTACCTGGCCAGTGCTCACTCCAGCCCTGGCCACCTCCAGAATGGGTGGAACAGAGATGAATCTCTGTTCCATAGCATGGCTGGTGTCTCTTCTCCTAGGAATCTCACATGTTTTAGAGTGGTACCTGCCAGCCACCCCTAAGTTCAGGCCTGATCCATTCTATTGCACAGATTTAAGAAGTAACTATCGTGAAAGTCCAGAAAAAAATGTGATTGAGATACTGGCTAGGTAGATAGCAAGTCCTGGTACACCTAAGTGATCACCTGTTTAGTTAAAAGGTGAAATTTCCAACCTATATCTATTTCCCACATCACTCTCTCTGTGGTAATATCTCCAGGCTGTGCAAGGAAATTGGGATAAAGTACAATCGCCAACAATAGCAGGAAATGAGCAAGTAACCTGGACTTAGGACTTTGTTTTGCTTATAGACATCCTGTGCTCATATATACATGCATTAACACCAGGGACATTTCCAGGGTTTGGCAATCCTGGTTCCTCAAGCCAATCAAATTTTATAATACAGGTAGGAACAAGAACTAGATCCTAGAGCAGAGGCCTAAGAACCCTCTAACATTGTGCACAAATATTTTTCCATGGGCATATGAAGATTTTTCTCAGGAGGGATCCATAGTTTTCCCTTGATTCTCAAAGGGATCAAAGGCCCCAGAAGAAGTTCAGAACCACAGTCCTAGAGCATCACAACTGAGAAATACTTTTATGGGTAGTAATTCAACCTTCTATTTTACAAATGAGGAAACTGAGGCCCAGAGAGGTATGATAGCTATCTTAAGCTAACACAGCTCATTTATTAGTGGCAGAGCTGAGCCTAGAACCCCATTCTTCTCTCAGTGCTGTCAAAAGAGATTTTTTTTATTTAGACACAGGTTCTTGCTCTGCTGCCCAAGCTGGAGTGCAGTGGTGCGATCACAGCTCACTGGAACCTGGAACTCCTGGGCTTACGTGATCCTCCTGCCTCAGCTTCCCAAGTAGTTAGGACTAAAAGCACACACAATGCCCAGCTAATTTTAAAAAAGTGGGGTTTTTTTTGTACTATTTATTTTTATTATTTTTTTATTTCAGCATATTATGGGGGTACAAATGTTAAGGTTACGTATATTGCCCATGCCCCACCTCCTCCCTTGAGTCAGAGGTTTTGAAAGCAAGAAAGGTACAGACAAGAGCTTTAATAAAATGGGCCCCCATTCCTCATGGTAAAACATATTTTCTAGAGGAGTGCTGTACAATAGAAATAAAACATGAGCCACATGCGTCATTTGAAAACTTCTAATAGTCGCATTACAAAATAAAAAGAAACATATGAGATTAATTTTAATAATATATTTAAGTAAACCAAATATAGCCAAAATATCATTTCAACATGTAATCAATATAAGATTGTTGAGATCTTTACCTCCTTTTTCCCACTAAGTCTTCTAAATCCCCTGTGCATTTTCCACTTAACCCCACATCCCAATTCGGACAAGCCACATTTTAGGTGCCCAGCAGGCCCGGGTGGCCGGCGGCGGACACATGCGCAGCACATGCGCAGACTGTGTTTCCAGCCCCCAGCAAGCGACAGGTTCGTACCCTTGTTTCATTCCGCCGTTCTTTCCAGGAGCCGGGTGGTGTCCCCAGTCATCGATGTGATTGACTGGAAGACGCTCCAGTATTACCCCTCCAAGGACCTGCAGCGCGGGGTGCTGGACTGGAAGCTGGAATTCTACCGGGAGCCTTTGCCGGAGCGGGAAAGGAAGGCCCTCCGCTCCCCCGTCAGCCCCATCAGGTGAGGCCCATGACACACCTGCCTGTCGTTGCCTCCTCAGGACGGACGCTGCGGCCAGACGGCCTGGGGTCTGATCCCGGCTCCACGGTTTCCCGGCAAGTTACTCAGACTCCTCATGAGTTAAGTCGAGAGCAATAATGGCATTTACTTAGCAGGGTTGTTTGAAGATTGAACGAGTCAATACATGGAGAGCACCAAGGGCGTGCCAGGCACTCGGTGTAGGTGTTAGCGCTGTTGTGTCGTGTTAATGGAGGAAGATCGGTAGTGGGGGTTTCCCTCCATGGGGCCTCAGTGGACGCCCAGCGCGGGAAAGTGGAAGGACCTGGCCTGGGATCTTGACCAGCTCCCTCACCAGGTCACAGTGGGAGTCTCATGGCCTCAGGTCCCTTCCCAGCAAGAAGGAAGAATTCCACCCAACAAATGCTAAGACACCACAGATCTCAAATATATCCAATGTTGTGCGTTGCTTCTCCATGTTTGGTTTTTGAACAAGTATTCTATTGAAGTAGATGTACTAGATCTTTTTGCATAACAAACCACCTCAGCCTTCTCGGTGTAAAACAACAGCGGTTTTATCATTGAGTTCATGGATTCTGTGAGTCATGAATTCTTACAGGGTGCGGTGGGCTTAGTTATCTGTCTCCATGGTTCTGGAGTACATATTTTTAAAGTTGTCCAACATCATAAAGCTAATGAGGGATAAAGCTAAAATTAAAACCTGGACAGCCAGGCCCCTGAGACCACCAGCTTCACTGCTATGCTAGGCTGTATTTTAAATACAGGCCACAGTCCATTATTCACAACTGCAAAATCCAAAGAGCTCTCAAAACCAAGCATTTTTTATTAATTCATTAGGCATCAAAAACTGCCCTGAACTGACATGGGTGTCTGCATAGGCCTTATTTATCACAGGCCTTGCTGTGATTGTTCACATGTTTCACTGAAGAAATATTAGTATGCTTGACTAAAGAGTGCTGGCCCAGACCCCCTAGGGCTGATATGTAGTATACGAGGTGTGCCCCTTTTTAAAATCTAAAAGATTCTGTATTATGAAACACACTGACCCCACAGGTACCAGAAAAGGAATGGTGAGCCTGTAATACCAAAATTCAGTAAGCATTTAAAATGTAGCATGCCGGCCTGTTGCTACAAAAAATAAAAAATTAGCAGGGTGTGGTGGTGCACACCTGCAGTCCCAGCTACTCAGGAGGCTGAAGCAGGAGGATCTCTTGAGCCCAGGAGTTTGAGGTTGCTGTGAGCTAGGCTGACACCACTGCATTCTAGCCTGAGTAACCGAGCAAGACTCTGTCTCAAAAAAAAAAAAAAAACACCAAAGTGGCAGGCACAGTGCTATGCACTTGACATGATATACTTTTAATCTCTTCAAAATCCAATTTTGAGACATCATTTTATCCCCAACTAGAGGTGGGGAAACTGAGTTCAGAGAGGTTACATATCTCACCCAGGATCTTATAAATAGTGAGTGGCAGAGTTGGAAATTGTATCAAGTAATCATTACAGTACCAGTTTTTAGTATTCTAGCATAATGTAGTATTTTTAATAACCCAAAGGCCTGTAGTTTTGTTAATGCAATACTATTTCCTTGGCAATTAAAAAAAAATCTGAACTCTGAGTTATTTACATCATGAGATACCCATAGTTTGGCCGCATTAAAATTTGTTTTTGAATGAAGGGACCCTTGTTCAAAAGCCTTCTGGATCTATCCTTCTCTTGTTTAAAACCCTTCTGAGGCATATTATTGTCTTCTTAATTTCCCTATTCAAGGTTTCTAGCTTCCTGTGTTTATAAGTCATGCATTTTCCCTCAGGGCAGGTGGAGAACTAGCTACTTCCAGAGTCCCTGGTGGATTTATCTCATTGGGGAGGGGGGTGGATTGTCATTAAGGAAACAGAAGAGGGTGAAGGCAAAGAGAGGAGGAAATAGCCTGACCATGTCCCTTCGTCCAGTCCCGCTGCCACCTCCCTTGGGGTATCTTATTTTAACCAAGGCCTCGGTTAAAACATCCCTCCGGAGGGACTCAAGCCAGAGGGTAGAGGAGTCTCGGGTGTGATCCCTGGGCCCGCCATAAGAGCAGCACCTGAGGACAGGGTATAAAGGGCCCAGGTAACCATAGCCCTCTTTTCATAAAATACTGGGATTTCTGACATCATCACTTTGCTCCAGTCTTGCAATTTAAAAAGTTGCCGTCTGTCTGAGCCAGAGTCCTCCCTCAGCAGTGGTGCTCCCACCTGGGCAGCCCAGCCCCCAGCCCTGCCTGCCGTGCTCCAGGCTCTGAACTGCAGCCTCTTGCCCGTCTTGTCTGTCCAGGAGCCCGGTGGTGCCCGGAGAGGTGGTGGCCATGGACAGACATTACTTCCAAAACACGGGAGCGTATGACCCTCTCATGTCACTGCAGGGAGGAGAAAACCTCGAACTGTCTTTCAAGGTATGTCCTGAACCAAGGGAGGACACCGGTGGTCTCTGGTGTGGTGTGTGTGGTCACAGCGTGGAGGCAGCCATTAGACTATTCTTCTAAGTGAAGTGTCACAAGAATGTCAAAACAAACACCGCGTGTGCTCACTATTAAATTGGAACTAATCGATCAACACATGTGCACATGTGGAAATAATATTCATCGGAAATCCAGCAGGAGGGAGGGGGGAGGAGGGGATGGGTAAATTCACACCTAACGCGTACCATGCACACTATCTGGGGGATGGGCACCCTTATAACTTTGACTCAAATGGCACAAAAGCAATTTATGTAACCAAATCGTTTGTACCCCTGTAATATTCTGAAATTAAAAAAGAAAATGTCACTGGAAAGGGATGAGGCTGCAAGCAAGTCATAAAGTCACTCCCATGTAGCGTGCCAAACCTCTTATTTCTTCCCTCTTCCATCTCTTGTGCCCATGATTGATTTCACTGTCTCAAAACCTGCCGACAGGAAAGGGCGGGCTGTCAGTCACTTACACCCAGGGCAGAGATTCCAGAGGTTCTTGAATATTCTCCTTTTGTAGCACCCTTAGTGTCTCAGGAATTTTTCCACAGCACCCACAGGCCAAAACAAACACCAAACAGTTTTGTGTATTGAGTGGCTTGGTCCAAACAACTTAGTATTTGTCCTAACAACTTATCAGCTGTTGGGCTCTGTACAACTTCTCAAACCTTGGAATCAAATTGGACTCCACCACTCTGATTGCCTATTTCACATTGGTTTTAACATGATACTTGCTTTCTCATCAAAACAACCTCCGGAAACCTCATCTGGTATAGACATCCATCGTCAAAAGTGCAGCCGTATAAAGCTGAAAGCATGAATTACCTTGAGCTTTTAGTTTGTATAAAGTCCAATCATATCTCTCTGTTTCTCTCAAAAATGAACATATCTCACCTGGCCCTAAATGTTGGCTGCGGCACCCTAGGGCACCTTGGCACACAGTTTGGGAACCCCAGCCCTAGTGTGTTTCAGCTTATATGCTGCTTACCCTAGGACTGTTTTTACTTTGCCCTTTAGCCCCAAGTGTGGAATGAAAGGCTTCAGATGAACTCCAGGCATTTGGGAGCAGGAGGGAGTGTCAGTGGAGAGCAGAGGGCACCGTCTCGACGTAGGAAAGACTATGTTTTGGGGAAGCTGGCTTTTATCTCCATCACAAACAGCTTCTGGGGCCTTTGCAGCAGACCTCACAAGCTATCAGAAGTTCCCTGGCCACTCAGGGCCTCTTCCCCTGAGGAAGTACCCTTTGGGGAGGGGCTGTGCTGATTCCCATGGCTGCGTCCCTAGGTGCTAGATCTGTGCCCGTGGTTCAAGAGCGGCATCCAGGTAGTCTCATGGGTTTGGCCCCCTCACCCAGCAGGTTCGTCCTGGGACAGCTACCCCCATCCTTCCCATCTTGTCACTCCCCTGCCCAGAACTCTTAGATCTGGAAACTCTATGCCACCCTGAGGATTATTATCCCGGACATTTTGCAACGATGATTTCCTGTGCATTTTGCTGGCCCTTCATAGACAGGGTTTTGGAAGTAGAATTCAGAA
The DNA here is from genome assembly GCA_008750895.1 of Mirza zaza. Lineage (NCBI taxonomy): Eukaryota > Metazoa > Chordata > Mammalia > Primates > Cheirogaleidae > Mirza > Mirza zaza. The sequence continues at coordinate 16,952 of VSMD01038316.1, read as the reverse complement.
ATGTTTATCCTCTCCCTTCATGGCAGGCCTGGCTCTGCGGTGGCTCTGTTGAAATCCTTCCCTGCTCTCGAGTGGGGCACGTCTACCACAGTCAGGAGGCCCGTACCCCCCCTGACCAGGAGGCCTCCCTGAGGAACAAAGTGCGCATTGCTGAGACCTGGCTGGGGTCGTTCAAAGAAACCTTCTACAGGCACAGCCCGGAGGCCTTCTCTTTGAGCAAGGTAAGGGGAGCTCTGTGTGGGGGATTCCGTGCCCAGCACAGGGGCACTAGCAGGAGGTTGTGCCATGGAGGCCCCCTCCTCCGACTGGAGGGGAAAATGGAAGATTTTGGCTTGAGGTTCCCTAGAGTTGCCCCCGTCAAGTGGCTCCTCTATGTGGTGGGGCTGTCCTTTGTCTCTCCCAGCAACTCCACGGGAGCCCGCCTTGCCTGAAACTCCCTGATGTCTATAGGATAGCATGTATGGGATGTGATCCTTCGCCGTGGGCCAGAGGAGGGATTGATAAGCAATGAGAGAGGTCTCCAGGGACCCTTTCATCCTGAGCAAAGTGCTCAAGGCTTGGAAATTATCTAAGATATGAAATAAATATTAAGTATAAAAATAAAGAGTCCCCAAAAAGCCACAGAAAAATAAAAAGTTTAAACATTTAAATAAATGTCTGCAAACAGTGCATTATCCATTGGTCAACTGCTGCACAGCTCAATTCTTACGGAGTGACACATAAGTGCTATTTAATCTGGGATGTGGGTTCACATTAATTCTTGCTGTGTTGGGAGTAGTGGGAGCTCCAAAGGTAAGATTCCCAGGACCCACAGTGGTCCTGGAACAGCCCCCACAAGCCTCTCGCCAGCCCACACTGCCAGGGCGTGAGTTGAATGTGAGGACAGAATGACACAGAGGAAGTCTGGCCCCTTCCATGGGGAGACACGGCTGTGCCCACTGAGCAGGCCTTTCCTTGAGCTTGGGGAAGAGTGACAGGGTAGCCTCGTGGAGGAGCCCCAGTGCCTCACCTTCCTCCTTGTCCTCAGGGCTTTGCCTCCTGCCCACCTTAGCTCCACTCTAGACTTCCCTAAGTCAGAGTAGCCTCCAGGGCCTGGGGGCTGGTGCAGCTCCTTGAACTTCAAGGTTCTTTTTTCCTTTCACTGGGGAAAGTGTTAGTGATACACAAAGTCCTGGGGCTCAACAGCAATTTCTGAGGTCTAGACTGGCTAGAGTCTTCTCTCTGTCCCATGTGTTAGTCACATTTTTACACAGAGTGGCACTGGCTTGTTCCTCCATTCAGGGGTAACTCAGTCTCCTAGTTACTCCAAGAAGGGATCTGAAATGAAAGGAAAATTCTCACAAAGACTCTCCTAGTCCTTAGCTAGCATCTTTATTCTTCTGTAGTCTCCTTCTCTTTCTCTGTCTGTGGAAAGTGGAAGAGTGTGTCCAACTCTAGACACAATTCTAGAAGCTGTATAGTCTGATGGCTAAGCTCATGGACTCCAAGAACAAGACTATCTGGGTTTGGATACTAGTTTTTTGGTCGTATGATCGTGAAAGTAACCACTCAGTGTTTCTGCTTACTCATTTTCTAAGCCTTACTTAAGATGTGTTCTTAAGATGATCAAATAAGTTAATATTAATAAATCCAGAAGATTTATTATTTAGAAGCATGCCTGGGACTCAAGCCCTGCATGAGTGTTTACTATCATCCTTCATTGTCATGGCTACTAATAGTCAATAAAAGTCAACCAAGCACCCGCTCTGTGCCAGGTCTTGCATGTGTCCTGCAGGGGACACAGAACCATGCCCAACGCTATCAGGTTCCTGGCGGGATCAGGGGCTCCTCTATAAAGAATAATGTTTGCAAAGATGAGAGTGATGTATTCTAGATGAGTTCATGAGGGACACATTCTCAGGGGAGGCAGCATTTGAACAGAGGCTGAATGGGTTCAACTCAGACATCCAGAGCAGGGGTTGGGGGAAGATTCTGGAGCACCTGAGGGTCAGGCTAAAGAGTTTAGACTTTATCCCATTGGATATGAGGAGTAAGTGGTATTCTACAGAGTTCTACTGGGGTCCACAGAGCTGCTTTGGTTTTTAATCTCTTGGCTTTCTTTTGGGCAAAGCATCTATTTTTCTCTCTTGGAATGTCAGTTCAGTATTTATTTGCTCTTTCAGAGGACACTTGCTTAATGTTGACACAGATCGCATTTGTAAAGAACTGTTAAAGAAGTGTTAACTATGGCATAAGTGCTGATGCACCAGACTAACCTTCTCCTAGGCAGGCTCACTAGAATATGGTATGCTCGCTATAGCCAGCCTAATGCCAAAGCATGTAAATTATTTACAGAACTTAACCTTCTCCCACAATTGTTGGTGTAATTAGAAGGGCTTGCGAATACACACTTGGCTCCAGGCAATTACAGGAATTGGGAACTGGCATGATGCTAATGTTTTATTTTAGAGCTTGAATGGTCTGCTTCTGAGAAAATCTAGTTTTCTTTTCCAGTTGGTGACTAGGGGATTTCTAGGGCTTGTTGTGTTCACCCAAGCCCTTCGTTCTGTAAAATAGAAAACTGAGGCTCCATGAGAGAAGTAAAGAAAAGTAGGGAGAGAACCAGAAGTCCAACCTTATAGTTTAATTTCCTCCTCCTAGCTCCCTAACATCTGGAAATACTAATACTCAAATGTAGACCCCACCCTTTTCCAGAAACAGCTGGAGTTCCATAAAGAAGCTCTCCTCTGTGGTTCTGTCTGAATTTGGGGGAAGGCAAGGACGTGTTTGGTATACAGAAGGTGCTCAGTAAATGTTTCACAGACTTACATGCTCAAAAAAGGCAGGAATAGTATTTATTCTGCTTTCATTCAAATTTTCCAATGCCTAGTTAAACCCTTTGCACATAGTAATAGGTACTCCAAGAATATTCATCGATGGAATGGATGGTTGGTAAAAAGATTCTTAACCTGAGGCCAAGCTTTGGCCCTGATATTTTAGAAGCTATTGACCCTGGGAAAATAACTTCTGAGAACTCAAGGACTGTTATGAGGATACAATAAAATAAAATGTGAAAAGGTGCTTTGGAGAATATAAACTACTAAATGAATACAAGGCTTACTTTCACAAAGTCTATGGATGAGAACCTTTTCTTCTTTTATCCATTTGGGTGTCCATTCTCTGATACACAGACGCCCTTCTTTGTTCATTTGGTAACTTTCACGAGGAGAATGGCACCCCTACTGGCCATTGAGAAGACCTTTAGCAGAGGATTCCCCTTTTTGTTCTCTCTTTTGAACATTTCCATTAATTCGTGTTTTGGAAATGTCCTATCACTTGCTTTGATTTCAAGATTTCAGTGACATCTCTGCCTCTCTGAAGGTGTTTGGTAGCACACATTTACTTTAAAACTTAAATAGCTAAAATGTAATTTTGCTCTAAAGATTTCTATCCCTCCATCCCCTTCTCCCCTACCCCCAAATCTTCACATGGATTTTGAGATACAGAAATCCTGAGGACCCAAAAGACAGGGCCAGAGTTTCACTGCTGGGGGAGTTGACATTCCCTTGTTTTCTCCTCTCTCAGGCAGAGTTGTACAGAGGGGAAAACTCATTGCCAGCATACCCCCCCTCATTTAAGATCAACCAAGCATTGGGTAGGTTTGCCAATTTATCTCATCACCAAGAAAGGTGAAGGTGATGGAACTCACCTATATTTGAAATATAGGATGAAATATAGGAACTCACCTATATTTCACAGAAATATAAAGGAATATTTCTGCTTTGGTAGCAAAGTCCAACCCTAGGGAGGGGCTGGGAGGTCTTGAATAAACACTAAGGATGCCAGGAGACTATAAAAAAAACTTATATAAGACTCACCAGGAGAAAAGGTTAAAATGCAGATTCCAGGGTCTCCAATTCAACCAACTGAATCATATTCTCTGATTCAGTTGGTTGAGCTGGCACATTCTGATTCAGAGAGTGCCCACTCCGAACAAGCTCCCTGGGCACTCCTGAGGCAGGTACTCAGGGAATCACACTTGGAGAAGTGTGCAGAGAGGATTTCAGCACATCAGACTTAGATCTTACTCTTCCCAGCATTTCTATGTGAGGACTAAGAGGGAAAAGGCAGAATCAAACCAAACTGGCTTCACACAGCCTGTTGGACCCTGCCCTGTTGCCAGATCAGAGATTATCAAGTTGGAGCTTTGACGTGGCCATCTCTTCCTCTCCCAGTGCCAGGAAAGGGTTATCTTTTGTCTTTGGTGTTAAGTTTTGTCTTTGGTCATTTCAACCCCACCTTATAACCTCTCTCTTCCTAACAATAACCAAGATTTAGTACTAAAATTCTGGGTAGGGTTCTTTGTAACATCAATTCAGCCAAAACTATTAATTTATACTAGTGTTGAGGATTTACCTTGATATCCATTCTAGGACAATTCTATTATAAATGTGGATCTCAAGGAAAAGGTAGCCCTAAAAAATGATTCCTTAATGGCACCTAGAGGGGAAGAAAGATAAACTTGCCTCTTGCCTCAAGCCCCAGCCCACAATTTCCCGGCTGACTTCATCCCAGTTGCCTCCAGGTCAGTTCCTGCCTTCACGAGGCCCATTGTGGTTCCACACCACACAACCCAGGTGCAAAACCCCACCACTGTGCCAGCTTCTACAGAAAAGTCATCAAAGCACAGATATCACAGTTTGTAGGCTGAAGACTGGAGGGTTGTGGGAAGGGAGTGATATCACTGACAATCTTGCTGGTTCCACAGCTCTCTCTAGGGAAGACCCATCCTACTCTGTCCCTTCCAAACCTTCTTCTACCAACACATGACACTCCCCACCCCCATCTGCAGCCCTGGGGAACTGTGGTCTTGCTTCTTCCTTCCCTCATATGATCCTTCAGCGAGCTTCTTCTTCCCAGCCACTCTTGTCTTCCCCCACCATGTGAATTCTGTCTTAACAAATTTTCACCACCTTACTGCCAATATCTTTCTTCTCCCCCAGGCTGAGAAGCCAGACTGCATGGAACGCTTGCAGCTGCAAAGGAGACTGGGTTGTCGGACGTTCCACTGGTTTCTAGCCAACATCTACCCTGAGCTGTACCCATCTGAACGCAGGCCCAGGTTCTCTGGAAAGGCAAGGCATGACCCAGGGAAGGGATGAGGGGAGAGGGAAGCTTCCCAGGACAAGAACTGGATGTTCACAGGCTCCATGATCCTGGCCAACCAGTCACAACTTCAGGAGGGCCTCTACGGCCATGAGTCCATTCCTTGCCTCCATGTCAGCCAGAGGAAGGTAGCTGGGTTGCCCCATAACCCATCCCAGAGCCCCTTCCCAGGACAGGTGTGGTCTGCTTCCTTCAGGAGGTCTGCCCTTAGGATTGGTGGTTTTAGCTTGACCCCACTGGTTGTTGAGACCTGACAATGTACCTCGGGCTGCACTCTAGAGGGTAAGGGAGAGGAATGGTGCCTGAACAAGGCATCTTTGCAATAGAGGTCGGGATTCACTTCTGTGTGAATGTCCACTTTCAGCTCCACAACACTGGACTTGGCTTCTGTGCAGACTGCCAGGCGGACGGGGATATCCTGGGCTGCCCCATGATACTGGCTCCTTGCAGTGACAGCCGGCAGCAACAGGTGGGTGGTCGGACTTCTCAGGACAGATAACAGCCCAAGGAAGACTTGCAAGCGGGTAACATTTTTCTGGGGTGCTCCATACTTCCCTTTGAGGTATCTCCTTTCTATGGTCCTGTGCCCCTTTACTGCCCATAACAGCCCATTGCAGCTCTGCCACCCCACTCCAGCTGTAAGCACAGGCGTGGACCATCGTCAGACAATAAGAGCATCTTAGCTAGAGGGAAATGGAGAGGCTGTTTAGCCAACTCGTTCATTTGACAGATGAGGAAACTGAGGTTGCAAACTTCTCTTCAAGTGTCTGAAGAGAAGAAGAAGGTAATCAGGTCAGGCTAAAGATCTAGAGGCAACATCCATGCAGGCTCTTTGGTCATTAAGAAGATCTCCTTGTATGTTGGGGTATTTTCTTCAAAATTTTCACCATGGTAATAACTGCCCAAGGTGGTAGAAAGCCTCCACTGATGCTAGCTGAGGGCTGGTGGGTCCACTTCTCTTCACAACTTGGATGATAATCTAAAAAGTTTATCCTGTCCTCAAACCTTTCTCCTTTCAGGCTGTGATAGGGGGCTTTATGTTATCATATTCCAAAGGACCCTAATAAAAAAAACAACAAAGTAAAATTTCCTAGAGATACTCATCAGATGAGTATGGTGAGGACCAGAGATCCTGGGGGCAAAGACAGACATCTCTGGGAAGCCTGGGGCCAGCCCTGCAAGGAAGGGTGGTCAAGGCTGGGCTTTGGAGCACAGGCCTTGAGCCCTGGGGGCAGGTTCTGGGCCCGGCAGACACTGGGGAAGGAGATGCTCAGGATTCATGTGGCCTCTTCCAGCTCTGCCCTTCACCAATCTTCTGAAACACACTGGTGGGCATTCACACCTGGCACAAGGGATGAGAATATAAATATAAAGTGTTGAGTGAGGAAGCCACGTGGGAAGGTGAAAATTGTCTAAGCTTTCCTGTCAGGCATAGCTGGGTTCGAATCTGAGTTCCCCCACTTTTTAGCTGTGTGATCTCAGCAGGATTCTTAACCTCTCTGAGTCTTGTTTCCCTCATCTGCAATTGAGGATAATGCAGCCTCTCTCATACAAGCAGAATATTAGATATTTTTTGTTCTTTTTTTTTCAGAAATTACCAAGGATCCAGCAATATTGCAAACTAGATAAGATGAAAACTCTTCTATATAAACATCTAGATGTGATATGCCAGATAAAAAATATGAAACACTTTTTTTCATTCATAAGTAACAAGTCTATAGAAAAGAATGGGAAATCTCTAGGGGTAAAAATCAAGAGGCAACTGAAAATAGAGGCACAGGGCATGGGCCGAGCTGCCTGCCAGGTGTGAGGGGGTGGTTACTGCCAACCTCAGGAAGCTGTGAGTGTTGGCTCCATGCAGGGATATCGAACGAGAGCCCACCCTCAGCCCGGGAGAGATGAGAAGTTGGAAATGAGACTTCCATAGAAAGACAGCTTTGACCTTCAAAGCCTAACTTGTCCTTGAAAAATTTGACTAGGAATATTCACCCACTGTCACAGGGAAATATCAAGAAAGCTGATCTGTCACTATGGGAGCTTTGAGTAGGAAAAAATTACTTTCCCCTGAGAATTCATAACCACAAGCTTGCATCTAATATGGGTTTAGGGTTCAAATTTATACTGATTGTGTGATCTGGGAATCCTCAAACAGGACAGGCTACCTAATTTGCAGGGCCTGGTACAAAACAAAAATGTGGGGTCTCTAATTGAATAATTGTTAAGAATTTTAAGACAGTGACAGCAGTGCACTAAATCAAGTCTATTAAACCAAGAACCTTCAGCCCTTCTAAGCACAAGGCCTCATGTGACTGCACAGATTGCATGCTCATGAAGCTCATCCTGTCTCTAAGCCACAAAATTAACACAGAAATTAGTTCAGGCTGCATCTGACACGAACAGGCAGAAAATGGTTTTGTCGGGACTTGCTTTCTTATTATAGGCTTCTCACGGTTAAAAGGTATGCACAACCCAGGACTGCAACATAGTGGTGGAAATAATAACCATGAGCAAGAGTCAGCAGATACCACAAACAGCAGGAAAATTAGTTGCAGGGGCAGGTCAGATCTCTCCAGAAAGTGATCATTTTGGGCCTCAGTGTGTATGTTCAACAGTGCACTCACAGAACACACAGTATTCTCTATGGCCTAACCTGTGATATAGCATATGGAATAACAGAGGAACGTGCCAGAACATATAAAAATGAATGTGAGAGTAGCCAGAATGTGGGGATTTGAGAGGCCAGGGATAGTTTAGCATCATGTTCGTAGACTTGACCACCAGATACCGTCTTGTTGACCCCGATAGAATCTGAAGATTGCCCCTAGACCTCGGCTCTACTGTGAGTTCTTCTTACCTCATCTCCAGTTTTAGAGGGGATCTCTTTCTAGCTGTGCTAACAACCATCGCTTCTGTCCCAGCACCTGGAGCACACCAGCAGGAAGGAGATCCACTTTGGCGGCCCACAGCGCCTGTGTTTGGATGTCAGGCGAGAGCAGGTGATTCTTCAGAACTGTACGGAGGAAGGTTCTACCATCCACCAGCAGCAGTGGGACTTCCAAGAGGTAGGTAATCTGTTCAGGAAGCGCTTGGCAGTGCTGATGAGCAGAAGGAACTTCTGGTTAGCACTGCATCCTAGGCTCGTCCAAGAAGTCAGGTGTCACCATAGGGACTGTGCTTCTGCTGTTGAATGTAACACTGTGGCACTAAGCCGTTGAGGGTGGTGAAGGCAACCCAGCAGCACAGTGGGGCCTCCAGCACCGTGAAATATACTAATTTGCCACATCTCTGTGTAGCTCTGATGTTGATCACGCAAGAGAGAGATGAACCCCTTTTTGAAGTTTGTTAGTTCAGGTCACAAGTACGATGGTGAGGCATGTTACGATGGCTCAGTGGTGTGGTTTTAGGAGCAATGCAAAGTCCTTCCGCCACCAAAAAATTATAGATATAGATGTAGGTGTAGATATATAGATATAACTTTCTTTCTTCTAATGTGGGAATTTCATCATTTTAGTAAAATTTTGATTCCTGTTACCCAAAGGGGAGAGAAGCCCTAGCTTAGCTCCTTTCCAGAGGTTAAAGAGGAAATAAGAGGAATGTAAATACTTAGGAGGAGAGAGCAGTTCCCAGATACAGGATTGGGATTGGAAGGTGAAGGAACATATAACAAAAACATAAACATACACTCTAAGCAAATAAATATACACTTTTTAAAAATTTATTTTCTTCAACTTCTGCTTGGGAATAGAGAGGGTAACATAACTAAGCAGAACCCTGTGTATTGGTGCTCTTAAAGCAGGCTCTGAGGCCAGGCGCAGTGGCTCACACTTGTAATCCTAGCACTTTGGGAGGCTGAGGCAGGGGGATCACTTGAGGCCAGGAATTTGAGACTAGCCTGAGCAACATAGTGCGACCCATCTCTACAAAAAATAGAAATATAGCAATAGGCATGCACCTATTGTAGTCCCAGCTACTTGAGAGGCTGAGGCAAGAGTAGTATCTCTTGAGCCCAGGAGTTGGAGATTGCAGTGAGCTATGATGATGCCACTGCACTCTAGCCTGGGCAAAAGAGCAAGACCCTGTCAAAAAAAAAAAAAGAAAAAGAAAAAAAGAAAGAAGGCTTGGAAAGAAGAAAATCATACTGGAACACCTAGCTGAACTCACAATAAGCAGTTGAAAACAAAGCTCTTGGGGCTTTGGTGACAAAGTAAACCCAGGACCCAGGGGCCCACACATACTCAAAGAAGTCTTAGAAACCAAGTTAAGGTCTTTTATGAATAATCAAAAAGTATCATTCTAAGCAAATCCTGTGAATAAGATGCATTTTAGAAACAGCATTTAAAACTAATAAGTAAAAGATTATTACACCTAGCCTACCTCTCAGGCATTAAGAAATAAGAGTTTAAAAGGTCTTATCATTCAGTCAGAAAAGGGAATGCTCACAGCTACACAGTGTACAATATCCAAGAGGTGAAAACATCCCAGATGTCCATCCAAGGATGCAATAGATGACAAAATGTGGTATAAATATGCAACGGAATATTATTTAGTCTTAAAAGGGAAAGAAATCCTGTCACATGCTACAACATGGGTAAATCCTGAAGGCATTATGGGAGGTGAAATAAGCCAGTCACAAAAAGACAAAAACTGTGTGGTTCCACTTATATGAAGTGTCTCAAATAGTCAAATGAATAGAAACACAAAGTAGAATGGTGATTACCAAGGGCTGAGGGAAGGAGGAAAAGGGAAGTTGTTATTTAATGGATATAGACTATAGAGTTTCAGTTTTACACAATGTAAAAGGTATTGAGATCTGTTTCACAACAATGTGAATATATTTAACACTACTAAACTTTACGCTTAAAAATGGTTAAGATGGTAAGTTTTGTTACATGTTTTTGGCAAAATGAAACATGAAAGAAAAAGAAAGGAATGAGGTACTAATTTGTGTTATAAAATAGATGAACCTTGAAAATATTATGCAAAGTGAAAGAAGCCAGTTACAAAAGACTACATATTATATAATTCTATTTATATGAAATTTCCAGAATAGGCAAATCCATAAACACAAAAAGTAGATTAATGATTTCCAGCTGGAAGAGGGAGGCATGGGGAGTGACTGCTAATGAGTAGTGTGTTTCTTTTTACAGTGATGAAATATTCTAAAATTAGATAGTAGTGAAGGTTGCACAACTTTGTGAATATACTAAAAATCACCAATTTGTGTGCTTTAAAAGATATTATGGTATATCTATAAATAAATAAGTAGGCATTTTTATCAGTGTGGTTAAGGTTGTTTAATTTTTCATAAATAAATCAAGATTTTCTTAAAAAGGGGATGGTTAGATTCAACTTTGAGCAGGGAGCAGCCAGTATTCTGAACATGGCTTGCTTATGCCTTCAGTATACCCTTTAGGACTAGGTCTTACTCTCTCGTCACCTGCTGGCAGCAGTGCTAAATTGCAGGATTAACAGAGGATAGAAGGGATGAAATCCTTTTGAAAGCAGAAATTTACAAGTACAGCAATAACAATGAATATCACAGCAAAAAGACTGAATATGCACTATTCCCTGGAATTGTACTAACCAGAACTTTCTAAGAAATGGCACGCATAAACACAATAAAGAAAATTGTATTTATAGCCCCCAAGGCTTTGAGTAACATCCAAATTTTAGGGCTACTTAAATTACATTTCATATTAACCAAAATACTACAGTTTCTTTCCAGGCCAGTTCACACCACCTCTATTATTCTCTTAATGATTAGTGCAAATCTTAAAAGTATCCTTCTTCGCTGGCTGATTGTGGGAAACTGGCTTTATTTTCTTCTTTCACTTCTCTTTTCAGAATGGAATGATTGTCCACGTTCTTTCTGGGAAATGCATGGAAGCTGTGGGGCAGGAAAACAATAAAGACTTGTACTTGCGTCAGTGTGATGGAAAAGCCAGCCAGCTATGGCGATTTGACCAAGTCAACACTGTAGATGAACGATGAATGCCAGTGTCAGAAGGAAAAGAGAATTTTGACCATCACAGTTCAGCCCCAGGGGAACTAAAAGAGCATGCATATTTCATGAAGCAGACTCTTTTGTGTTTGTGCTCCTGGTGATAGGAGACAGGAGGGCTCCACAAGAGAATATAGAAAGTTTTTCCTTCTCACACCTTATTTCGTTGACTGCTGGCTGTGTTTTAAAAAGAAAAAAAAATGATTCATTGTATCATTGTCTTCATCACTGGGAGACGACTATTACATAATACAGAAGAGTCTTCAGTTTTTTCCACTGAGCACTTAACAATTGCTTTTCTCTCTAAGGTAAGAGGCCTGGACTTTCACTGGCATCACCTGCTGGATACATAAATCCAATGGATCAACTTCTTTGTCTTCAAAGGAGCTTCACTTGGATTGTCTGTGTGCCCAACCATGAAAATTAAAGAGCGAAGAGGGTATATAATGGCCTGACATTCCAAAAGCTTTGGTTTAAGTTTGTTAGCACAAATTTCATGTTCACTGATCGAGCCATAGCTCAGAAGAAGGAAAGGAAGCTACAGAGAGGAGAAGAGAAGGGTCGAAGAGAAGATGGAAGAGATCTTTGGCCCAATTCTCTAGCTCAACCTAACAGCTAAAAGGATTCAGTAGACCTGGGATAAGATGTTTTCATGTTAATGAGAATTTCCCCCATTGTAGAGAATTTCTTCCATAATAAGAATCTACCTCCATTCACCCTGTCCTAACCCTTCTCTAACTTCGTTAACCATAACCAGATTCTCTTGGAATAGATTTCTCTTTAGTTGTTGGTGTTGGAAGGATCAGCACAGACTGAGCATTCCCATTAACAAAGGTGTTCACAGTTGAGAAACTCTACTTATGCCCTGTTACAGGCTTTGCACTGCCTGGATCAGAAATAGCAACCTCTGCAAAGGTGCGAACCTCCCTGAGAAGAGAGTGCCAGAGTATAAGCCAAAATTCTTATGAGAGGAAACAGAATTGGGTGTTAATTTCCATGAAGACTGACAGAGCCATCTCTGAGGACACAGAAATTGTCTGGAACCCCCAAATATTCCCACGGGTTGAACGTTCACAAGTGTGGGAAGAACACACCTCAAATAGAGCATAGCCAAGGCTAACAAGAGCCCAATGGCTCTCCTTGTTGTGACGTGACCTATCTAGGTTGGCCATACAGTTGCTGAGTGGTGTTGGTTCTGCTATTAAAAAACACCACTGGCCGGGCGTGGTGGCTCACGCCTGTAATCTAGCACTCTGGGAGGCTGAGGCGGGAGGGTCGCTCAAGGTAGGAGTTCAAAACCAGCCTGAGCAAGAGGGAGACACCGTCTCTACTGAAAAATAGAAAGAAACTAATTGGCCAACTAAAAATATATAGAAAAAATTAGCCGGGCATGGTGGAGCATGCCTGTAGTCCCAGCTACTCTGGAGGCTGAGGCAGGAGGGTTGCTTGAGCCCAGGAGTTTGAGGTTGCTGTAAGCTAGGCTGATGCCACAGCACTCTAGCCCAGGCAACAGAGTGACAATCTGTCTCAAAAAAACAAAAACAAAAAGCAAACAACAACAACAACAAAACCACCACTTATGCCCATTTCTATCCTAGATGGAGTTAGCTTTTCACATGGTCAGCTTAGAAACTTCCAGGAGCGAAACTGGCTAGGAGGGGTGGCTCACACCTATAATCCTAGCACTCTGGGAGGCTGAGGCCATAGGATTGCTTGAGGCCAGGAGTTCAAGACCAGCTTGAGCAAGAGGAGAGATCCCATCTCTTTAAAAAAATAGAAAAATTAGCTGGGTATGGTGGTGCATACCTATAATCCTAGGTACTTGGGAAGCTGAGGCAGGAGGATCCCTTGAGCCCAGGAGTTTGAGGTTGCAGTGAGCTATGATGATGCCACTGCACTCTAGCCTGGGTGACCAAGTGAGACTCTGTCTCAAAAAAAAAAAAAAAAAAAAAAAAGATGCTGATCTCTTTTGGGTTGTCTCAGAATATAGCATGTTTCAACTAAGAAAAACTAGGTGAGAATGTGATTTTCCCAAACAATACCTATCATAACTATGCATTTATTCTCCACCTGCTAAGTCAAGGGCCCACTGCATTTCTACTTCCTCAGAATACACTCTCGACGTGTGCTCATATGGTAGCCACTAACTGAATGTGGCCATTTTAATGTAAATTCATTAAAAGTAAAGAAAATTTAAAACTCAGTTCCTCAATTGTATTGGCCACATTTCAAGTACTCAATGGCCACATGTGGCTGGCGTCTACTGCATTGGAGAGCACAAATATAGAGCATTCCATCATCACAAACAGTTCTATTGGACTGATCTAGTTAGTCATCATCCCATCTAGAGAAGAGATTTTAGCTACCATCTTCTTGCTTCATACCTATCTATATTTAAAACAAATTTCCTAACATTCCAAGGCTGAGATGGAGCTAAAAATTCTCAGATGGCAACCTTGTGAAGGGTATTAATGGTTGAAGAAAAAAATTAAACAAGACCTCTATTTTTTTAATGAACTTTATTATTGGCATTGTGGGTGTTTGAAGTTGCTGGGATAAATTAATATAATTAATAAAAGGGTGTAATTGTGTAAGTTGTATTTGGTGGTACTTAACAAAAGGACCCAGATGGCTTATTGCTTAATTGGTTGAACAAAGCAAGAATGTGGTATTTCTTGCTTCCTTAACCACCCCCATGATTTATTACTTTATTACAGAAATGGCTGTCAACTCAGTCCCTGGCTGGTACTTACAGACCCTTAATTTAAACAAAACAGATGCCTCCGTTTAGTTCTAAAAGAACCTTTTCCTTTTCATGTAACCAAGTGTTCAAATTCCTTTCTTTTCTATGGATTCAGCATTTATTTTATCCATAAGGATGAATTTAAAAGAAGAGAATCTTGGCAATTGAGAGATCTGATTCCCAAGAGTTCAATTTCACTTGTCCACCTGAATTTTATGATTGGACATTATTGTTTGTTTTTTGAGGTTGAACTTTGTCGTCACCCCCACCAAGTTCACCATCATTTTTAAGTATCCCACTGGGGAGAATGGAGAGAAGTGTCCGGCCAATGGTCTAAAGCCCCACACTCTTTATGCTGTTTCGCAACAGTAAACGCAGATGTCCTCCCTGGAGGGGCCCTGACCTGTTTCCCCTCTCTGGTCTCAATGCCATAGATCCCACTGGCCAGCTTGGAATTCCAACCCTCATAGGCACTGAAAGGTCTTCCGGGTCATGATGCTGATGATGTCACTGCACCAGAACTTGACATTTTAGAGGTCATATTATTTTGCTTATCTTGACAGAGTTCTATTTTCTACTAAAAAGCCATTGAAAAGTCAGTTGGACACCAAGTGATCTACAGTCATCAAATCTGGACAAACAAAATGCAAGCAAGTTGCATTTTTTAAAAAGCTTTTAAAAAACAAGGATAAATAATGTACATGGTATGTAGAGTTGTGCAAACATTGTGCAAAACATTGATATGGGTTACCTTGCTGGGCACAATGCTGCTTACTATGTACACTATTAATGTTTGTTCTTTAAAAGTTCTTTAAAAGTGCAACTTGTTTGTGACCACTTTTGGCCAAAGCCCGAAGCACCTACAAATCCTGCCCTGATTATTCAAACACCTCAGTTTGGGACTATTTCAAATGCTATGTCAAATACAACAACCAAATAGGTGATATATCCAGGATTCTAGAGCCTTCTGCTATTTCTGTATTAATAATAGTCCTTCCAATCTCCAATCTTCTTTCCAGTTTCAACTCCTTCTTCCATGGAATGTGCTCTTTGGATTTGGAGGTGTGTCCTAAGCAGTATTTTAATACTAATATTATGAGGCTTTTTGCTAGAATGGTAGTCCTTTCCACAAGTGTGGGTGTTTATATTTTCTCATCACTGAAGGCTCTCCGTAGAACCAATACACTAAGTTATCACAAACTTTGCCTATTTGGCTTAAAAACAGAATCATCATGGTCACTTCACCCCTAGGGTGATAGTTTGCAACCACAGCCTAAACAGACTGGATTCATGTTTGAAAACTAAAGTTCCCCAACAATTCCCAAACTGTTCAGCCAACTCTTAGTCAACTGACATTCCAGAACCTATGACATATGCCCCTTTCTCTCTCTCTTCCTCTCCCTCTCTCAGAGGACAGGGCTAACTCTGCTGCTGCAGCTGAAGCTTATAAAAGGCTTTTAATTTTTCAGTAAAGTGTGGGCAGAGGGTAGGACACCCTCTTCTTCATTCAGAGAACCTCAGGAAGGTACTTCTGACCACTCTCTTTTAGGAATGGGTTAAGGGTGGCATTGCCTAATGTCTTATTTAAATAAGATCCCGGAGAGCCAGAACCACCGCCTTTAAAGTCATAATCTGCCCAGATGCTCTGATGCTGACCCTGCTAAGAGGGTGTGGGAGGTGGGCAGCTAATTGTAGTGTCAGCCAGCACAATTCTCAAACTCTAGCCACATGGTACAGTGGGAGCTGCTTTGTTCCCACAGCAGGATTCTGTCCCCTTCTGCCAGCTGATTGGTTTCGGGGATAACACCTGACCCAAGTTGGGCCAATCAGCACATTCCTGAGTAATTTTTCTTCTGAAACTAAGAAATTAGTTTCTCTACTAGTAACTTAGATAATGTGAAAACTTATGAGCTCTCAACAGCCTTGTTTTCTGTATATGACTCTATGAGGCAGATAAATCCAGTCTGGAGAGATAATTGTGAGTGGAGGATAGGGGTGGGAAGCAAATATACAAACAATAGCAGAGGTAAGAGGCAGAGCATCTTCACAGTATTCAAGCTGCTGGTTCCAGTTTGTTCCCCAGGCCTTGCTAGATCCCTGTCCTCAGAGTCCATGAGATACCCCATGCTGTTTTTGTTCAACCCAGTGTTCCTCAAATTTTACTGTGCTCCCAGATCACCTGGGAACTGTATTAAAATGCATATTCTGATTTGGTAGGTCTGTGTTGGGCCTGAGATTCTACATTCCTATAAGCTCCTAGGAAAGGCTGATGCTGCTGGTCTGCACATCACTCTCTGAGCAGCAGAAGTTTAACCTATTCCAGTAGTTTCTGTATTGATTCTTGGAGCTCAGAGAGTCCTCTTGGACAAGTTCTTGGACTCTTTTGCTCTTCACCAATCTCTTTTTAAATCCACTTGGTAGGATGATTTGATCCTATATTTTGTAAGACAATGCATTCTTCAACATCCTTCTTCACCGGGGAAAAGTGAATGAGGGGTAGAGAGAGGCCATGAGTGTTCCACTAACGGATGTCCCTTCTTGAAGAAATCTGAAGCCTCCATCACAAAAAAATTTCCCTCTCATATTTCTGTTATGTTCCAATAACTTGTGTTAGAGGATGTACAGACATACCATGGAAGTTAGCAGTGAAGTGCATGATTGCTCTCCATGATAGAGTGAGGAAGATTCAGGTATGAGGTTGGTATTGAGGAAAAGATGAGGTTAAACAACATGGCAAAGACATAAAGAGCGAGATGATCAGGAAGGTATCTCTAGTGAGGGCAGGAGGGGGTTGCCAGAGGAATTTTCAGAGTTAGGTGTCTAGTCCTCAGTATAAAGTATTTTTGGCCCTTATTCCCATTGCCCTAAACTTTTAGTTAAGACTTCCATGTGGACTTGTGTAGTATGTTGTCAGGTGGGAATCAAGGAGCAGGGCTGAGCTCCTTGCCTGCGACAGAGAGGAGAAGAGCAGCCTTTGCAGGCTGGACCGACACCACTACGACTGGGCATATAATGGAAACAGGAGCTCAAAGGCCAGAGTGACAGTGGAATGGACAAGAATTA